>OY744544.1:35600431-35625431 GCA_963556195.1 Sepiola atlantica | reverse complement strand
AAGATAAGCTACTGTTGGCGCTGTATATTCAGAGTTACTCCCCTTGAACCATATTAAAGTTATCTCTCCTGAATTATACTGACAACTAGAGAATGAACTTTTTAATTTTGAAATGCGCCCCCTCCCCGTTCAATAAAAACGCACACATACATAGTACGAGATTCAAAATTGAGGCTTGGTCCTTTCCTAGAGTTAAAGTTGGGCGGACCTGTTTCATCCCACCTCTACGTTTAGACATGGTTTTGTACGATTGGCGTGTTTATGGTGAGCTGCCCTATTTACAGGCGAAACTATCATTCGCAGATAGATATTAAACTGTAGTCCTCTGAATTACTACAATACACAGATCTTAAAACAACAACAACAAAAAAGATAAGATTAGTCTAGTCGAATTTAAATGTCATGATCTCAAATCTACTGTCGACCTTTTCTTTCATTGTAATAATATATTTACTTTTAACTTAAGTCTAATGTTAAGGAGTTAAACAATAACAAAACAAAATGCTTTCCACTCTCGTTGATTTGAAATAAATGAAAATTAAAAGAAAAATTGTCGTAAAAATAATTATAATTAATACTTAATGTAGATGAAGAAAGAAAATGTAGACCGTGGATTTGAGACTATTTTTCAATTGTGTAGGTTTTAGCGTCACAATTTTACCTTCCAATGTGATACTGTGATCCTACTAGAGCTCAAACATTTTTTTAAAATGTTATTTAAAAAAAAGTAGTTTTAATTTAATCCGTCATTTATTTTTAAATGGTTATTTATCAAAGTGATGTATAGGCGAGAAACACACACACACACACGTTTGATAGTTTTATCAATACCAAGATGGCGAAACGCTCTCAACTATAGAAAGTGGGCTCCCTCTACCGAGCTAGAAACATTCTCACACCTGACAGTATCCTATATCTCTACAAAGCAACCCTCCACCCAAGCATGGAGTATTGTTGTCACATATGGGCTGGTGCAACATCTACTTGTCTCTCCCTATTAGGCGAGGTCATAAAAAGAGTCGCTAATCTAATAGGTCTCTCACTATCCACCAAGCTCCAGTCCCTGTCCCATCGCCGCAATGTTGCATCCTTGTGCTTGTTTTACAAGGACTTCAATGGAATGTGTTTCGATGAACTTGCCGTTCTCGTGCCCCCCTCTCGACGTAAATACACTCGACCAACCCCGACAATCAGCTAAATTCCATCCATTCACTGTGGAGGTCCCCAGATGCCGGAGAGCCTTCTACTCCAATAGCTTCTTTCCTCGAGCTGCCGACCTTTGAAACTCCCTCCCTGCTCCCCCGACTGTACCGACATGCAGAAATTTACAACTAAAGTGAATAAGCATCTCGCTGCACAGCTCCCAATTAAGGATGACCCCCCAAAACTTTCACCCTAATTCTTAGTAGCTCCTTAATTCTACAGTGGCAACCTGCCTTGTTTGGGATGAACTAAGGTGAAAAAAAAAAGAACCGAAACGAATAAAGCCCAAAAGTTCAATGTATTTAATTATCAACTTGCTGTATTTAACCGGCTTTTGGGGTAACATATATAGGGTGGGCAAAAATAAGGGTCCTATTTTTAAAAATTCATAACGTTTTTATTTATTGATTTAAAAAATTTTTTTTTTTAGAATAAGTAAAGGACCCCTTCCGTACCCTCATTATTTTTGCTTAAAAAACTCAAAACAGTGTAAAAAACAATACTTTAGTTTTTGTAAGTTTTAAGAAGTGTTTTTCGGCTAAAATTTGTTTTGTTTATTTCAAAAAATCTCGGAAGGGTCAGTCTACACACACATAAAGTTTGGTGAGTTTAACTTTTATTTTGTGGAAGTTATTCAAATTCAAGTTATTCAAATTTAAAGATAGGACCCTTATTTTGGCCCACCCTGTATATATTTAAAAACAATCCATTAGCACAGTGTTTTTTCGCCTGTCAAAATATAATTCCCCACGACTAAAAACCTGACTATAAACTTTCATGTACAGAATTACAAAAACACGTGAACCTTTCTTTGTCTGAAAGCAACAACAAAAAAAAAACCGGACATTTAATCTGTTCATTTGGTAACGAAGTGTGACAGACTGGTGGACGGACAGAACTTCATATTTAGATGCGTGGACGCATCTAAATATGTTATTACAAACGTACGCCTGAGAGATTGATGAAAATGCGATTTTAAATTGAAACGCAACCGACCGACACGGCCCCTCAGAAATGTGAGGAAGTATAAAAAACAAAAACAACAAAAACAATTAAAATATTTTTCGCATACAATTACAGTGCTTTTCCATGGTTACACCCATATGAAATATTGCTGTTAAAAAGAAAATAAGAAACATTTATGAAGTACTTACTTGTGATAGAAAAACTGCCGGTCACCAAAATTTACGGAAATTAATCCAATAGTTCTTTTTAAAAATTCATTTACGAAATACTACTTTTATCCGTAGCCGGAATTTCGCCGCTATCATCATCGTTATTATAAAATTTCGTCACTGCTTAACTCCCCTTAATATACCTTTTCGTAAATAGAGATTTAAAACTAGAAAAAAAAACACGTTAATTTTAGTAAATAATTCCTTTATTATTATTAAACATCTCCAGGATAATTTTCCATAACTTTTGGTGAACGCTAATATTTTTCAATAGAAAGTAAGTATCTCATAAAATTATCCTGCCAATTTATTTATAAGTGCAATATCTTATATGGGTGTAACCATGGAGAGGCACAGAATGACTAAAAGATCGGAAAACATTTTGTTTGTCGAAAGTGAAAAATAAATGTTTTATTATTATTATCCTTTTTTTAAATTATTATTATTATTTTAATTATTACTTTTTTAATTATTATTATTATTATTTTAATTATTTTTTAATTATTACTTTTTTAATTATTATTATTATTATTTTAATTATTTTTTAATTATTATTATTATTATTTTAATTATTTTTTAATTATTACTTTTTTAATTATTATTATTATTATTTTTATTATTTTTTAATTATTACTTTTTTAATTATTATTATTATTTTAATTATTTTTTAATTATTACTTTTTTAATTATTATTATTATTTTAATTATTTTTTAATTATTACTTTTTTAATTATTATTATTATTTTAATTATTTTTTAATTATTACTTTTTTAATTATTATTATAATTATTTTTTAATTATTACTTTTTTAATTATTATTATAATTATTTTTTAATTATTACTTTTTTAATTATTATTATAATTATTTTTTAATTATTACTTTTTTAATTATTATTATAATTATTTTTTAATTATTACTTTTTTAATTATTATTATAATTATTTTTTAATTATTACTTTTTTAATTATTATTATTAGTAGTAGTAGTAGTAGTAGTAGTATTGAACTTGATGAAACTTAGAATGAACATTCGGTTTCCGAATTTTTGAGTGGAGAATAGATCATTTGTAATATTTGAATTATTCGGACTACTATTCTCATCTGACTATGTTTTTTGGCTGAATAACCACCAATCTTACGATGCGTGTTGTCGAACTTGGAGTTGTAACAAAAGAAATATACATTTTCCTCATTTTCTTCTCTTTTGTATAAAACGATCTTAAACAACGTGTAAAGTTTAATTTAGACAGTTTAAAACATATAAATGATTGCACACTAAAAAAAGAAACAAAAAAATGTTCAAGTCGAATTCGAATTATTTGATGGTTTTCAGTAAAAATTCCATTTTTACTTCATCGGATTGAGACTTATCCCAATTTTATGACGTTAACTGATCAAAGGCGTGAGTAAAAGCACACACAAGCCACGCACACAAATACCAGCTAAAAACGAAATAAAGTATTGATTACAAAAAATTGGCTCCCACAACAATTGTTAACGAAAAAACAAAAAATGGCTGTCACGTGGGGTGCCTTCAACTACGTCCGTACGACCACTAGTCGTAAAACATAAAATCATACGGCGACGACAAAATCTATCTTTTCCCTTCGACGCTTGCCAAGAGGACAACGTTTCGCCTCCCCTCGCCCTTCTGGGATTGGGAGGCTGGCGGCTACTATTCATCTTAATCACACACACATCAAGGCCTACACTCCCTATCATTTTTCAACTCATACAACCACGATCTATGACAAAAGGCGATACGCACAGTCATGCACTTCTGCGTGCTAACGCAAAGCTTCACACATGGCTACACTTTCGCACGCACTACTAAATTACAGGCACAAACATTTTGTTACTTCCATAACGTAAAATTTCAAATGAACAATTAATGTCTTGTATTTATATGCATAATATATACACATACATATACACATACATATATATATATAGATACATATATATATATAGATACATATATATATAGATACATATACATATAGATACATATACATATAGATATATATATATAGATACATATACATATAGATACATATACATATAGATACATATACATATAGATACATATACATATAGATACATATACATATAGATACATATATATATAGATACATATATATATAGATACATATATATATAGATACATATATATATAGATACATATATATATAGATACATATATATATAGATACATATATATATAGATACATATATATATAGATACATATATATATAGATACATATATATATAGATACATATATATATAGATACATATATATATAGATACATATATATATAGATACATATATATATAGATACATATATATATAGATACATATACATACATACATATATATATAGATACATATACATACATACATATATATACAGATACATACACATACATACATATATATACAGATACATACACATACATACATATATATACAGATACATACACATACATACATATATATACAGATACATACATATATATATATATACATACATATATATACAGATACATATACACATATATATACAGATACATATACACATATATACATATATATACATACATATATATACATACATATATATACATACATATATATACATACATATATATACATACATATATATACATACATATATATACATACATATATATACATACATATATATACATACATATATATACATACATATATATACATACATATATATACATACATATATATACATACATATATATACATACATATATATACATACATATATATACATACATATATATATACATACATATATATACATACATATATATACATACATATATATACATACATATATATACATACATATATATACATACATATATATACATACATATATATACATACATATATATACATACATATATATACATACATATATATACATACATATATATACATACATATATATACATACACATACATACACATACATACATATACATACATACACATACATACATATACATACACATACATACATATATATATATATATATATATATATATATATATTATGTTTCTTTTAATAACATTTCCTTTTCCCATTCTTCCTTCATTCAACTTTCATGCATGTTTTTTTCTGTTTTAAACATTTCTTATAACAATTCTAATGTAAGCGTTGATCTTAGCATTTTCTCTAAGATACAACATCTTAACAAACTAGGACCCACGCTGCTACATAAATAGCGAGCCCGGTCGTTACAATTTGATATTCAATTTTCATTAAAAAAACATAATACCAGAAAATTTTACTAAATTTTAATTATAAAATTTTACCTGAAAAAGATTTTGTGATTTTCTTTTTTAATTATGACTGGTGCAAGAGAAAGTCTATTGATTGTGGATTATGTTTATGAAATTCTAAATAGCCGCTTCAAGGTGAAATAATTCAATTTTAACCCAAAATTTGACGCCCTATCTTTTTCTCTTCTCCTATCTACTTCTGTTTGCTTCTTTCTTGTCGTTTATTTTCTGCTTTTCACTTCGAAATTCTGCTTTTTTTTTTATTTTTTAAACTTACAACCTGGCACCTAACGAATACATTCCTTTCCCATCGAAACTTACGAACTGAGACCTTAAAAATGTTATAGATGAACCTTTGAACTCTTCACCTAAGCTTACAAAAGTTTTTTTTTCAATTGTTTTTAAATTTGACCATGTGACATCAGGTTTTGAGTGAAAGATCAGACTTTTTTTCCACGTCATGAGATCTTAGTTTCTAATAACTATTGATTGATAACATCGGCATGCCAGTGTAGCGGCTTTTTGTACATGTCTGTATAAATCAAAATAATTAGATAAATAGCTATTTATTATTGAGCACTTTTTTATAAGCCCGGTTAAAATTCTATGGATTATATCTTGTGGATGTCTACTTCACCTGGATTACTAATATATATATAGATATATATATATATATATATATATATATCACATACAGACACACACACAGACACGCGCGTTATTTCCATTGGTGTACACCATTCACATGCCGCCGCCGCTCTCCTTATATACGCGAAAATAAATCACATCTCGCCTAAACAAACGAGACGGAGGACAAATAAATAGTGGGAAAGTAAACGTTAAACCGAAAAGAACAAAAAAATTTAAACTGACAACAACACACACATAAAATAAGAAAAAAAAAAACTATTTTATTTATTGTAAACTTATTCACAGACAATACTCACATTTATAAATAAACTTTTTTAGGGGGAGGGAGGTCCGTGGTAAAAAACAGATTTTGATTGTGCAAGTTTGAATAAATAAAACTCGATGCAATTAATCTGTAAAATCGCAGAGATAAATTAGCTAAATGTAAAAATCACAAGTTGTTTGTTGTTTTGATGGTTTATACAAAAAAAAAATAGTTTAATATAAAATAGTTTAATATAAGCATCCAGTATTGTGGAGTCGGGGTGAATTCAGTGCTTTAGGAGTCAGAGTTTTTTTTTTATTTCAGAGGTCAGAGTCAAGCATTTAAGAGCGACTCCACAGGCTGGTTTTTATCATGTATTATTAATATTTGACTAGCAAGATTAGTTGGCGTTGTCCAGAGGCATGGATAGCAAAAAATAGGCGTTAATAAAAAAGGAAAAAAAAAACGTGCATGACATCTTTCTATTAAACACTTTTCCCTCTAAACCCCCTATCACATTAGTTTTACCCCCTCTTTCTCTCTGGTAACTGGTTCAATATAATTAAAACTAGGTTAGTCAGTCAGCTGCTGATGACTTTTTCCTTACTTTTCTTTTTTCTTTCCGTGTGTTGTTTTTGGAAGAACAACAAGTTAGAAAATAATATTTTCTGACCTCTCTCCCCCCCCCCCCCCCCACCCTGTATTAATTTAGTATCTGGTGACCGCAAGAAAATGAATATTACAGCACATTTTTATTTACCATAACAAACTTGGGGTTATACTGAATCTGATGATATAAGGGTCGTAAATATATATTTTGTAGTTTCTCACTTTCTCTATATAATAACCAGCATGGTTATCCGGTATTGTTCAGGAGCATAGCCAACAAACTAAAAGAGTTACAAGTGTATGTAACACCTTTTAAAAAACTTCTCTAGCGCTCTCTACCCTCCTCTCTCTTTTGCTATCCTCTCACCCCATATCTTCACCATTTATTACCCCTCTGTCTCAATAAAAAACATTGTTGACCAATCGCTACATAATTTTTTTTTTTTACATCGCTCTAAATGACGACCCCCCCTCGACTAATTCTGTTCCCGTTGACCCTTAATAAAATAAATATTTAAACAATAATGTGCCTAAAAAACACTTTTAGCTTGACACACAGACAGAAAACTGTCCGTTATATAATAGACCAACTGTCATTATCCATCGTTGTCTGGGAGTGTATTTACTTGCAATTTGTTTCGTCTTCCCCCCCCCCCCATTAACTATGCCAGTTTATTTTTCCAAAATATTTTTGTGTTCCAATTAAAGGAAAGTTACTCTGTATGGACGAATACATAGTTATGTTTGTTTGCTTTTTTTTAGATAACGGCATATGAAAATAATTCCGGTCTGAACAAAGTATTTTCTGGGAGAAATTAAAACGAATTACATAATATTCTTATTAACAACGACCCACAAAAAAGACGAACCAGAATCATATATTGATATTATAAGAAAATTATCGATAACAAATAAACTATAAGGAGACCGACACTTTACTTCATATATTATAAAGATAGAATTCTTAAAGTTTCATTCATTAAGGTCACGTTTATGTTGCAGTTTCGTTGGTCTGTCATGCCTCAGTTTGAAATAGCATTTTCGTTGGTCTGTCATGCCTCAGTTTGAAATAGCATTTTCGTTGATCTGCCATGCTTCAGTTTGAAATAGCATTTTCGTTGATCTGCCATGCTTCAGTTTGAAATAGCATTTTCGTTGATCTGCCATGCTTCAGTTTGAAATAGCATTTTCGTTGATCTGCCATGCTTCAGTTTGAAATATCATTTTCGTTGATCTGCCATGCTTCAGTTTGAAATAGCATTTTCGTTGGTCTGCCATGCCTCAGTTTGAAATAGCATATTCGTTGGTCTGCCATGCCTCAGTTTGAAATAGCATATTCGTTGTTCTGCCATGCCTCAGTTTAGAATAGCATTTTCGTTGGTCAATTATACTTAAATCTGAAATAGCATTTTTCGATGTGTTAACAAGTGTTCGTTTGTCGACCTGTTAGACTTGAGTTTTAAATTAGATTTTCGTCGGTCGGTCATGCTTAAGTTTCAAATTACATTCTTAGATGTATCCAAGCATCTCCCTAAGAGGTTATGTCTGTCTGTCACACTGAAGTTTGAAATAACATTTTCAGCACTAAATGCTCAGATAAAATGGACGCATCTGGTGAATGCGTTCTTGTTAATTCTAACCAAAATAAAACAAATGGATATTAAATCAACTATGCGGAATTTGGATGTATTTTCAAAATACAGAAAACACGTAAATGAATAATAAATAATAAATCTATATATAATATACCCGGCTCGTTTCAATAATGATGTATGCAAGTTTAATTTTATGAGCAATCTAAAAATAAAAACGAACGATGGAAAAATGAGATAGAGAAAGAGTAAGGGAGATAATTCAGTATTAGGAATGTGAAAAGTGTTTTAATGAATCAAGAAAGAAAGAAAAAAACTATTTTCTTCAACATTTATATGGCGTGATTCAAAAAGTATTCTAACTAAAAAATGATATTGCAAGAGCGAGAGCAAGACAGAGAGAGACTGGACAAGCAAGAGCAAGAGAGAGAGAGCAAGAGAAGGAGAGAGCAAGAGAAGGAGAGAGCAAGAGAGAGAGAGCAAGAGAGAGAGAGAGAGCAAGAGAGAGAGAGAGAGCAAGAGAGAGAGAGAGCAAGAGAGAGAGAGAGCAAGAGAGAGAGAGCAAGAGAGAGAGAGAGAGCAAGAGAGAGAGAGCAAGAGAGAGAGAGAGCAAGGGAGAGAGAGAGCAAGGGAGAGAGAGAGCAAGAGAGAGAGAGAGCAAGAGAGAGAGAGAGCAAGGGAGAGAGAGAGCAAGGGAGAGAGAGAGCAAGGGAGAGAGAGAGAGAGCAAGGGAGAGAGAGAGCAAGGGAGAGAGAGCAAGGGAGAGAGAGAGAGAGCAAGAGAGAGAGAGAGCAAGAGAGAGAGAGAGCAAGAGAGAGAGAGCAAGAGAGAGAGAGCAAGAGAGAGAGAGAGCAAGGGAGAGAGAGAGCAAGGGAGAGAGAGAGCAAGGGAGAGAGAGAGCAAGGGAGAGAGAGAGCAAGGGAGAGAGAGAGCAAGGGAGAGAGAGAGCAAGGGAGAGAGAGAGCAAGGAGAGAGAGAGCAAGAGAGAGAGAGAGCAAGGGAGAGAGAGAGAGAGCAAGAGAGAGAGAGCAAGGGAGAGAGAGAGAGAGCAAGAGAGAGAGAGAGCAAGAGAGAGAGAGCAAGAGAGAGAGAGAGCAAGAGAGAGAGAGCAAGAGAGAGAGAGAGCAAGGGAGAGAGAGAGCAAGGGAGAGAGAGAGCAAGGGAGAGAGAGAGAGCAAGGGAGAGAGAGAGCAAGGGAGAGAGAGCAAGGGAGAGAGAGAGCAAGGGAGAGAGAGCAAGGGAGAGAGAGAGAGAGCAAGAGAGAGAGAGCAAGGGAGAGAGAGAGCAAGGGTAAGCGCAAGCAAGAGGTTTTACACACCCTATTTTGTTGTCCATGCCCCCGGGCAACACCGGGTAGCCATGCTATTAAATAATAATTTTGATGGAATGTCACAGCTGAGAATGAAAAATAAAAATGCCACAAGAAAATGGGGAGGGCCGTTACTTGTTCACATCCTCTTTCCACAGACCCCTTAAGTACGCATTTTTCGATTGGATTTGCGGAAAGTTTGAAGTCGAACAGAAATAATTTGGGACATGTTGGATCTTGAGCGCTGAAAAGTTTTTAGTTTAGTTTTTCATTCTGCCAGTTTATCAATTCATCACGTTTGGAGGCAGTGTGTTACGGTCAGCATGACGACTTCTGGGAAGAAGTAAAGTAAGACTAGACACAGGGTTCAGTTTATAGTGAGAATTCAACTGTATGAAAAAAAAAAAAAAGAAAAAAAAAGAGCTACCTGATCCGACTGCAAAAATAGCCTGGTCAGTCCCATCGGTTCGGAATTACATTATGAGATGAGAGTGTCTCAGGCAACCGGAAATAAAACCATTCTCTCTCGGAAAGGGAGATGTAATGCCAGAGACAACAGTACTACACTTTAATCATAGCCAAAGGACAAGAGAACAAAGACATTTTTTTTTGTACAAGCACATACAAGCAGACGTTAAGCCGCCGATAAAGTGTTAAAATTATCACAGTTTATTCGCTATTTAAAATTGGCCGTGTGGTTAAGGCGTCGGATTTGAGTTGCAAAATACTCGTAATCCGGGGTTTCGAATCGCATGACCGGTACTGAATAGTCATATCTCTATGCTGATGAGTCCCGATTATTAAGGACGAAACGTATACGTACATAGATAATAAACAATAACATATGTATGTATATATATATATACATATATATATATATATATATATATATATATATATATAGTATTTAGGCAGCATATTTTCATCAAGACAAACGTTATTGTACAACACGGAATGTTCCTGCTTAATTAGTATTTTTTAAATTTTTTTTTCGACTTTTCCGATTATCATCGCGTATTTCTGTCGAATTGTCATATGTCGGTTCCGTAGGTGTTTTTTTTTTTTTCCATTTCTTGTGAGTACTTTCGATTGTTCAACCAATAATCTTCAGGCGGGGTTATTCGTTTGGCTAGTTTCATATCTGCAGAGTTCGAATGTTGCGGCAATTTATGACCCTTTTTTTTTTTTTTTAAGTACTACGTGGAACGTGACTACGTGCAAAGCGCGTGACTAATTTACAATATTTTAAAAGGTAGAAAGTAATTATTTTTGTCGCCTATGGATATGTTGGAGTCAATCAAGCTTTTTCAAAAGTCGAGAATATTATATATATATATATATATATATATATATATATATATTAGATAATGTATTTTTATGTAATTATTTTTATTGGTAATTGCAGCGTTCGTTGTTCTTTTGCTCACTACTACTTGGTCCGATGGTAAAACGCTGGACTATAGACATCAATATCGAAGGTTCGATCCTTGTCTAAGTCAGCCATGCTGATGACGCCTGTGAGCCAGAAACACGTATCCACGGATTACTTTTATGCACATATAAAATAAATAATAAATATATATATATATTATACACGACGGTACTCTAAAGATATAAGTTGCCACCCATCATATATGAATTAAGTAAATAATTAATGGTGATATGAAACAAACTTAGTGTATAGAAAATATGATGCTTCACTAGTGTTCGCACTCACTATTTATCTAGATATATTTCTAAAACATAAAATCATAGAAATACGTGAGTAATTTAATTTTCATTATATATATATATATATTAGATTTGAAAAAAAACATTTTTTACCCCAAACAAGGTATAAAGTTGTAAAAAGTTGAATATCCAGTGTAGCAGCAAGTCCTGGGAGCATATACCAGAAAGAACAGTTGGAAATAATTTATACACCATCCACTATGACTATGCACTCTCTACAGCTACATATCTAGAAAACGGAGCTGACATCGTAATATGGGACAAAAGGGAGAAAGTAGCAACCCTAGTTGAAGTCAGTGTCCCTAATGATGCTGGATTGAACAGAGCAGAAAGGGAAAAGATTATGAAATACCAAGGTCTTATGTACGACATGAAAAGAAACTGGAATCTTAGGAAAATCTCCATCATACCAGTAATTATAGGAGCAACAGGACTAATGAAAAAGAATTTCAAAAGCTATCTGGCGAGTATACCCAGTGAACCGAGTGCAAGAGAAATACAAACAACTGCACTTAAAGGGACGGTTAGAATATTAAAAAGATCTCTAGACTGGAGTGTCTGAAATAGCCGGTGAATGTCTAGCATCCGGTAGGATGCTCCATCTCCAGCAAAAACAGAAAGATAAGAAAAATAAAAAAAATAGTGAGTATATTACCACTGTGACGTAAGGGGCTACTATGATTAGGATGTCCACTATAAATCTGGCCATTAAGTAAGGAGTTATGTAGCAAGATGTTTGTTCACATTACATTTAAATTTTAGCATGTTATTATTTCAGATAACCTAAAGAAAGAAAAAAATCCACCGCTGACATTTATTATAGAGTGGAGGATTTCTTTCTGAATTCTTTTCAGGCGGCGGGGCAAGTCTGAGGTGGTTGGCCAACTTATTTGTTTTCTCGTTTCCCTTCACCACTTGAAATGGTTTTGTCCTCGGCTAAAACACACCGTTTTACTCACTAACTTTTTCATGACAGAATTGAATATACACATTTATTTACTCCTCTGCAGGAGTTAGGCACAAGGCCAGTTTTATCTTACTCCCACAAGTAAGACGTGACCACAGCTCGGGTCGAGTAAGTGGGGTTTGAAAAGCCAGCGCCCGAGAAAGTGAGCACTCTGGCCATTAAAAATTGCCTGGGCAGCCCCGTCGGCATTTCCCGGTAGGGGCGCCTCAGGCAGTAAGCAATAAACTTACTCCTCCCCAAAGAGGGGAGGCGAAGCCTGGGAGGGTGGACCTCCTAGAACTGCACAGGACAAACCCACAGACAAGTGGAATCAAGTCCCGAAGGACAAGACGACACCCGTCTATAGGGTGCAGTATCCATCGGAACAGATACTACACTTCCTAAATAAATACACATCTTTATATATGGAGGATGTCATTAGATATCTAGCATGACTCTTTCTGGTTAGTTCTGTCGAGTGTGAATATGCTTCAACCGTCTAACATCTGACCACAAATGACTTCAGTCATCCAAGTTTCCAAAAGAACCTCCCATCTCACTTCGCCCAACATACACTTGTGACAAATGATCCTTAGCCATGTCACCACTGCCACGGATCTTTAGATCAGAGTTTAGACCACCTGATGACCTACATAACTTTTGGACATTTTTGGCAGCTAATTTCGGATCTCCAAAAATTCATAGGGTCACATCCCTGAAACCCTTTGACCTAGAGATGCAAAGTAGGGGCACTTCAAATGTTATAATTGTTGTGGCCTTGCAGGGCCGGTAATAATCAAGACAAACACAGTGGTATAATTAACAAAAGTACATTACAGAAAGTATGCGTCCGATTCTGTGGCCATAACTGCCATAAATAATTATTCCCCCTTTGTCAGAAACATCGCTCCTGGAATGTGAGAACTAAAGGACAAAATAACCGCCACGAGCCTAGTTGTAACTGTATTTATTGCGTCTGGGTAAGTCTATTTATTTCCGAATAGGTATATCACCTTACACCATAACAATTATAAATCCCATTTAGGGTGAAAGGGTGGTAACTCGATTTGTACTTTAGTTCTCGTTAGTTGCAGAGTTCTTTCCCTTGAAGCAATGAAATGCAGGCATGACCTACATAACTTTTGACATTTTTAGCATCTAATTTCGGATCTCCAAAAATTCACAGGTTTGCCAGAGGGTGACATCTCTGGAACCATTTGACCTAGAGATGTACAACTAGGAGCAATTCAAATGTTATAATTGTTGTGGCCTTGCAGGGCCGGTAATAAGACGAACAGTGGTATGATTAACATAAGTGTTAACAAAGGTATGTTACAGAAGTACGTGTCATGATTCTATGGCCATAACTGCCACGACGCTTAGTAGTAACCGCATTTATTGCGTCTAGATAAGTCCATTTATTCTCTGAAATAGGTAGAATAGCTTAGACCATAACAATAATAAAGATTTTTACTTGTATCAAATAAAAAAAAAGTGAATGTTTATCATGATCTGACTTTTGTTGATTTGACATGGAATAACTATAAAGTCCTATTCACATGACCTTTAGCTCTGAGTGCGATGTGGTTTCATATGGGTTAGTGTAAGCCAACTTTGAAAAGATTTAAAAGAACAGCACACGAGAGGTTAAAGGTAATCAGAGTAGTTAAACTCTATGACATAAATATCTAATATCCAAACATTGAGTAAATGTAGGGGGAGAGAGAAGGAGTAAAAGACGGCGAAAAGAGAGAAAGAGATAGAGAATATATATATATATAGAGAGAGAGAGAGATACAGAGAAAATAGAGAAAGATAGAAGAAAAAGAAATACACAGAAATAGATAGAGAGAACAGATATAGGGAGAGAGAGTGACAGCGACAGAGAGAGAGAGAGAGAGAGAGAGAGTGACAGCGACAGAGAGAGAGAGAGAGAGAGAGAGAGAGTGACAGCGACAGAGAGAGAGAGAGAGTGACAGCGACAGAGAGAGAGAGAGAGAGAGAGAGAGAGTGACAGCGACAGAGAGAGAGAGAGTGACAGCGACAGAGAGAGAGAGAGACAGCGACAGAGAGAGAGAGAGACAGCGACAGAGAGAGAGAGAGAGACAGCGACAGAGAGAGAGAGACAGCGACAGAGAGAGAGAGAGACAGCGACAGAGAGAGAGAGACAGCGACAGAGAGAGAGAGAGCGACAGAGAGAGAGAGAGAGAGACAGAGAGAGAGAGACAGCGACAGAGAGAGAGAGATACAGCGACAGAGAGAGAGAGAGAGAGAGTGAGTGACAGCGACAGAGAGAGAGAGAGAGTGACAGCGACAGAGAGAGAGAGAGAGAGTGACAGCGACAGAGAGAGAGAGTGACAGCGACAGAGAGAGAGAGAGTGACAGCGACAGAGAGAGAGAGAGTGACAGCGACAGAGAGAGAGAGAGAGTGACAGCGACAGAGAGAGAGAGAGTGACAGCGACAGAGAGAGAGTGACAGCGACAGAGAGAGAGAGAGGGAGAGAGTGACAGAGAGAGAGAGAGAGGGGGAGAGAGAGAGGGGGGAGAGAATGACAGCGACACAGAGAGAGAGAGGGAGAGAGTGACAGCGACACAGAGAGAGAGAGAGGGAGAGAGTGACAGCGACACAGAGAGAGAGGGAGAGAGTGACAGCGACACAGAGAGAGAGAGGGAGAGAGTGACAGCGACAGAAAGAGAGAGAGGTAGAGAGTGACAGCGACAGAGAGAGAAAGAGAGGGAGAGAGTGACAGCGACAGAAAGAGAGAGAGGTAGAGAGTGACAGCGACAGAGAGAGAAAGAGAGGGAGAGAGTGACAGCGACAGAGAGGGAGAGAGACAGCGACAGAGAGACAGCGACAGCGACAGAGAGAGAGACAGCGACAGAGAGAGAGAGACAGCGACAGAGAGAGAGAGACAGCGACAGAGAGAGAGAGAGAGAGAGAGAGAGAGACAGCGACAGAGAGAGAGAGAGAGAGACAGCGACAGAGAGAGAGACAGCGACAGAGAGAGAGAGAGAGAGAGAGACAGCGACAGAGAGAGAGAGAGAGACAGCGAAGAGAGAGAGACAGCGACAGAGAGAGAGAGAGAGAGAGAGACAGCGACAGAGAGAGAGAGAGAGACAGCGACAGAGAGAGAGACAGCGACAGAGAGAGAGAGAGAGACAGCGACAGAGAGAGAGAGAGCGACAGACAGACAAAGACAGAGAGAGAGAGACAGACACATAGATAGTGAAGGTGGGGAGAGACATAAATGGCTATTTCTAAAATCCATTTCCTTCCGTCAAGCCAATAAAGTTAATAAAATGAATGCACAATGAAACCGAGACAACAAAGAAAGAAAGTAAAAAAAGGAAGAAAAAGAAATACAAAAAAGAGAAAAGAACAAAAGTAGAGAGGGGCGGGGCGTACGTGTTAAGAGGGGGGGGTATAAAATCGATAAGGGGGAAGGAAATAAGAAAACAAGTCTTCGAAAATCAGGGCAGGTACCAAGAGATTAATTAAGCCTTAACCAGTTGACCCTTGGCTAGAGAGAAGAGGGGAAAGGAGAGAGCGTAAAAGGAGGTTGCTTACCTTGACATGAAATGAATAACGCCCCCCCCCCCCATCCTTCTCGGAAGTAATCTTGAAAGATTGAGCGGAAATGGGTTGCAGAAAATGTGTCGACGCTAGCTGTACATACTTGGCGTTGCCTGGGAGTTTTTATTTCCATTTTTGTTGCTTTTTCTTTTACTAAATTGACCATACAATATCGAAATTTTACTCTTAAAATTCGATTTCTTTATATTAAAAAAAAAAAAAAAAAAAAAATCAATAATTAAATGCAAAGGTGTTTAAACTTTAATTTAATCAACCGCGGTTCATTTGGTAAACACGTAAGATCATCATCAACAAAAATAGCGGTGATGGTTTGTTTGCCCCCCCCCCCACACACACACACACACGCGCACTCAAAATGAACGAAAGTACAAACATTCATTAATTAACCAAGTCGAAACCGATTTAGGTGACTGAAATAAGATTTAACCTGTTTAGTTTAAAAAATAACTATAAAAAATCCCAATGTATTAAAAGATTGCAAGTAATTAAAATTAGTTGCATCCAATGATTTTACAAATATAGATTAAAACATTACCATAGCAACAATCAAATTGTCCAGCAGCGAATGATTGCTCAAATTCTAAATTTCTTTGTTTTTATTGAATAGAAATTATTATATTATATATTAGAATTAAATATATTTTGTATTTTCTAACGATAAAGAAATATTTTAATAGTATTTCCATTTATTGCAGATGTCAAATAAAAATGGATATTACTAAAAAATCTTCTCGTTGTCAATGAGTGGTAGGATGAGTATTTCTCATACGGATACAATCTTACTGTACAAACATAAAATAGGATTAAGTTTGTTTTTGATTAAATTGATTCTAAATACACTTTTAGATGACCGAAGTCCGCCACTTATTTATGTCGAAACAGAATGAAATATTGAAATATTGATCTTCCATGAAAAAAGCTATTTAGCGTTTACATAAGAACGGGGAAACTGGCTCTAATATATTACAGAAAGCAATAGAAAACAACGGAGAGAGAAAGTGAGCGAGGGAACTAACGTGAAAGAGAGAAAAGTAGAGAGAGAAAGAGAGAAACGAGAGAAGGAGAGACGAGAGAAGGAGAGACGAGAAGGGAGAGGGAGGAGAGATGAGAAGGAGAAGGGAGAGGGAGAGGGAGGAGAGAGAAGGAGAAGGAGGAGAGAGAAGGAGGAGAAGGAGGAGAGAGAAGGAGAAGGAGGAGAGAGAAGGAGAGGGAGGAGAGAGAAGGAGAGGGAGGAGAGAGAAGGAGAGGGAGGAGAGGAAGGAGAGGGAGGAGAGAGAAGGAGAGGGAGGAGAGAGAAGGAGAGGGAGGAGAGAGAAGGAGAGGGAGGAGAGAGAAGGAGAGGGAGGAGAGAGAAGGAGAAGGAGGAGAGAGAAGGGGGAGAGAGGAGAAGGAGGAGAGAGAAGGGGGAGAGAGAAGGAGAAGGAGGAGAGAGAAGGAGAGAGAAGGAGAAGGAGGAGAGAGAAGGAGAGAGAAGGAGAAGGAGGAGAGAGAAGGAGGAGAGAGAAGGAGAAGGAGGAGAGAGAAGGAGAAATAAGGAGAGGGAGGAGAGAGAAGGAGAAGGAGGAGAGAGAAGGAGAAGGAGAGGGAGGAGAGGGAGGAGAGAGGAGAGGGAGGAGAGAGAAGGAGAGGGAGGAGAGAGAAGGAGAGGGAGGAGAGAGAAGGAGAGGGAGGAGAGGGAGGAGAGGGAGGAGAGAGAAGGAGAGGGAGGAGAGAGAAGGAGAGGGAGGAGAAAGAAGGAGGAGAGAGAAGGAGAAGGAGGAGAGAGAAGGAGAAGGAGGAGAGAGAAGGAGAAGGAGGAGAGAGAAGGAGGAGAGAGAAGGAGGAGAGAGAAGGAGAGGGAGGAGAATGTGTGTTCAACCACTAAAGTGCAGTACCTGTAAATACTTCCCAACATCCTTAAAAAGAGAGGGAACATATGTATTTACATCTAACACTTTGGCTTCATTGTTGCATGACGTAAAGGTTCAATTTTCAGAAAGTAAGCTTAAGCATATGTATATGTGTATGTGTCAGGTCATTCGATGATTGTTGCTGGTATGTAATTCAGTGCTACCCACATGGGCCGATAAGCTATGACTAGTTAGGAGGATGGACACTTTCTGAGCAGGTAAAATACAAGACCTGACAAAAGACAGACGAACCAACTTGTAGGGTTCAACGGCCATCTTGCCCATAAAATATCAACAATATAACAATAGATGGTCTTTCGATAAACTTGACTTACTGCAACTTGCCATAGCTATGGAAAAGCAGATTGTCTCGAGGATGCATTGCCACTCGGCTCTGCTCTCTAGCGGTGAAGAAGCACTGCTGGATCAGGCGTGTACTCTGAACGACATTTAGATTTGCATGAAAAAGTGCAGTCTGAAGAGTTGAAAGGGGAAAAAATAACGAAATATGTAGACATGAAAAGTAACTAGAATTTTAGGAAGATCTCCATCATTCCAGTAATTATAACAGAAGATCACTTAAGACGAATTAATTATTGAAGAGGGCAGCTCAACAGGTATTTGTTTACATTAGACTTGAAGACGACCATGCTGCAGTCGGTTATTATTCAATATGTGCATAGCCAACTACCTTAGTTGAATTCAGATTATTTTGCAAGATAAAAATTCTACAATAAATTTCTCAGTTAAAGTTTTTATACAAGAATGCTTCATACAAAGTTTGGTGGATTTTTTTCTATTAAAATACAAAAAAACACAAAAAAAAAACAAAAAAACGAAAAATCAATATTTTGGATTTTTTTCTATTAGTTTAAAAACTAATAGAAAAATTTCAAAATATTGATTTTTCGTTTTTTTTTTGTTTTTTGTTTGTATTTTTTTTAATTTGTATGAATCCACATGGTCTGACTTTTTTGATTTGCTTGATTCTGTTGGCATTCGTTTCCGTGATTCTTTCTAGAATCAGATATTTACAGAAGTGGCCACATGAAGGTTGCCAACATCTATAAGTAAAAGTAGTGCTATGAAACCGACTGGATTCGAACTTGGTACATCCAGACTTTCATTGAAAAAATCACATCAACACTTAACTTTAAAATCATATCACTGCTAATAAATGTTAAACATGCTAAAAAAAGTGCTACACCATCTATTAAAAGTATGTGATGTCTATTACTGGGTGATCACTTAATAACAGCTATGTCTGGTCTTTCTGAGACGAATGCCGAGAAATTACAGGGCTACGGCTCTGTAGATTTGGGGTGCGTGCATCTTAATGACAGAACTAGTTCCAATTAAAGTCAATTCGTATGAATCTGCAATGGTGTGACTTTTCTGAACGGCTCGATTCTATTGGTGGCATTCGTTTTCCAGATTTCTTCTAGAAGAAAATACTTATAGGAGGGACCACCTGAAGGTTGCCAACATCTGAAAGTGATGCTATGGAACCGACTGGATTCAAACCTGGCACATTCGGGGCGTTAGTCTGCGTTGTTGTCCAGTTCACCAGCCTCGCTTTCGTAATGAGAGTAGCAGTAATAGGCTTGCCGGTCCCATAGAATATTTCAACGATGTTTTATGTCAAATTTGGTGCAATTATGTCGTATAGTTTTGGAGCCTAAACGTGACAAATAGAGACAAAAGAGACCATATAAAACAATCAATTATAATATAAATTCTAGGTGTTGGTTACAAAAACAGACACCGCATCACCATTATAATATGATGCACTTATACCTTTCTGATAGCATGCAATATCTGAAGCATTTCATCACCAGCATCTTCCTAAGTGTCGATTAAAAAAACGAGCTACCAGTTCCAACTCAGAAACCTTGCGAATTGCTTCCAATTCCGACCCCTTCGTCATAGTTAAGAACAATCGAAGATCTATCTGCTGACCAGCGGAAGGAGAGTTATACATTGCACGTTCGCGAAACTGCCTCGGGGAAAAAATGGTCAGAGGTTGTTCAACTGAATAGTTGAAGCCCTCTAATGGCCAATTATCTCCCTTGACTTATGAACATGGATACACAAGCACTGCATGTTAAATTCACCCTTTTCAAACAATCAAAACAATATTCATGGCATCGAAAGGAATTTTGCCGAAAGTCAGTTTGCTGCAATAATTGTCAATTCTTTCTGACAAGTCAACTGGACTTCAACATATCGACCAATGAGATGATAGTATTGCACACACACAGTGAGTCAGTGACTCCCCTCTCTCTTTCATAACATCTATCTCCTCTCTCTCTCTCAATATATATATATACAGGGTGGGAAAAAATAAGGGTCCTATTTTTAAAAATTCATAACTTTTTTATTTATTGATTTATTTAAATTTTTTTTTTTAGAATAAGTAAAGGACCCCTTCCGAAGCAAGCATGAGCCGTATTAGCCCTAAGGAACGTACCCTCATTTAGAAAACATTATTTTTGCTTAAAAAACACAAAACAGTGTAAAAAACAATACTTTAGTTTTTGTAAGTTTTAAGAAGTGTTTTTAGGCTAAAATTTGTTTTGTTTATTTCAAAAAATCTCGGAAGGGTCAGTCTACACACACATAAAGTTTGGTGAGTTTAACTTTTATTTTGTGGAAGTTATTCAAATTCAAGTTATTCAAATTTAAAGATAGGACCCTTATTTTGGCCCACCCTGTATATATATATATATATATATTATATATATATAAGTTAGGTATGTGTATATATTCACATATATATAAATCTATGTGCAGGCTAATCTCCTAAACTAATGAACAGATCATTATGAATTTTCGAATATATATTCTAGACAACACGGTGAGTAACATGGGCACATGATTTTTTTGTAAACTAACATTAAGGGGGTGCACGTACATACAGTTAGGTATGTGTACATATATATATATATATATAAAATTAAATAAACATTATTACAGTCTACACCAAACAGTCAGCGTTTCAATTATATTACATCTTTTCACAGACTGAATACAAATAAAAAGTGAAAAAAGAGAAACTGATTAATGCCACCGCGAGAAAAGAACGGATGTGAAAGATATATATATCTTTCGTTGTACAAGATAAACTCCTCAACTAATGAACTAATCATTATGGATTTTGGAAGAGTGGGTAATTTGTGGAAATTTTAATACCTCCGAATTTTGTGAAATTTTAAATATTGGTATTAGACATCAATTAATAAATAGTCTCAAAATTTCAGTTTCTTTGACATATTTTAAAGGGTTTTTAGAGAGAATAATATCGCCACAACCTCTCATCTGGGAGGATGATATGCCGAAGGAACATATTCTACACTGACCCCAAAAGAAGGAGATAATGACTGGGAGAAGGAGAGGGAGGAGAGAGAAGAAAGAGAAGGAGAAGGAGGAGAGAGAAGGAGAGGGAGACGAACGCCCCTCCCCTCTAAAGGAGGGGTTAATGCCTGAGAAGATGATATCATAACAGAACAGATAGCACACTACCCCGCCCCTCAAACAAAGTAGTTATTAATGGAAGGACGGTATCATGAGTAACGAACATATACTATATGCCCCCAATAAAAGGAGATAATACCTGGGAAGATCGCCCCCCCCCCCTTAAAAGGAGAAGGTAATGCCTGTGAGTATGGTATCATAGAAACAGAACAGATACTATACTACACCCACCCTAAAAAAAGGAGAAGGTAGTCCCTGGAAAGATGGTATCATGACACCAGAACAGATATTACATTAACCCCTTCCTCAAAGGAAGATGTAATACCTAGGAGGATTACTCCACGTCCTCAAAAAGGAGGAGGTAATTCCTGGGAGGACGGTTTTATAACGACAGAACCGATACTACACTACCCACCCCCATTAAAGATAATACAATAAGAGATTACGTTTTTTTTTTTCATTCATTTAAAAATGCTTAGCCTTAAAAATCATTATTTTTATTGTTACTTGGCCTTTTGGCTAAGATCAAAGTGTAGTATCTGTTCTCAACATCTCAGGTGTTTTACTATGGACAAAAATATTGCGTATATATAAGAAAATATGACAATGAAAAATTAAAACTGTATATTACAGAATACAGGGTGGGCAAAAATAAGGGTCCTATTTTTTAAAATTCATAACTTTTTTATTTATTGATTTTTTAAATTTTTTTTTTTAGAATAAGTAAAGGACCCCTTCCGAAGCAAGCATGAGCCGTATTAGCCCTAAGGAACGCACCCTCATTTAGAAAACATTATTTTTGCTTAAAAAACTCAAAACAGTGTAAGAAACAATACTTTAGTTTTTGTAAGTTTTAAGAAGTGTTTTTCGGCTAAAATTTGTTTTGTTTATTTCAAAAAATCTCGGAAGGGTCAGTCTACACACACATAAAGTTTGGCGAGTTTAACTTATTTTGTGGAAGTTATTCAAATTCAAGTTATTCAAATTTAAAGATAGGACCCTTATTTTGGCCCACCCTTTATTAATCTATTAGAAGCTGTTTATAAAATAAATATACAAATTAAGAAGACCTAAATGTGTTTGCGGGTATTTGCAGTTTCCTATATATACAGTATTTCAAAAGTTTATATTATATCATAGAATTAAATAAGCATAACCTGTTTTGAATATTAACATAGTTAGGATAAATGGAAAAATCTTTCGCATTTATTCATATAGATCTTAATCTCCCTTAATTACGTGACAGTTTCCGTTGGCCGAGTGGATATGGCGACTGCTTGCAGATTCTAAGCTGATTCTGAACCGTGTTCGCATCTCCTGACTGTCTGAAATTGTTACTTTCCTGCACTGATGAGAGCAATAAGCTTGAAACGCTAGCGTCTGTTGGTATTAATATTTATTTATAAATATTATATATATATATATATATTCGATCCCCTAAAAGAGATCACTCTACCGTAAGAAAAAGGTCGTTTCTAATTAAGCTAATTGTAATATGTAAGATTCTTCCTTAAAAGCAAACGGACATTCAGTCAGCGATGACTGAAAGTCCGTGGTTCGAGCCTCGGGGTTGAAGAATTGGTTACCCATGCTGATGAGTCTTCTAATGATGAAACATGTGTGTTCATTTTACATATATCACTCACAGTCAGTCTCTTGTTACTTGAGTGTCTCTCCCTCTGTTTTTAAGGGTTGTGGAAGTGGAGCATCTCCAGCCATATATCCATGGAGATAAAAACAAACAAACATTTGGCGCCAACAAACTTCTTAACATGTAATCAGTTTCCAGCAGCGGGGCTGAGTGACACTTCCTGACGAATTGTAGAAGTCCCGGGTATAAGACAGGTCCTGAGGGGGGGGGGGGGATAGGTAAAGGGAATTATAGATGGACTACAAAAAACAAAGTAAAAAAGAAGATTTTTAAAAAGTACTCAAGATACACAAAATTAAATTCTTCACCTGAGAGCTAAGGAGAGACTTTTTATTCTTGGGAAGCCTATTGTAATGGAGATTCGGTGCTTGTGTGTAGTCGAAAACAAATCACATTGCCAGAAGGTATTACATCATATTCTCAAACACTGAAAGATTCTCATTTAATTTTTATTATGTTGCTATTAAATATACGCAAACATTTGGTTTGGTTGTTTGATGGTTTTGTTTTACGGCATATCAACCCTTTTCGGGTTATTTAATACCAAAACCGATCATTTTGGTAAACGTTTTTATGCTTCAAGTCCTTTATATATTCAAGTATTCATTCATGGTGTTTGGTTTGGTTGTTTTGTTTTACGGCATATCAACCCTTTTCAGGTTATATCATGCTTAATTTGGTCTTTTTGGTGAAAGTCTTTATACTTCAAGTTCTTTATATGTTCAAATATTTGTTCATGGTGTTTGGTTGAGTGAAAGGGTGGGAAGGGGAGAAGTGGAAGGAAGGGAAGTTGTTTTTTGTTTTGGATTTTGCAAAACATGATTGAGTTTTGCAAAGAAAAATAAAAAAAACAATACCCCATCAAGGTTTGGTGCATTTTGAGTCAGGAAGCCAATAACTTCAGACAGCCTGATCTGGTAGCACCAGTAGGTTCTATTTGACCCATAGATGGGGGCCTGACAGGTTCTACCATTCCGTGCCAGAGTGGATCTGGGAGCAATGGCAACTAAGGAGCAACTCCACATACCCCACAGCTCCCAAATGGAAGCCTCACCACTGGATGTCTTTTAAGGTCATACCCACAACCAGAACGTAAAAAATTAATTCAAAAAACCTCTTGGCAATTAATATGTATCAGTATGCAATATATATATATATAAATTATTTAGTCGGCCCTGGCGTATGGCAGGGGGGATCTGTTGTTTGATTCTGGATTCAAACCTTTGCACTGTTCTTCCCACGTATACGGCATCGCACCGACATTTAAATAGATAAATAATATTACTAATATGTTGGGGTGGGAGAACATCCTTATGAATAGATTTGAGCAAAGGTCGAGCAGAAAAAACAATTCTAGGATTAGATGCCTGGTAACACCGACGCACAGCTACAGAAATTTGATTGGCAAATTTTATGCTAATATTACCCAACCAAGGTAATCTGAGGTACGCCGGGCATTTTGGAGGACCAAAAAGTTTAGGCTTGTTAAAATGAGCGATCTTAGTAACGATATTGGAATTAACAATATCGAGAGGGTACCCATTTTCAACGAGCACCTCTTTGATAAATTCAATCTCCGAATCAATCAGGAATTCAGAGCAAATCTTT
>OY744544.1:35585431-35595431 GCA_963556195.1 Sepiola atlantica | reverse complement strand
TCCTATGTACACACAGAATATAAATGCATGTAAGTTTATTTTCATTGTCTAGTAACGTTAAAATGAGTATTGATTTACTCCTCTCCAGGAGTTAGGCACAAGGCCAGTTTTTATCTTACTCCCACAAGTAAGATGTGACCCAAGGTCGGGTCGGGAAAGTGGGGTTTAAAAATTGCCTGGGCAGCCTCGTCGGCATTCCCCGGTAGGGGCGCCTCAGGCAGTAAGCAATAAACTTACTCCTCCCCCAAAGAGGGGAGGCGAAGCCTGGGAGGGTGGACCTTGAGTAGCCACTAAATTCCATGATATTTGAGGAACTTAGACAGGGCCATAGAAATCTCATCCGGTTTTGGTATTTAAGGTATCGCGAGTGTCCCGGAAACGTCTCACGCTTGCTCTCCATGCGATCCAGTCCGATCCAAAGGGTTTTTTTGGGGGGGGGGTGTTTATCTTCGGGGAGAGTAGATTCTTGAATCTTATCAGCTAGAATCTCATTGGATGTTTTGCTCCACTTTTCAAACTTTGAGTAGTGGTAGCAAAACAATAGCACCTTTTGTGCAACAGCCCATGGTAGGGCTTTTAAGCTTGTTATGTTTTTTTTTGTTAGTGCTGTATTTGATGGAGATAGGGGGCCAGGATCTTTTGTCTCAAGCCCTGATGGCTGACCCTGGTTGGCCTCTGTATTGGCTGGAGCACCATTTCCAGAGGCAGGAAGGTTTACACCATTGCTTACATCTTCCCGCCTGGTGTATGAACGGGTTGATGGGCCCTTTTTATCCTGGGTGCCGGCCTGCCAGTGCTGTGTGCAGTCAAATCACTTCTTACGCACTCAAGACAGGTATTCCTTGGTCTATCACGCACCCTCGTGCCTAAGGTATCCATGTGTGTTATGAAGTTGATGCAGGAGATAGCATGCTGTACATGGCCAAACCACCTTAGACAACGAACATGTATTGATTTACTCCTCTCCAGGAGTTAGGCACAAGGCCAGTTTTTATCTTACTCCCACAAGTAAGATGTGACCCAAGGTCGGGTCGGGAAAGTGGGGTTTGAAAAGCCAGCGCCTGAGAGGTGAGCACTCTGGCCATTAAAAATTGCCTGGGCAGCCCCGTCGGCATTACCCGGTAGGGGCGCCTCAGGCAGTAAACAATAAACTTACTCCTCCCCAAAGAGGGGAGGCGAAGCCTGACCTCCTAGAACTGCACAGGACAGACCCATAGACCGGCGTAAATCAAGACCCGAAGGCCAAGACAATACCAGTCCATGGAGTGCAGTATCCATCGGAACAGATACTACACTTTGATCTTAGCCAAAATGTATTTAGGCAAATACATTCCGCGGGAACATTTATCTCTATATTGAATAAAAATTACATCCTTTGGAATGTATTTACCTTAGGCATGACGCCCGCTAAGCCAAAAGGCCAAGGAGACGACGAACATGTAAGGCATCCAAAATCCTACAAATACCAAGCTTCTGGTGGAGCAAGGTTTTGGTTGAAGAGACTATTTCCTTCAGTTTGCTGCCGTACATCATTTTGATTATGGCATGATCATTACGGTTTTTTTTTTGGTTTTTTTTTTTAAAGTTTAAAAAAAAAATCTAAACACGAAATATAAGGACAGTGTCTTGTCTCGAAACAGTAAAAGTTAAAAAAAAAGAAAAAGAAAAGTATCTATCACAAAAAAGGCACTTGTATAGATGCGGTACACGAGCCGAAATTTATTTTAGAAGAGTTCCAATAGTGTAAGAAGGGGCAGACAACTCTTTTTTTTTTAAGTATATAATTTCTAGCTTCTCCGAAAATGGACGTAATCGACGTGAATGCCTTGAATATGTGCGAATTATTATATTTAACAAGTACTCAACAGAAAGTGGTGGCTTTTTTTGCAAGCGCAGAGACTCTTTTCTTCCACCGAGAGATGCACCTGCGGAGTGGAAATGGAAATGGAAATGACACCCATAAATAAAACTGATGGATTTCAGCGGAGATGTCTAAAGTGTCACAGAGCCAGGTCCATTAGGAAGGGCAGTTTCTTTTTTTCCAATCAAACATACCCTTAGATGACCTAGTAATATTTATGTATCTATGGGCATATAAAAGTGCCAATTATGAGAGCATACGGAGAGAGTGCCGCGTACTAAAAAGTGCAAAAAAAAAGAAGAAATAGCACAAAATGACTCGACAGCGATTTTTTTTGCAAGACAGATACAATGGCGTTGCC
Source organism: Sepiola atlantica (assembly GCA_963556195.1). NCBI lineage: Eukaryota > Metazoa > Mollusca > Cephalopoda > Sepiida > Sepiolidae > Sepiola > Sepiola atlantica. The sequence continues at coordinate 35,593,209 of OY744544.1, read as the reverse complement.
TCTGATGATAGCGAGGGAGATGTGCGGTCTCTCCGGCTCGTTCCTACAAGTGGCTACATGTGTCGTATAAATCTAACAGTATCAGGGCAGAGGACACTTGACGTCTCCAATTTTATGAGACGCGTTTCAGTTAAGAATATTAACATTTTATTACAGTTCACAATGTTTTGTCTTGTTTTTTATGATCTTTTCTTTGCTTTGGCGAATTCTCTTAATTAAAAACAAATTACTTTCTTCCCAAAGTTGTTAGTTTTTGTTTTATGGTGTCCTAGGAAACATAAAAAAAAGCAGTTAAATATGTACAATGTGACACGAAACGTTGTCATAAAATAAATAAACGAATGAAAAAGTGTTATTTAAACTAGTTGTCCCGACCCAGCGTTGCCCGGGAGTCTTTTGGTTAATCCCTAAACTCTATAATATTAGGTTCAAGTGTAGTATAGGACCGTTGGAATACTCATCTATGGAAGATTTCATTTTGTAATTAAATTCTCTTACTGATGGAGATTTGGTATCTGTCTGAAGTCGAAACTACTATTACTTCTATAACTTACTATTTTATTATCTTTCAATACAAAATTCTGTTGCAATAAGACCATCCTCCCAGACATTACCCCCTTCTTTATGAGGGGGGGGGGGGATAACGTACGCCAGTAAGAAATTGCCACAATAGGATGTTCATTTACAAACTCAGTACTTGTATATACTAGCAAATGTATGCGACCAAAGAGCGCCTATTATTGCTAGTAATATTTTTTTTTTTAATCCTATTCAAGGTTAGTGGGGAAGGAGTGATAAATAACTCCAAACCTTCAATCTCAATACATTAGTATTTGCTAAGAATTTTAAGACCACTTTAAATAACTTTCTAGCCGACAGTTTAAAGACCTTCAAATTCCTTTCAAATTTCGAGCTCATGAAATAATTTGTTTTACAATTAGTAACAAAAAATTTAAAATGGCTGATTTGTTGCTCAGGGAGCGATTGTTTATAGCTTAGAATTTATAAGCGGATCGTAACTTGGTTAAAATAATCAATCTAGTCCGTCAGAAGGAAAGTGGCAGAAAGGAACCTTTGGCCACAAATTCTTAGCAGTTATTCACAAAATAAAACAGTATTCCTAAACTAGTGATGGGATGATTTCAATTTTTTGCCCGATTCCGATACAATTTCTCATTCTGTTCTAAATTCCCGATTCCAATACAATTCCCGATTCCGATTCTTTTAAAATCTAAATATTTAGCTATAGGATATTTTGTTTCGTTTTTTAATTTTCAGATTACGGTAAAAACTTATGTAATATGTGCATATATTTTCGTTAACGTAAAAATACACCTGTGGGGGTTGATTTTTAGTTTTATTGGTAGTTTAAAGTCAATAAAAATTATCATTAGAACCAGCAATGGAAGTTTTAAACAAAAAAGGAAGAAATTAAAAAGTCGTATTTGGTATCGGAAAACGAACAAATTCTTCAGATTCCAATACCCCCAAAAAGTTTCGATTTTCCCTATTTCAATTAATCGTCCCAACACTAATTGAATTAAAATCGATAAAAAGCAATAGTTAATTAATGAAATGTCCCTTTGCAAATTAATATGCAAATTAGTTAATCTTAGTACTTAGAATCGCATATACCTAACCAGTAAATAAGAGAGGTTGCTTCTGCTGTGTTAATTTGAAAAGAGTTTTAATTTCACTGTTCCTATTTACTTGACTCCCCACGAGGGCAGAATTAGACAAGGTAATTTTTAATGTGGGGGTAATCCACTGGATTGGAGGAAAACTGCCTCAGTCTTGAAGGATTTCTCCTTCACTTACACAGGACAAAAATACAGATGAAGTGTGTTATCAGAACAGATACTACACTTCGCTCCTCACCAAAAGGCCAAGGAACGTGCCTAACCAGTATATAAGATACGTTGCTTCTGTTTGGAAAAGAGCGTTTTAATTTCACTGTTAGTGTGAGAAATGGCATGACATATATATATATATATATAATATAATATAGATAAGGAGAAATGGATTCTATGTAAAACGTACAAATCAACCCTGAATATTAACACGCTTGGGGCTAGAATAACCGGGGGCAAGCATGGGTCCCATGAACGTTCGAGATTAACCAAGAGCTTTATTTACTGATCGACATAAAGCTCATGGGAACCTACATTAAGATGGCCCTGTGCCATACATGCAAATACAGGGAAGCCGATCAATAGACACTTGACATAGATTGGCAAATTTAATACACGAATGGCAAATAACCACATAAATAGAAAATTGATTCGAGACGATCAATAGAATATATTGCTCGAGTTTCAACTTCTCGATTCATTTGCCGACGGCGGACATTTTTTTTTTCAACACCCACCAACCCCCGCACCCAGCTTTGGGCTCATTTTTTTTTTCTTTCAAAGATGAATATTTTCTAAAGAACATTAGTCGGACCTGCACAAAAGGCAGGCAGGAATAATCGGGAAAAGCTGTATCCATTGACACCAGTAATTGTGCCAAGTCTATATATCGAAAGCAAAGAGACCGATTAAAACACATTCATTATCTATATATTAATACGATATAATACATATATATACACACACAATCACACACATATATATAAATCATCCTTATTTAATATGTATTAAATAAGGTATACATTTAATTGAAATTGGACCTATTTGAATTTTCAGTGGACCTATTATTATTTTATTATCAAAATTTGCTGAAATTTTGGGAATAGACATAATTTTCGGTCATTTACCTATGGTTTAAATTTCATTTGAATCAAAGGGAAAACAATTTTCAGGGGGGGGGGGCGCCCGGGGACCCCCAGCGTTGAAGTGATATATTTCTTATATAGCCTATGACCTTCACTGAGAGCTAAGTAGTCCACATGCCAATTTTCAAATAATTCTGTCCAGCGGTTTAGGTGAACATAAGACACAAAATCAGGCGGGCACATACAGAGTTACTATATATATATATATATATATATATATATATATATATATATATATGTGTGTGTGTATGCATGTATGTGTATGCATGTATGTGTGTGTGTGTGTGTGTGTCTCTATTACTAGTTTGTCAGTTTGTAGTTAAATTGCTACCTTGTTAGTACCGAATCCAAAATAGTGCTCAACACACACACACAATAATATTAATGCAATGCTCGCTGTGTATCTCTTTCAATATTTATATGTATAAATAAATAAAACTTTAACAGTGAGGAAGGTAATTCAGTATATATTCAAGCGAACGTAAGCTGATTGAAGTATTCGTACTGTCAGTAATGTAACGAGACAACAACTGGTGGTTTCCAAATTAATTTGATTGTAAAACTTGTAAGTTAGTTGAAAGCAGCATTTGCAGAGAAACGGGAGCTTTGTTTTAAATGGAATTAAAAAAATAAAAATAAAAAATAAAAGTAATATAGTGTTAAGAACGCAGTGCAAAGGAACACGGGATTTCTCGTTCGATCCCAGACAAATCTCGATCTTCCTGCTGGTATTTTTTTTTAGTATATTAAGACATTTTTTGGTGCTTCTTGCTTAAAAGTCCGAAAAAAAGATTTCTTTGTCTTTTAATGTTTAAGAGGTAAATAAGGGGCAGTAACTCTTAATTGTAATTTTGAGCCAGACTTTATCGTTAATTTCTATCAAGCTTGATATTCTCTTCAACTGGAATCATGGATTTGAAATTGTTCCAGTTTGAAGACGTACTATATTTTACTTCAGAAAAAGCAAAACAGATAGATTTTTTGCAAGCGCATGGACTTATTTCTGGAGAAGAGACCTGTAATTGTGGGCATAACATGCGACTTGTGCCATCACGAGTAAAAAAACCCAAGTATAAACAAAATAAATGCGTAAATTTTCAATAAAATCTTAAATTTTCCATTTATGTATACTTTGTTGTTTATTTATTACTAATTAATTTTCAAAATCTTAAATTTTCCATTTACGTATACTTTGTTGTTCATTTATTACTAATTAATTGAATGTGGCAGTAAATTACGTTACATGTAATAACAACAGTTGATAAGAGTTACTGCCCCTTATTTACCTCTTAAACATTAAAAGACAAAGAAATCTTTTTTTCGGACTTTTAAGCAAGAAGCACCCATTTTTTTTTAGTATTTACATATTTCAGATGGAGTTTAGATTTCGATATAGTAATTTAAACTTTCCTGTCACTCCCCTCCTCGTTTCTCCCTATAATTTATATTGCCTTGGCATTTACCCTAGAATAACCTAGAGGTCCTTCTCCCCACTCTGACACTTTATGTTTCACCCACAACCCTACGGCATCACGACCCTCGCCACCGCCCCCTCCCCTAAACTAACGTAAACGCATAAAAATAAGTAAAAATAATAAATCAATTTTAATCTCAGGCTTACATAATGACGGACGAAGTTTCGTATCCGGATCAAAACATTTAAACTAAATCAAAAATAAATAAAAACAGAGACATTAAAATAAAAACTAAGACATTAAAATAAAAACTAAGACATTAAAACTGGCATTAATTCGATATCACGTACGTTAACTTTGTTTTCGCTCGTAAATACGAAGTAGATAGGTCCCCCCCCCCATTATTAATCTGATGACTGCATATAAAAACGTAACGAATAGAGTTCTTTTTTTAGTTCTCGCGATTCAACTTTAAAGTAGACATTTTCAAATAAGCTAAACATATGGAGTTACAAAGGTGAAGTCTGTTATGCCATCGGCACCCTCTGATCTTTTTCGTTCCGAACAGGTTTCTGATACTGGTAGTTTAAAAGAAAAAAAAAAGCTAACGTAGACACCAAACGCTAACAACACAGATTAATACTCTCACTCTGATCCAGCGTTTTTTTCTTCTTTTTTTTTAAAGGAAAACGCTCCAGACAAAGCACGAAGCCACTTGATACATCAAGTTAAAAAAAAAAAAAAAAAAAATACTACTTTAAGGTCAAAACCCAGCTAACAATAAGTGTTATATGGATAGATTCCGACCCAGAAAACAGCAATTTTCCCCCCTTTGTCAGAAACACCGCTCATAGAATGTGAGGACTAAAAGGGGCAAACTAAGGGAAGCGAGAGTTACGAGACTGTCGGAAGTAAACACAAGGTTCACTTTCGACTCTCTTTTTTTACCCCACCCCCATTAAAAAAAAAAAAAATTTTTTAACTTTTGTTCACCGAATAAGACATATTGCCACTGAAGCGTGATAAGAGCCGGATTTATAAGGGGACAAGTTGGCAGGGGAGTTTGGGCAGAATTTTAAATGTAATGTGAACAAACATTACATTTAAATTTCTGCACGTTGGTACGGTCGGGAAAATAGAGAGCAAGAATGAAATTTACGCAATCCGTACAATGAATTACACGTCTCAAGAAACCTCTGCACAAACACAATATCATATACCATATCCTTCTCTTTTCATTTGTATCGTGGTTCACGTGCTAAATATAGTATACATTTTAAGGTGCTCGTAGGTAGAAATGCACAGGTGAAATATTGCAGTTAAAAATAAATTAACAGGAAAACTCTTTGATATACCTACGTACCCGGCAAAAGTAGGCATCCACACAAAAATTATGGTAAATTATCGAGTAGAATTTTAATTAAAAATATAAATCAGTTTTATCGTATATTTTCGAATCTCCATTGGCACGAACGCATTTTACCGACTTATCTCCTCTGTTCTCCCTTTTACGTACCTCTTCTAAATTAAAGACGTAAAATACGTTCGTGCTAATGGAGAATCGGAAATATACTATAAAACTGATTTATATTTTAATTAAAATTATACTCGATAATTTTCCCTAATTTTTGGTGTAGATATCTACTTTTGCCTGATACGTAAGTATATCGAAGAGTTTTTCTGTTAATTTATTTTTAACTGCAATATTTTACTCGTGTAAATTAATAATGTACATTTTTTCGGTAATGCTAAATGAAATTTATAATGTTCGTTTATAATAGTTCATCGGGGAGTTTTCATTTTACATATCCCTAAATGCTGGAAAATAAATGTACCCATAATTGTGGACGAATAAGAGACTGCCCTTGCACACCAGGAACCACAGCGACGAATTGTGTAAACTATGTATTAATTTTAATATCACAAATAGTTAGGAAAATTTTTTTTTTTTTAAAATTTATTTCGTTCACAAATGTTTAGCAAGTCAATAGAATTCAGAAATGCCAATGATTATGATGATTTTCCCTTATTGGTTGTGATCATAGAATAGCTGTTCATGCGCCACTATTGTGTTCCTTTCCGACCTATTCTTTGGAGAAACCGACTTGATTTTCAACAAGTTGCGATTCATTTATAAATTATAAGTTAAAACTACTGAGTTAGTTGATACACGAGTCAGTTCGTACAGGCTCCGTCAGTACAGCCACCACTAAATATATTCTCAATGATTTTTATATTTTTTAAATAACATAATAGGTTAGATATGATGATGCCTATATTACAATGCAAGTGGATTCGCAAAGTTTTCTACTTAAAATACTTACACAAAATTTTTTTTAATAATAAACATTTCATTGTTGTAAACACGTAACAAACACTTTCGCATTTATTCATAGAGATTAACATTTAGCTAATTTTCATACAAATTTATCGTTTTAATTATAGCCGTAAAAAAATGGAAAATAAAGAAATCAATTTGTCTGGACGATGATGAGTGTGGGAGGCTTTGGTTTTAACTTCCAATTTATAAATGGATCGCAACTTGTTGAAAATAAAGAAATCAATTTGTCTGAACGATGATGAGTATGGGAGGCTTTGGTTTTAACTTCCAATTTATAAATGGATCGCAACTTGTTGAAAATAAAGAAATCAATTTGTCTGAACGATGATGAGTATGGGAGGCTTTGGTTTTAACTTCCAATTTATAAATGGATCGCAACTTGTTGAAAATAAAGAAATCAATTTGTCTGAACGATGATGAGTATGGGAGGCTTTGGTTTTAACTTCCAATTTATAAATGGATCGCAACTTGTTGAAAATAAAGAAATCAATTTGTCTGAACGATGATGAGTATGGGAGGCTTTGGTTTTAACTTCCAATTTATAAATGGATCGCAACTTGTTGAAAATAAAGAAATCAATTTGTCTGAACGATGATTACTAGGAGAGGCTTTGGTTTTAACTTCCAATTTATAAATGGATCGCAACTTGTTGAAAATAAAGAAATCAATTTGTCTGAACGATGATGAGTAGGAGAGGCTTTGGTTTTAACTTCCAATTTATAAATGGATCGCAACTTGTTGAAAATAAAGAAATCAATTTGTCTGAACGATGATGAGTATGGGAGGCTTTGGTTTTAACTTCAATTTATAAATGGATCGCAACTTGTTGAAAATAAAGAAATCAATTTGTCTGAACGATGATGAGTATGGGAGGCTTTGGTTTTAACTTCCAATTTATAAATGGATTGCAACTTGTTGAAAATAAAGAAATCAATTTGTCTGAACGATGATGAGTGTGAGAGGCTTTGGTTTTAACTTCCAATTTATAAATGGATTGCAACTTGTTGAAAATAAAGAAATCAATTTGTCTGAACGATGATGAGTATGGGAGGCTTTGGTTTTAACTTCCAATTTATAAATGGATCGCAACTTGTTGAAAATAAAGAAATCAATTTATCTGAACGATGATGAGTATGGGAGGCTTTGGTTTTAACTTCCAATTTATAAATGGATTGCAACTTGTTGAAAATAAAGAAATCAATTTGTCTGAACGATGATGAGTATGGGAGGCTTTGGTTTTAACTTT
>OY744544.1:35552931-35582931 GCA_963556195.1 Sepiola atlantica | reverse complement strand
CTCATTGTTAAAATTTCAAAAAAAATCGGAGGTATCTGGAATTTTACAAAGTGCTTCCGCCATCTTTTTACCCCCTTTGCATAAAACTAAATTAAACTAAATATTCACTGTGGAGGTCCCCAGATGCCGGAGAGCATTCTACTCAAATAGCTTCTTTCCTCGTGCTGCTGGCCTCTGGAACTCCCTCCCTGCCCCCTGTTTCCCCGACAGTACTGACATGCAGAAATTTAAAACTAATGTAAACAGACATCTCGCTGCTTAGATCCCAATTTAAGCTGAACCACCAATCCTTCCCCCCCTTTTCCTTTTTCTCAGTAGCCCCTTACGTTTACAGTGGCGTCCTGCCTTGTTTGGGGTGAACCATGTAAAAAAAAAAAAAAAAAAAAAAAAAAAAAAAATATAGTACACCTTTGGACCCCTTACGCCTAGCAGCTGTGTTCCAAAATTTATAATGATCAGTCAATTAGTTTATGAGTGAATCCTGTGCATAGACATTTATAAACATATACGATACTTTATATAAATAAAGATTCGAAATAATCCATGGAATTTCCACAGGTCACAGTTTTTCTATATTCTATTTAGTTCATTGGTTTCTATGCTTTTTTTGTTATCTCGCTTTACGAATTACTGTTAGGGAAGAATTAGCTCATAACTATTCGAGATATCCCTACTCCAGTGGAATCAGTCTTGCTCCGGGGGTGGGGGGGGGGGGGCTGACCTATTTCTGAAAAGGAGGTGAGGGAGGCATCCAAAATAGATATACAGTTCAAAACCACAGCCATTTATTTCACCGGAAAAGAAAAGAAATAAATACAGAAGGATATCCAAGAATAACCACTTACATTGTTTTATGTTTTCGCTCCATAAAGCAAACATTGTTGTCCTTGAGTGCCGTAAAAATATCCCGCACTGATAAAAGTTAACACTTGATGCAATTCTGACCTCAAGTTTAATTCCTGGAAATTATGTAGGGAAAGATGTGCTCGTCCATTCCTGGCTATTTTCAGGAGACAACCACTTTTGGTTTGGTAGTTTGGTATGGTAGTTTTGTTTTACGGCATATCAACCCTTTTTGGGTTATTTAATGCCGAATCTGGTCTTGTTTTCTTCTCTTTTTTGTTTCTTTCCCCTTTTAATATCTGTTTCTATTTAACCCATAGTTGGGACCCTAACAGGTACTACCACTCCGGGTCAGGGTGGACCTGGGAGCAATGGTAATTAAGAGGAGGCTCCACATTCCCCAAAGTCCGTAAGCCGGATCTCACCATCGGATGTAGTTTAAGGTCATATCCAGGACCGGGAGTAGGGTAGGAAAAATAAAAATAAAAAAGGGGAGGGAGAAAGGGAGAGGGGCTGTTGTTTTTGGTTTTGGTTTTGTAGAACATAATTAAGTTTTACAAACAAAAAAAAAAAAAAAAAAAAAAAAAAAAAACGTCAATGTAGGTGAATTTCGTCTCAGGGACCACTTTTGGAAACGGGCACAAGGACAAATGGATTAAAACGTTGCGATCCAAATTGCCACTCAGATTTGCCCCATGGAATTCTTTTTGTGGGTTTTTCTAAAAGACAAGGTTTACTGAAACAATTTGTCAAATGAGAATAGCAATTGAAGTACCAGACAAAATGTTGCTGGGCGTTTGTAGCGGGGTTGAGGAGTCGGAGATTTTGCAAGGAGTCAGAGTCTAACTTGTAAAAATGCTGGGAATCGGAGTCGGATTTTTTTAATCTCAGAAGGAATCAGCAATCAGTCTTAATATTAGAAATCGATGATGCTACATATCTACAAGAAAAAAATTACTGTATGCGTCTACTTTGGCTTGATATCTACAAGGAATAGATTAATAGGCCTTCGGTGACTTCTCGTTGAATAATTGGCTGAAGTGTCCCACGGTCTCTAAACGTTAGGGTTAGGAGTTAAGGTTAGGGTTCCAGGCTCTCTAATCACACATTCTTTCGAAACTAATTTAGGGACGTGTTTTCCATGCTCTGGTACTGTGTGTTGGTTGCATAACATAGGAGATTCATGGTACGTAGACAGCAAGCATAAGCGGCACCGGAGTTTGAGTGGGAATTTTGGGAATCGTAGGTGTCGGAGTAGGACATTATACCTTCTCACTCCGCAACTCTGGTTTGTGAGTATGAAAAGGGTATTGAGCAGAACGGGTTAGGGTTCGTTTTAAGAACATTCTAAAATTACCAAATATTCTTTGTTTTCGTAAATTTTACTATCAGAATTGTTAAATGTGTATTCTTTCTCTTCTATCAATCTTGTTTACAAGTCAAAAATCAATAAATTGAACAAATATAACGATTCAAAGAGTGTACACGCCTTTTCAGGACAGCCTGTATTTGGTAGTATAGATAATTTCCAAACGTCCGTGTTCAGGTAATTTTGATCCAGAGTAACTTTTATATTGAATATTAAGCTCGTTCGGATTCATTGGACAGTGATCAAAACCGATTACCCCCACCCATACAAATAAGATACGCTACATGTACCAGTGCTTGACTCAGGCCCTCTCTTTTGGTGCAGGTAGAAAAGTTTTTTTTAAAAAGCTGATTTCTTGAACTTTTGTAACATAATATTGGGTGTTCTTAAATCCCAGATGGTGACAAAATATCTCTGGTCAGCATCTTGTCTCAAATCTTGTTTTGCTGACACACCATTAATCGTTCTGTAGATAAAAGTTTGAATGGCGTCAGATGTAGTGACATTTAAAACCCGCCCCTTTTCTAATTGTGGTGCTGAAAATACACTTGGTCCCTTCAAATGAACATAATTCAAAGAGCCCGTCGGTTCGATTTTTCGTATGTAGTTACAGGCGTAACGTTGTGTGGGATGTTCTTTGATTCCAGACTTTAACAAGACATCTCTGGCCGACGTCTTGTCTGGATACTTGTTACGTTCATATTTACATCTCTTAGCATCTTTTCTGATAGCTGTATTAATGGGAGGAATTTAAAAGAACAACAAATAACGCCATTATTTGCTTCTGGGGATTAGTTTATCTTTATATTTTCATACAATTTACAGCAATGCGCACATAATTTTAGCAATTTCCTAATAGGGGTAGTGGACTTTGAAAAGACGTCTGGTCACTTTAACGTTGTACATCCAAAAGAGAATTGATCTCGCTTCTCTGACACATACTTCCTCCCATGAAGTTCATATCCTACAACGTATCTAGAACTAATAGAAAATCAAGGGAGGCGCGAGAGCACTCTATCCCTTAATAGACTGCACGAATAGCCTATGCTGGAAATCTCATTTCTTTGATCAATCATAACTAAAAAACCAATAAACCAAATTAGTTAAAACTTTGCACAACATTTTTATTCGATAGGTTCTATAAGTGTGCAGAATTTCAGCATCATTAGTCAAGGCAACCCAGAGATCCAGAAAGTTCAATCATGAAATGTTATCTGTGTGTACGTATGTACGTACATATGTGCCACCTTGTATCTCATCAACTATTTGATGGATTCAGCTGATTTTTGGCAGAGATAGAGGTTCTAGGGTCTAGTTGATGGCATTTTAATTTCAGTTTACCATATAATTTAGTTTTCCAGAAAATTTCAAAAAACCTTATGAGAAGGCATTGTATTGAGGCATAGCCTTTACAAAAGTAGTGACATTCCATGATAAATGCCAGTATACTGAAATCATATGCCCTTAATAGGGTTAAGATGAAAATTCATATACACTAAATGTACAAAAGCAAGGAAATTCCCAAATTTTTACACTTTTATTGTCATTAATTAAGGGTATGACGACATATCAACCAAACCATTTCATTATCACATCACTACAGTATAAATCTATGCATGAGTGGATGAAGAGTGTGAGGTGCGCTGAAGAAAAATTCCTACCACTAAAATACATAGCCCTGTTGTGCTCGCATAAATGCCTCAATACAATGGTCATTTTTGAGGTTTTTTGAAATTTTCTGGAAAACTAAGGTATATGGTAAACTGAAATTAAAATGCCATCAACTAGACCCTAGAACCTCTATCTCTGCCAAAAATCAACTGAATCCAGCTGAAGGCGGCACATACGTACGTACGTACACACGGATAACACAAAATCATGCCTGACCTTTCTGGATCTCTGGGTTGCCTTGACTATAAAAAAAAGATAATGAATAAGTAGACACACATGGAAAGTGTACCTAGGTACACATAAAGTTTAGATGCAGGTGTGTAAAAAATAATGTTGAAAACGGTTAAGTGCAGAGTAGTAGAAAATTCCATGATAAATGCCAGTATACTGAAATCCTATGCCCTTAATAGGGTTAAGATGAAAATTCATATACATTAAATGTACAAAAGCAAGGAAATTCCCAAATTTTTACACTTTTATTGTCATTAAGGGTATGCGAGCACAACAGGGCTATGTATTTTACTGGTAGGAATTTTTCTTCAGCGCACCTCACACACTTCATCCACTCATGCATAAAGATTTATACTGTAGTGATGTGATAATGAAATGGTTTGGTTGATATGTAGTCATACCCTTAATTAATGACAATAAAGGTGTAAAAATTGGGAATTTCCTTGCTTTTGTACATTTAGTGTATATGAATTTTCATCTTAACCCTATTGAGGGCATATGATTTCAGTATACTGACATTTATCATGGAATTCCATTAAAAGTTAACAATGATTTTGTTAACTTTTAATGGAATTTTCTGCTACTCGACACTTAACCTTACTCTAGCCTTATGTTAAAAACTACCTTTTTCAACATACCTGCATCTAAACTTTATGTGTACCTAGGTACACTTTCCATGTGTGTCTACTTATTCTGAACCCTTCCTGAGACGAGTATGACAACTAGTTATCAATAAAGGTGCACAGTACTTTTATTCAACAGCAATGTAACGAATGGAATGCCTTTCTTTCTTCCAATGGGTGTGGGAGCAAAGGTGATATGATAAGTAAAGTACTCTATCATTTGTCACAAGGCTGACTGATACAATGGCCAGCCAGGATAAGAAAGGTCACCTCGCTCTCAAAACGAAAATGTCTTATTTGTTGTTTGTATTTGTTTGTTTTTTATTGTAAATTATCTTAAAAAGTATCAAAGTTTAAAACAATCAATACTGCAAAAATAAAACTTGACATAAAATGAGATTTATTAATACTATTTTAAGTAATTTCGTTTCATGAATTTGTTTAAAACCAGAAAGGATTTTGTAATGAATAGAAAATAATATACAGAATGTTGGTTGAATAAAACACATAAATAAATAATTTAGTACTATTCCATGTATATACTCATAATATAAAGTGATATACTATATAGTGTATTTTTTTTTTCAGTATTTACTTCAACAGAACTAAATATGTGAGCGGAGCTTAGTAGTATGAAAATATATATGGCAAGTCAGCTACAGAGACGTTCATGTTACATTCTTGCGGGAAATCATCAGGCTCACTCTCATAATATATATATATATATATATATATATATATATATATTAGATATAGATATATATATATATATATATATATATATATATATAAGTACCGGTAGTTCGTCGGGTCAACAACGCTATTTATTCTAATTTGAAAAATTCATAAACTGTGATATATCTTTTAAGACATTCTTCTTAAATAAATTTGCTTCATTCTACATCATTTTTCCATAATAGTTTCATTCTACATTATTTTTCCATAATAGTTTCATTCTACATTATTTTTCCATAATAGTTTCATTCTACATTATTTTTCCATAGTAGTTTCACTCTACATTAATTTTCCATAGTAGTTTCACTCTACATTAATTTTCCATAGAAGTTTCATTCTACATTAATTTTCCATAGTAGTTTCATTCTACATTATTTTTCCATAGAAGTTTCATTCTACATTATTTTTCCATAGAAGTTTCATTCTACATTATTTTTCCATAGAAGTTTCATTCTACATTAATTTTCCATAGTAGTTTCATTCTACATTAATTTTCCATAGAAGTTTCATTCTACATTATTTTTCGATAGAAGTTTCATTCTACATTATTTTTCCATAGAAGTTTCATTCTACATTATTTTTCCATAGTAGTTTCATTCTACATTAATTTTCCATAGAAGTTTCATTCTACATTATTTTTCCATAATAGTTTCATTCTACATTATTTTTCCATAGTAGTTTCACTCTACATTAATTTTCCATAGTAGTTTCACTCTACATTAATTTTCCATAGTAGTTTCACTCTACATTAATTTTCCATAGAAGTTTCATTCTACATTATTTTTCCATAGAAGTTTCATTCTACATTAATTTTCCATAGTAGTTTCATTCTACATTATTTTTCCATAGAAGTTTCATTCTACATTATTTTTCCATAGAAGTTTCATTCTACATTAATTTTCCATAGTAGTTTCATTCTACATTAATTTTCCATAGAAGTTTCATTCTACATTATTTTTCGATAGAAGTTTCATTCTACATTATTTTTCCATAGAAGTTTCATTCTACATTAATTTTCCATAGTAGTTTCATTCTACATTAATTTTCCATAGAAGTTTCATTCTACATTATTTTTCCATAATAGTTTCATTCTACATTATTTTTCCATAGTAGTTTCACTCTACATTAATTTTCCATAGTAGTTTCACTCTACATTATTTTTCCATAGAAGTTTCATTCTACATTAATTTTCCATAGAAGTTTCATTCTACATTATTTTTCCATAGAAGTTTCATTCTACATTATTTTTCCATAGAAGTTTCATTCTACATTATTTTTCCATAGAAGTTTCATTCTACATTAATTTTCCATAGTAGTTTCATTCTACATTAATTTTCCATAGAAGTTTCATTCTACATTATTTTTCCATAGAAGTTTCATTCTACATTATTTTTCCATAGAAGTTTCATTCTACATTATTTTTCCATAGAAGTTTCATTCTACATTAATTTTCCATAGTAGTTTCATTCTACATTAATTTTCCATAGTAGTTTCATTCTACATTATTTTTCCATAGAAGTTTCATTCTACATTATTTTTCCATAGAAGTTTCACTCTACATTAATTTTCCATAGAAGTTTCATTCTACATTATTTTTCCATAGAAGTTTCATTCTACATTAATTTTCCATAGAAGTTTCATTCTACATTATTTTTCCATAGAAGTTTCATTCTACATTATTTTTCCATAGAAGTTTCATTCTACATTAATTTTCCATAGTAGTTTCATTCTACATTAATTTTCCATAGTAGTTTCATTCTACATTATTTTTCCATAGAAGTTTCATTCTACATTATTTTTCCATAGAAGTTTCACTCTACATTAATTTTCCATAGAAGTTTCATTCTACATTATTTTTCCATAGAAGTTTCATTCTACATTATTTTTCCATAGAAGTTTCATTCTACATTATTTTTCCATAGAAGTTTCATTCTACATTAATTTTCCATAGTAGTTTCATTCTACATTAATTTTCCATAGAAGTTTCATTCTACATTATTTTTCGATAGAAGTTTCATTCTACATTATTTTTCCATAGAAGTTTCATTCTACATTATTTTTCCATAGTAGTTTCATTCTACATTAATTTTCCATAGTAGTTTCATTCTACATTAATTTTCCATAGAAGTTTCATTCTACATTATTTTTCCATAGAAGTTTCATTCTACATTATTTTTCCATAGAAGTTTCATTCTACATTAATTTTCCATAGTAGTTTCATTCTACATTAATTTTCCATAGAAGTTTCATTCTACATTATTTTTCGATAGAAGTTTCATTCTACATTATTTTTCCATAGAAGTTTCATTCTACATTATTTTTCCATAGTAGTTTCATTCTACATTAATTTTCCATAGTAGTTTCATTCTACATTATTTTTCCATAGAAGTTTCATTCTACATTATTTTTCCATAGTAGTTTCATTCTACATTAATTTTCCATAGTAGTTTCATTCTACATTATTTTTCCATAGAAGTTTCATTCTACATTAATTTTCCATAGTAGTTTCATTCTACATTAATTTTCCATAGTAGTTTCATTCTACATTAATTTTCCATAGTAGTTTCACTCTACATTAATTTTCCATAGAAGTTTCATTCTACATTATTTTTCCATAATAGTTTCATTCTACATTAATTTTCCATAGTAGTTTCATTCTACATTAATTTTCCATAGAAGTTTCATTCTACATTATTTTTCGATAGAAGTTTCATTCTACATTATTTTTCCATAGAAGTTTCATTCTACATTATTTTTCCATAGTAGTTTCATTCTACATTAATTTTCCATAGTAGTTTCATTCTACATTAATTTTCCATAGAAGTTTCATTCTACATTATTTTTCGATAGAAGTTTCATTCTACATTATTTTTCCATAGAAGTTTCATTCTACATTATTTTTCCATAGTAGTTTCATTCTACATTAATTTTCCATAGTAGTTTCATTCTACATTAATTTTCCATAGAAGTTTCATTCTACATTATTTTTCGATAGAAGTTTCATTCTACATTATTTTTCCATAGAAGTTTCATTCTACATTATTTTTCCATAGTAGTTTCATTCTACATTAATTTTCCATAGTAGTTTCATTCTACATTAATTTTCCATAGAAGTTTCATTCTACATTATTTTTCCATAGAAGTTTCATTCTACATTATTTTTCCATAGAAGTTTCATTCTACATTAATTTTCCATAGTAGTTTCATTCTACATTAATTTTCCATAGAAGTTTCATTCTACATTATTTTTCGATAGAAGTTTCATTCTACATTATTTTTCCATAGAAGTTTCATTCTACATTATTTTTCCATAGTAGTTTCATTCTACATTAATTTTCCATAGTAGTTTCATTCTACATTATTTTTCCATAGAAGTTTCATTCTACATTATTTTTCCATAGTAGTTTCATTCTACATTAATTTTCCATAGTAGTTTCATTCTACATTATTTTTCCATAGAAGTTTCATTCTACATTAATTTTCCATAGTAGTTTCATTCTACATTAATTTTCCATAGTAGTTTCATTCTACATTAATTTTCCATAGAAGTTTCATTCTACATTATTTTTCGATAGAAGTTTCACTCTACATTAATTTTCCATAGAAGTTTCATTCTACATTATTTTTCCATAATAGTTTCATTCTACATTAATTTTCCATAGTAGTTTCATTCTACATTAATTTTCCATAGAAGTTTCATTCTACATTATTTTTCGATAGAAGTTTCATTCTACATTATTTTTCCATAGAAGTTTCATTCTACATTATTTTTCCATAGTAGTTTCATTCTACATTAATTTTCCATAGTAGTTTCATTCTACATTAATTTTCCATAGAAGTTTCATTCTACATTATTTTTCCATAGAAGTTTCATTCTACATTATTTTTCCATAGAAGTTTCATTCTACATTAATTTTCCATAGTAGTTTCATTCTACATTAATTTTCCATAGTAGTTTCATTCTACATTATTTTTCCATAGAAGTTTCATTCTACATTATTTTTCCATAGAAGGTTAACTCTACATTAATTTTCCATAGAAGTTTCATTCTACATTATTTTTCCATAGAAGTTTCACTCTACATTAATTTTCCATAGAAGTTTCATTCTACATTATTTTTCCATAGAAGGTTAACTCTACATTAATTTTCCATAGAAGTTTCATTCTACATTATTTTTCCATAGAAGTTTCATTCTACATTAATTTTCCATAGTAGTTTCATTCTACATTAATTTTCCATAGTAGTTTCATTCTACATTAATTTTCCATAGTAGTTTCATTCTACATTATTTTTCCATAGAAGTTTCATTCTACATTATTTTTCCATAGAAGTTTCATTCTACATTATTTTTCCATAGTAGTTTCATTCTACATTATTTTTCCATAGAAGTTTCATTCTACATTATTTTTCCATAGAAGTTTCATTCTACATTATTTTTCCATAGAAGTTTCATTCTACATTATTTTTCCATAGAAGTTTCATTCTACATTATTTTTCCATAGTAGTTTCATTCTACATTAATTTTCCATAGTAGTTTCATTCTACATTATTTTTCCATAGTAGTTTCATTCTACATTATTTTTCCATAATAGTTTCATTCTACATTATTTTTCCATAATAGTTTCATTCTACATTAATTTTCCATAGAAGTTTCATTCTACATTAATTTTCCATAGTAGTTTCATTCTACATTATTTTTCCGTAAAAGTTTCATTCTTTATTATTTTTCTGTAGAAATAAAGACTCATTCTTTTGCCATCTAATTTACATGTGTCTGTGGTGAATTAGAAAGCAACGCCAATATAAAAAAGAGTCACTTTTTAAATGCTCACAGAGACATTAAAACATATTAGAGAGTGGTTGAACTAATAGAGTGAGAGAGAGAGCTAGAGAAATACATAGACAGCTAAGAGGGAGAGATGGTTGACTTGCTCAAGTAATTACTATTTACAGCTAAATCAAACAATTAAAACATCTTATTTTCAAATATAACTCCATCACAGAAGTCGGATATATTTTAGTATGCATTTTATGTGATTAAAACATAGGAAAACCCTAAGGGAAGCAGACATTGATTGACACATATTTAGTATAATAGATTTGGGTTAGAGAAATGTCTTCCTATGCGTGTATCAGATGTTTAGCTGATTGCAGGAACTATTTTAGACATTTACGCCTCTGAGAATCCTTGCTCTATCAAGTCTTTAGAGTCTAGTCTGCTCTATCATGGCTTTAGAGTCTAGTCTGCCGTTTTTTTTTAATTCTATGCAACAATCATATTTTTATTTCATGCATTAAACACATAGAAGCTTGAAAAAATAGCTATAACTAACCTACCCGGTTTCGTCTGAGTATTGGTGAAAATAATAAAACAGCATATTCCAGTCTATGCTTTAAAATAAAAAAGTAATTCTTCAAAATTTGCTTTTTATGTGATTTAAACCAATTATTAACTAAAAATAATTTTAGATTCATGCGAATTCATTGATTTTTATATTTTATTCCATCAGTTGTTCTTTGATTACTAATTACAGCACAGGAGTAAGAGTGACTAATCTCAATAGTACGAAGTTCCCATCCTTCGATCTATAACACCATAAAAGAAATATGGTAGAAATCTAATTAGGATCACGTTTTTTGTATCACATCGTCTGCCCACTCACTTCATATTAATCACTACGCCAATCAGCAATTACATGGCTTATACAAAAACTTTCCAAAGTTATGTTTTCAGATTAGAACTAATACACGAACCTCCACAATCATTTTTTTTTTCATAACGTGCCCATCACCTTTTTTTTTTTAATAAACGTACAACTTTTAATCAAGAAAATTAAAAAGAGCTGATTTCATTATCATAATTAAATAGTGAATAATAATAAAGGAATTTATTCAAACTATTTCTTGGACAGGCAAGAAACGTCTTCTGGCCATAAGTCGCACTTAAAAATTGCGAAGTTGTCTACAAAGTGTTCATAAGTTCTGGAAAGAAATCATCGACGACATACTTTATTACTCATGTAATAGATATTTATGTGATAGCTGGGTATCTATCTCTCACACACCCATATATATATATATATATATATATGACAGAGAAAAGAGAAAGAGGCGGGGCAGGGAGGGAAGTAGAGATGAACAGTTGATTTGATCGAAAAACTGGAATCTAAGACGGCTGAAGTAAGAGATCTGTTCTTTAACCTCGAAACCTGATCACGCCCAAACATTGCCGGACGCACAATATTGGAAAGAATCACTTTCGAAAGGTCATCTTGCCACTGCGATCATCATCACCATCGTCGTCATAAAGATTATCGTTTCATTTATTGGACACAGGCAAGGCGATACCCGCAACAAGCTTGGCAGCGATGCAACTAAAACACATGATCGCGGGGGAGGGGGTATGCTTATTGGACAAGTAACAAAACTATTTTTGTAATCTTCTGTTACAAAAAGACAAACTGTTAAAATAAAATTAACACAGTGGTGTGTTTACAGAGTAATCGGTTAGTGGGGGGGGGGGGCTGCATCATAGATTTGTTTATTTGTTTATTTTACGGCATATCAGCCCTTTACAAGTTATTTACAGGTCGAATCCAGTAATTCTGGTAACAGATTTTATGCTTAAAGTTATTAATATCTTGGCGTTTGGCGTAATGCCTTATTCATGATGCAAATACATGCACACACTACCATCGGATGCAGGTCAGCCTCATAATGGAGACACATTCGATGGAAGCCATAAATAATACTGACAACTACGCCCCTGCTAAATAAAAGCAGACCTGCAGTAGTAGCGACAAAAGGGTGGGTTTCTTTCCCACCCTGTACGACGTCCCGAACCATAGCGGTCCACATGCGGTGATTCTGAGCAAAGTCGCAAGAGATGGTTACCCAATCGCGATTCCACTATCAAATATCAACCACTGAGAGCTCGGCCAAGTCCTCTCTGAGATCCATCGATACACTTGCGTCGCACAGGCAAAGAGGCAAAGACAATTATGTCGCAAATTAATTTCACCTCTGTGTGACGACCTGCATGCCTGAACAATCTAAGGCGTCGCTGCAACAGAACCAACGGCAGACACTTCGGGTCAAGGTGTTGGCCGAGAACAGCCACGAGGTAGTACCTCTCGGTGGTCGCGGAACAGCAGCAACACAAAATGCGGTGGGGAGGGGCGGGGTATTCCCTACTTGTTTCCACACGAGGACAGAGTTAGACACAGAGTCGGTTTTTGATGTGGCAAAAATCCAGCCCCCCTTCCCAATGAGCATATATATATATATATATATATATATGTGAGAGAATATATATATATGAGAGTTAGAAATCTATATATATATACATATGAGAGGGAGAAATATATATTGATAAATTATATATATATAATATAATATATATATTATATATAATTTATCAATATATATTTCTCCCTCTCATATGTATATATATAGAGAGAGAGATTTCTCTCTGATATATATATATCAATATAGATTTCTCTCTCGTATATATATATATATCAATATAGATTTCTCTCTCTCATATATCAATATAGATTTCTCTCTCTCATATATCAATATAGATTTCTCTCTCTCATATATATATATATATATATATATATATATATATATATATATATATCAATATAGATTTCTCTCTCTCATATATATATATATTTATCAATATAGATTTCTCTCTCTCTCATATATATATATTTATCAATATAGATTTCTCTCTCTCATATATATATATATTTATCAATATAGATTTCTCTCTCTCATATATATATATATATATTTATCAATATAGATTTCTCTCTCATATATATATATATATTTATCAATATAGATTTCTCTCTCATATTATATATATATATATATATGAGAGAGAAAAATACAGAGAAAGAAATATACATGCATATGAGGGAGACACACACACACACACACACACACACACACACACACACACACACACAGCGTTTTGTTATGGTGCGAGTCAACCGGACTGGCGCGGTCTTAAGAGATGACAGATCCGCATTCTTTTCACCATTCAAAACACAATGAACAATAATTAACTGTTGTTTCATGTTTGTTTTCATCACACAAAAAGTTTTGGAATTCTTTCCCGCTTTAACAAGTGGCTGGAATTAATGTCTTAAAACAACTGGAAAACGAAGGACGCTATCAGATTTTAACTGTGTACACATGTCCCGCGTCAAAACAACACACGACGGCTCGGGAGTCGGACAATTTTGCAGGAGTCGGGTTTCTTATTAAACGCTAACTCAGGACTTGAGAGTTTGTTTTCAGTCGAAAATTTTTCTTTCTTTTTGTTTATTACTTTGGGGCTTTGTCTCGAAATGAACCTATTTCGCACTCATTTCGAATAAAATTGTTGGTCTTAAATTGTTATAACTTAAACCGCAGTGTTAAAGATACCAAATGTGGCAGATTCCTCAGCCGACGTTTTGATAGTATGACTCACAATGGTAATTAACCGTCAGCTGATGAATCGGTCGACTTTGGTAGCTTTAACCCTGCGTGTTGAGTTTCCAGTGTTTCCGTGAAACCGAAGGTACCGATAGAAGATCAAAACAATGTATAGTGCCCATTGAATAAAATGAATATGCTCCTGCACAAGTAATTGAACACTTGTTATGTCTTCTATAACACTGAATCACACACACACACATTATATATATATATATAATCCAGGTAAACATCCACAGGGTATTAATCCAAAGAATTTCAACCGGGTTTATAAAAAGTGCTCAATATCAAATAGAGCTTTTATATATGATTATTTTTATATTTATTTTTATTTATATTTATTATTATTTATTTTAATTTACACATACATGTACAAAATCTGCGACACTGGCATGTCGATGTTATCGATCAACAGCTATTATAAACTGAGATCTCATCAGGCAGAGTTAGAATCCGATATTAACCTTAGATCATATTTGGAAAGAACCGATAACATCGACATGCCAGTGTCGCAGATTTTGTACATGTCTGTAAATAAAAATAATCTATATATATATATATATATATATATATATATATATATATATATATATGGTTATACACACAGGTAAAAAGTTAAGTGGTCGACCGTAGTAGAGGGCGACCGTAAGGCTCCCTTTAAATTAGCTACTACACCGAAGTGTAGGGAAAGCGTCAGACCTTTCTCAGAATCCCTCCACTTACCCTTGATACTTCACCTTATAATACTGAGTGTTTAGCAAAGGGGACATTAAGTAACATTTTAGTCTTTGGTATGAATCAACTTAGGATTGAACCCTGGTCTCCCAGCCTATTAGCGAACACTACCCATTATACAAAATGAACCGGCGATTATATAATTATAGTCTTTGGTTTAACAAGCTGCTCTTCATATACAATAGTAAAAAAAAAACACACACACACTATTCCAAAACAAATAGGAAGAAAGTGAACAACAAAGATGAGAAGAACGGTAAGTCAAAATCCCACGTTGAAGATGACAGAGAACCCTTCCCCCAAACATCTGACAACGGGCCAATTCTCAAGACGCCATATTGGAATAATATATATATATATATAATATATATATATATATAATTAATGTCCCATGTCACCGTTATAGACAAAGCCCCAACTCTGTCCCCCTCCCCCTCCAATGTATTTTCAATTTTCAATCTCCCGTTAAGGTGAAGTTAAAACGTATGCCATTTGAATTCCATCGCTAGCCCGATGAGTTCGTCGCTATTTCCGCCAATGAAACAAAACTTGTTTTGTCGCAACTAATGGAATAAAATAAAAAATTTAAAAAAAATATATATATATATATATATATATATATATATATATATATATATATATATAGGTAGGTAGAAGGATGAAAAGGAATTAGGAAAGCGACGGAGGCAGATCTTTTTTCAATTCAGTTGCTCAATGCAAGGTATATTCCGCAAAAAAAGCAATTTATTCAATTAATTTCTTCCTTACGCCAGGCTTTTCAACGATCAAAATCTTAGAGGAAATTGCTGGGATAGATAAGTTGGCAAAGGCAAAGATTTAAAATTTGAAAAAGTAAAACAAAGATTGTGGGGGAAAAACAAGGCAAAAAGCTGTCCGAATGCAAGCAAGTGTCCGATTGTAAAAACATCCGGTGTCAAAAAGTCCAGCGGAGAAAGTGATTTGTAAGTAGATCTATCTGCTCTATTCGATATATTGAGCTGTATACTTTTCACAATAGGTGTTACCTTTCCTAAAAGTTCGCTTTTAGTTCTCCACTTATATATATATATATTTAAAGAAGGAAAGAGGAAGATGAAAAATTGCATAAAATTGATTGCTCTACTCAACGTATTGAGCTTTACTTTATCACGATAGATCACTTCAACGATACTTCACTTATCGTTAATCCTATTATATATACATATATAACTTTCAATTCGATGTTATTGCTCCCGGTTATTACGGGGTTTCTTTGCTAACAACTAATTATCAAAAGCAACAAAAACAATGGATGTTGGATTTTAAACAATGGTGGAAAAATCTATAGAATAAGAAATAAGAATAAAGTAGTGATTAGTTTACATGGCAAATAAATAAAAACATTTTGCAATCGAATATAATTCGGCCTCTCTCTTGCTCGCTCCCTAGAGCCGCCATGTTTTTTTCTTCAATAGAACAAAAACAATGTCACGTGAGAAACGTATTAGACACAAACAACAACACGCCCCCCTCCCCTCGAGAGATAAGTCCATTTAATCTGCGCGTTCAGCAATGAAAATGATATTTCACACTTAAGCGGGACAGACTAATGTATCGAACGACATACTCTTATAGAGAATACGCCTTTACGTCTGGATGCATCTAGTTTCTCAACCAGACATTCTTTCAATTCACCCGTGTCACATAATTCATTTCTTTCATTGTCGCAGCCTTCTAAACTTTAAACCTATATATTTCTATTTATTTATATTTCTTTGGGGTATTTAAAAGGGTTTAGGAGGGTATAATATGGGCACAAACTCCCATCTGAAAATTTGAATATTTCAGATTTGCATTAAATTTGAGGATTTATATCTTGATTTTTAATCTCCGTAAGACAAAAGTGGTGCAAAACTGTTCTGCTCGGAGAATTAATTTTACTCGTTAATTAATTAATTTTATTCGTTAATTTATTAATTTTACTCGTGCTGGGACGGATATTCTCGTGTGTGTGTGTGTGTGTGTGTTTCCACACGTGACGCTATCTTACTGTTAAATAATAGCCCTGTGAGGCCGGACGTATGTGTGAGAGATCGTTTGGTTTGGCTTGCGCGATTTAGTGCGGGTGAACCCGTACAACCGAGTGCAATGTTGTTCTCACAGGGAGGTCAGGTGCTGTCAGAGCGAACGTTGACGAACACCGGGTCAAGAGGTCAGAGAACATGAGTGGAGGAAATGCTTGTGCATGAGTGTCGCACGTGTGGATCTGTGACGTCACTCCTTCGTGAGAAGCAGGGTTTTGTGA
This sequence comes from Sepiola atlantica, assembly GCA_963556195.1. Classification (NCBI taxonomy): domain Eukaryota; kingdom Metazoa; phylum Mollusca; class Cephalopoda; order Sepiida; family Sepiolidae; genus Sepiola; species Sepiola atlantica. The sequence continues at coordinate 35,565,949 of OY744544.1, read as the reverse complement.
GTCTGGGTTTTGGAAGCGAGCCGAACAGTCAACTTCTCTATGTAGTCTTCAAATGAAAAAGGGGAATTAAATTCCCTAAGAGAATACAGGCATGGGATTCCTTCTTTCCCCCCTCCTCGAATGGCTAAGGACTTAACATAGGAATTAACTACGATAGAGTAGTAATTTGGTCTCTCTCTCTCTTAACGTTGGTGAGGCATTTCCAAGCGACGGAAATCTGACGCCTGAAATAAAACAGAATTGAAAGTTTAAAAGATTGTTTGTCTCCTGAATCGGTCATGAAACTTTTTGTTGTAGCAGCGATGTTCACGGCAGTACAGAAACGAAGAAAGAATCCAACCACTGGACGACATCGAGACGGCGCCCCTCCGCGAAGGAAAAGTAAAGGTACGAGAAATGAAAAGGTATGCAACATATACATTTTTGGTGTTGGGAGTGACCAGTTGTTTAAGCGAGAACTGCCACGGCCCATTCCCGGGTCGGTATGCAACACTACTAAAGAACTAGAAATCTTTCAAATCTTAGGTCAAACGTTAAACCATCTTTAGAATCACCCCTTTCATAGAACAAAACCGCCAGAAGACATTGAAGGGGAATTTTGGTTAAGTTATATGTGAGTGAGGGAGTGTATGAGAGAGTGAGAGAGTGTATGAGAGAGTGAGAGAGCGTATGAGAGAGTGAGAGAGCATATGTGAGAGTGAGAGAGCGGATGAGAGAGCGTGAGAGAGAGCGTGAGAGAGAGCGTATGAGAGAGCGTGAGAGAGCGCGAGAGAGTGTATATGAGAGTGTATGAAGAAGTGTATGAAGGAGTGAGAGAGTGAGAGTGTGTGAGAGAGAGAGAGTGAGAGAAAATGATCGATGGATACGAACGGCTCCGGATCAACACCCAAAGATTCCATCTTTGGAGGGAGAATCCTTTCGTTACAACAGTGACAGAGACCATACGATTGATACTGCGACCGATGTCGCAATCGAGCACCGAATTCAGACGCAGACAACAAGTGGACGAACACGGCCTGTGCAATGAATGCACACAGACGCACGATCACACTTATTTTTACTTTAAAAAGTGACTTTCATTTGTTTATAAAACTTGTTGAATAAAAAAAGTTGTAAATAAAAACTAAAATTCTGTATTCGTGATGTTAGTTTTTTTTAAATTTTTTTTTTTTTTAATCAACTGAGAACCTAAACATGACATTCGTTTGTTTGAATTTTATCAACATAAATATTCGTGCTATTCGTTTTTCTTACAGATCAACAGGTTGTTTCATTCATAAATCAGCCGGAAGTAAAAGTAAATAAATAAATTTAAAAAATTAAAAAAACAAAAAAACAACCGGTGATAAACAGGACCGGCGGGACTGTTATAAAAGTGTGTGTGTGTGTGGGGGGGGGGGGGGGGCGGTTAAACACATGCATATATAACTTCATTATTAATGACCGTAAAGTGGGGGGCCAAGTCAAAAAGGGGGGGGGGGGGTCAAGCCCCCCCCCCCCCGGTGCCACCGTCCATGATGAAGCAAAATCGAACCTTCTTTTAGCCGACCATTTGTAGGTGACATTCGTACAAAAGATCCGGCAAACGTTACCATTGGAGATGAAATAAATTATTTTAAAGTAAATACAGTTAAGAAATTAGTCAAAAAATGTTTTTTTTTTATCCACTCATTTGCGACTATTTGCATTAAAAAAGTTAATATTAAATAGAAGATATAAGCATGTTAAATTATCGTAAATATCGGTTCTGAGCAAAGTAGTTATCTTGTTTAGTCACAGAAAGTAAAGTACCTAAACTAAACAAATGACTACTTTGCTCAGAACAGATATTTACGGTAATTTAACATGCTTATATCTTCTATTAATTTTTTTTTTTTAACAAAAATAGGTCACAAATGAGTAGGTAAACCAAAAATTGTTTTTGACTAATTTCACAACTGTATTTTCTTTTTAAATAAATTTAAATGTTGCAAATATTAACGTTTACCAAAGATTCTAATGATGAAGGCAAAAAAACAAAAACAAACAAAATAAAAAAAAAACATTAAAAATAGTTCTACATTCTAGCTAAGTTTAAAAATTTAAACGTTATAAAATTCCTGTTCTAGGGTAAAAATTACTATTAGCGACATGAAAATAATTTAAAAGGAAATACTGTTTGGAAATTAGTCCCAAACAATTTATATTGAATTACCTACTCATTAAGAGAAATAAGGACCGGATACTTGGCATCTGTATTTTAAACTAATTCGAGCCATTAATTAGAAGAAGAAAAAAAAGAAAAAAAATTTAAAAAAAAAAAAAAAAAAAAAAAAAAATCAAAAATGGGTTCTTTGATATGACAGGGGTTCCTATTTATCTTAAAAATTAAACCCTTCCGGTCTGGTCGTCATCCTACTTCCGAAATAAGTAACATGGCCGACAGTTGATTACTTACGGCTAATATTAATGTAACTTGGCCGAAGCAGTTTACGATTTAAAGGCCACAAAGAAATGTAAAAATGCAGATGTTAAACTTTGCGTGTTAGAGTGAGACATAGTGGTAGGCAGTGAACCACAAAGACGAGGAAGAAAAGACAAGAATCAATGAGGAAAAATTAATACGCGTGCACGAGGCACGAACTTTTATTGCGAACTAAATATAAAACAATTGAATCACTTTTGGCGCCTAATTTGGCAATATTTACATGTCACGTGGTAGTTCCTGTAGCGTAGTGATTTCATCACGTATCATTAAGATTGGAGTCACTGACCTCGTCACTACTTGGTCACGTGAAACTATATTCAGTTGATTAAACTCAACAGCAGACGACACATGATATGAAAAAAATTAGGTTACGGTTAAAAAATATTTTACCCTCTCAGATAAAAAAAAAAAAAAAATTGAAAAAAAGCTTACAGTGGCTTTCAAAGCGTAAACGGATTCAGCCATTTACGAGACAAACTCGAAATAGTGTCAACCTCTGGTAGCCATTCTTTACACGTACTCATCTAGTATAAGATTCGTACAGCTATAGGTAACGATGAAATAGCTAATACAAATGGCCGCGGTGAAAATAAAAAAAGGGAGAATAAAACTAATTCTGATTACCAAAATAAAATATATAAGTATTGGTTTACTCCTCTCCAGGAGTTAGGCACAAGGCCAGTTTTTATCTTACTCCCACAAGTAAGATGTGACCCAAGGTCGGGTTGGGAAAGTGGGGTTTAAAAATTGCCTGGGTAGCCCTCAGACAGTAAGCAATAAACTTACTCCTCCCCAAAGAGGGGAGGCGAAGCCTGGGAGGGTGGACCTCCTAGAACTGCACAGGACAGACCCATAGACCGGCGTAAATCAAGCCCCAAAGGCCAAGACAATACCAGTCTATGGGGGTGCAGTATCCATCGGAACAGATACTACACTTTGATCTTAGCCAAAAGGCAAAGACGTTTTAAAATATATAAGTAATTCTGTGTTCTACTGGCAAACCGGGAAACATCGCAGCCATTGTGCAATGGTTCAAATACATTTAAGGTAACACAGCCAATGCATTCTGCTGGTCAACACAAAAAAATATCAGTTTCAATCTGACTGCTTCGAAACAAACGGAAACTATCCCCCTTCTCCACATGAGGCTCCCAAGTTAAGAACATCCGACCGAGAGACAACTGTGTTCGCAGGAACAGGCTTGACACACACAAAAAGCCTATTATGTAAAAGAGCAAAAAAAAAAAAAAAAAAAAAAAAATGCACAAAGAGGATTATAATGGGGCACTTGAAGAACAAAAAAGGATCCCTTTTTATTTTACCGAAAAGAAAAACTTTTTAAACAATCTATTTGTGTTTCTTTACAAATACCCCTTTTATTTTAAAACAGCTTAATGTAATGGCTACATGCGTGGACTGTAAGCTAAGTGCGACGGGTTCGAATCCTATCACGGCTACAGCAATAATTTCACTAATGCCTTTGGAAAAGGCATGAATCCATATATTCTCCATACAACTATGGATTAAATAGTGAGTAGGGTAAACACTTTTGGCCGGGATCAAAGTGTAGTATCTGTTTCGATGGATACTGCACCCCATAGACTGGTACCGTCTTGCCCTTCAGAGCTTGATTCCGTCGGTCTGTGGGTTTGTCCTGTGCAGTTCTAGGAGGTCCACCCTCCCAGGCTTTGCCTTCTCACCCTTTGAGAAGGGGTTAGTTTATTGCTAATCGCCTGAGGCGCACCTACCGGGGAATGCCGACGGGGCTGCCCAGGCAATTTTTAAAGGTCAGAGTGCTCTTCCTCTAGGGTGCCGACTTATCAAATCCCACTTTCCGACCTTGTGTCACATCTTACCGCTGTGGGAGGTAGATAAATAAATAGACTCAAGCATTGATTGTCCAACTACTGTTAGAGAAGGAAAAACTTTGAAACAACACTAGTCTTTATCTGCTTATCGCTGTATTGTTTCCAGTCGTCCTGGACTTCTCTTTGCCACTGGACTAAAACAATGCCGATTAAGAGATGGGCAATAGAGGATTGCGCAAGTCTTGCTTCACTATAGACTCCCCACGCTGACACCCTTGTAGGGGGTATCCATTGTCTCTTGAGACTAAACAGACCCCTTTATATTACTCCACTCAAGTAGTCATAAACTTTTAGATCTCTGTATATTTCGATAACACTTGCCCCTCGGGCTAGAGTAAGACTGTAGTACTTGTTCTGGGTACTTTTTAGGAATAAGTATCCAAGAAAATTTCAGTACTTTTGTCATCAATACCGAGTTTTATCAAAGACTTCTGAACGATAACGAACTTCACCGAACACCCTAAATGTATAATTAGGGTATTTTTTTTTTTGCAAACAAGCTATTTAACTAAAGAAACTGTTGATTTTATATTGGATTTAAGTGTATTCTGTAATGTTTCCGTACTTCTACACAATACGAACCGAACTGTGTTTTTTTTACCCTAACCTAAGTTTTAGCTTTAGTTCGGCAAAAAATCGATTTAGTTCGGGTCGCATTGTATAGAGATTTTAAGGTCAGCATCGGAGCTCGATTCGGCTTTCTCCGTTCGTATTCAGAACTGTTTACATCACGACTGCAAATGTCTGGATACTTATTCCTAAAAAGCACCCTGTTTTGTTCGGTTATCAGGGGGCTACCTTCCCAGTCATCATCACCCCTGAAACGAAGGGAGACGGGTTTATTGCCTGAGATGCCTGCCCCAAGGAATGCCAACAGGTCTGACCAAGCAATTTTTTTTTACTGAAAAAAAAAAATAAATAATAATAATTATAATAATCCGATAAGATGGTACCCACTTCACTCTGTGAAAAAAAAAAAAATGGTGGCACTAGTCTCAGTTGGCACCACACAAAATTGTCGTTAATAAGAGCACCATCCAGACATCCACTAGAAGGACACAGAGAGTACTGGAATCCTGGGGAGACTTATTGTCACTCAAATTTCTAAGAAAATCAACGGTGGTTATCAGCAAGATATAAATGGTAAACGGCTGTTGCGATCATGATTGCGGAGTCAAAAAGTTTACGGTCTGACTCCAACTCCTTATTTTAAAGTCCTCTAATATTCAGACTTGATTCTTCAGAGATTAAAAAATCTGACTCCGACTTCTAGCATTCTTAGGAGTCAGAGTCCGATCAAAACCTTTGACTCCAACTCTGCAATTCTGGTTGCGATAACGCAAAATGATTTGCAACAGTTATCAAAAAAGACGTGAGTGCTGGGAATTTGGGGAGACTTGTCACTCAGACTCCAGGGAACACCACTTGTTAGTAATAGTAAGCACTCACTGATAATGATTCATGTGAAAACTTAGTGAGTAAATAATGATAAAATGCAAATAAATAGTACACACGAAACCAAGGGAACTAAAACTACCAGTTTATATGTAAAATATAATATATATATATATATATATATATATATATATATGTAAAAAATAAAGGTACTGATATCGATCCTGAACCAGTTTTCGTGAGGTTCGACTCGGAAGCGTTCGGTTGTCCTATGCAAATGCCCGAGTGTTGACGAGCCGAATGGTACCAGATGACAATTTTGATACGGTTCTGCGTCCTGTGATTGTAAGTTATATTTTCAAGAAATTTTCTAAAAGAAACAACAAAAAAAAACAAAACAAGCGAAACATTATTATCATAGGATGCAGCACCGTATCAAAATTGTCGTCTGGTACAATTCGGCTCATTAACTCTTGGGCGTTTGCGTAGGACAGCCGAACGCTTCCGAGTCGAACCTCACGAAAACTGGTTCAGGATCGATATCAGTACCAAAATAAATAAAAAAAATTATATACCCCCTCCACCATAAAACAGTTTTAGCACCAACCAATGTTGGTGCTACAGAAAATGATCACGGAGGATAGAAAGACAGGAGGGGTAGTACCATCTAGATCTTCACTGCAAAGTGCACGGAGAGTACTCGAATCCTGGAATGGCTTATCGCCGCTAAAATTCTAGAGAAAACCAACGGCAGTTATCAGCGAGAAATTAATGGTAAACGGCTGTTTTGAGAACGCAAAATGATTTGCAACAGTTACAAAAAGAAACGGAGACATATGAGACGACTTGTTACTCTGATCCAAGGGAACACCACCTGTTTGTACAAGTAAACGATCATTGGTAATGACTCGTGTGTGAACTTTTATTGAATAAGTAATAATAAACGTTTAAAAAAGGTGAGGATATGTATAGAGATCTTAAGGTGGTTAAGTGGATATCGACACTGGGTGTTCCAAGTTCAAATCCAGTCGGTTCCACAGTACAACTTTCACTTGGCAACCTTCTCGTGATCCTTCTCGTAAGTACCCGATGTCTTTCCAGAAAAATTTCTAACTAGAAAAACATCGGGGAAACTAATGCCAACACCAGAATCATCTGATTCACACGAAAGAAGAAGGAGGTCAGCCTGAAAATAGAACCGACCCGATTATTCAATGGGGAAAAAACGTATATGAGAGGAACGTTGACAAAGAGAAGGTGAGGTGGGTGTGGGGGTGGGTGCTTAGTAATGGGAGAATAAATAAAATGCACAGGTAGCGACAGGTATGTCAGTCAAGGTGGGTCAGAAAAGGAGGAGGTCGTCAGGGTTTAGATGCGGGGGGGGGGGAGGGGATTAGTGTTTAGGGGCAGAGTTAACCGACACCGTGAACCTATAAGAAGGAAATCGCCAAAGGGTTGTGAACAAAGGAAATTCCTGATGGTATTTGTCGGGAAGGGGGTCACCTTTCTCGCGACTACATCGGGTAACACGGTAGCCATTTTGCTTTCATTTATCCATTAGCGACCGTGTATTAAATAAACACGGATAATATTAACCTCGTTGTGGTATTATTCAGTATCAGTTCTAAGTGACAGTCTTCTGGGGGTTGATGGTTCAATCCTCAGTACGTTTAGTAAAACATGAATAAAATAAAAATTACTTAACACTTCTATTCGCCATGGCTGACGGAACAAGAACAAGAACAATCGTATAAAAAATAAAAAGCTCAATTCGAAATTTCGTACAGATTCCCGAGTCCGAAAAGATACACCTGAAAAATGTCAGAGGTTACATCAGACGAAACGCTGTGAGGATAGTAGCCCTGATAATCATTAAATAAAATCAGAAACATATCTACCTCTCTTTCTACGAAGAGCGGTTTAATGTATAATCCTTCGCCCCCCCCCCACCCCCCCGCTCAAAGGGGTACTCTAGACGGTTACAAAATTTACCGGCGACCGGTAATAAATCAATCCACATTCCCTTCTGATATTTCGCAAGCTATTAAACCGGATAAACACAGGTGGGTTGTAATGATTGCAACTATGGTTTCAAATCAATCATTGACATTCGTAAGAGTAAGTTAAACAAGCTGTGCGTGCTTGGTCCCCCTCTGTATGTGACTCAATGTGGCAAGTGTAAAATGCAACAATAAATTTGGGCAATTTGGGGCATTTTTGACCTCCCTTTGACCCCCTGGGGGCACGAACCAGAAATTTTCTGAGGTCAAGGATGCTCATTTTATATCCAAAACAATTGCCTCTACATTTTGGCCAAGTTTCAGAAAAATTGAATGGATGGATCAAACGTTATGGGAGAAAAGGGTAATTTTTTGCCATTTTGGGGGCTTTTGACCTCCTGGGGGCGCGAGCCAGATTTTTTCCATGGTCAGCGATACTTATTTTCTATTGGGAACAATTGCCTCCACATTTTGGCCAAGTTTCAGAGAAATTGAATGGATGGATGAAAAGTTATGAGTCAAAAAATGTCATTTTTTGCCATTTCGGGGCCTTTTGACCCCCTGGGGGGCTAACCAGATTTTTTTTCAAAAATCGGAGAATGTCACTTTCTAATCTGACCAAAGTTACAACTTCATGCAAAATTTCAGAGAAATTCAATGGATGGTTGCGGAGAAAAATCCGGACGGACGGACATGCCTCAAAACATAAGTCCCCCGATTTTATAAATCGGGGGAACAAAAAAAGTCTAGTCATATATATATATATATATATATATATTATATATGAGAGACAGAGAGACGCAGAGACAGAGACAGAGAAAGAGAGAGACAGAAAGAGAGAGACAGAGAAAGAGAGAGACAGAAAGAGAGAGACAGAGCAAGAGAGAGACAGAAACACAGAGACAGAAACACAGACAGAAACACAGAGACAGAAACACAGACAGAAACACAGAGACAGAAACACAGACAGAAACACAGAGACAGAAACACAGAGACAGAAACACAGACAGAAACACAGAGACGCAGAGAGAGACAGAGACGAACTTTACTTTATATATTATATTTATAAATCATTAGCAGTGGAAGAAAATTTTAGGTCGTAGTTAGGGTAGAACTTTCGGAGATCGACTCCACAGATCTATTAGCCCCAACCCTGACGGAAATAAAGATCCTAACCAGCCATGAACCAATCACCGAAGAAGTGATTGTATTATAAAGTTTCAATACGTCTTTTAGTCCTGACTCTTTGACACTAAATGCATCCTGCCATTGTAAGCATATTGAAATCGAGCCGATACCATTCAACGGTACTTATTCTCCAGTCGCTTTTCTAAAATGAATCGGAATTGTTATCGGATGCAATAGAATCGCAGACGAAACAAATGACGCAATATTATTTGACAAAAGAGAGTTCTACACAAGAAACCATAAGGTCTTCATTTTATCTTGACAAATTTTATGGGGGTTCCCGTTTTAAGTGGAAAATGATAGGGAAATCGTACAGAATCATATGGAGTTTCGGCCGGCATTAGATTTAGAGGGTAGACTATAAAAGATTTGGGGGTTAGGGTCATTCACGTTGAGATATGTGGAGACGGAGAATAAAATCAAGCAAATTCTGGAAGAAAGAAAATGGTTAAATTTGTCTTATCTCAATTGAGAATGCCATTGAGTTTCCCCCGTTAAAGTTGCCTCAACGTATTTTTCTTCAAACCTGTTATGGATTCATCCTCGACAATCAATTCGATAGTGACTGTGTTGCTGTTGGCCTAAGGTATGGTCCTGTTCAGTCTCAGGAGATCCTCCACCCTCCCAGGCTTTACCTCTTCTTGAGAAAGGGGTTATTCTATCGACAATCGCCTCGGGCGCTCCTACCAGAGAATCCCGACAGGATTGCCCAGATATTTTTTGTAGGCCAGAGTGTACTAAGCCTAGTGCTTGGTTTGGTTGTTTTGTTTTATGGCATATCAACCCTTTTCAGGTTATTTAATGCTAAATCCAGTCATCTTGATAAAAGTGATTATGCTTCAAGTTCTTTTCATCTTTAAATATTTATTTATGGTGTTTTGTGTGGCTGTTTTGTAGAGGAACATTTTTGTTTGTGGCTTTGCAGAACATGATTGAGTTTTGCATAGGGAAAGGAAAAAAACAGTGACATCAATGTTTGGTGCATTTTAGATCAGAAAGCCAGTATTTTTAGATAGCCTGATCTGGTAGCACCAGAGAATCCTAGTGCACTGGCTTTTCAACTCTTCCCCTGTATCCTTTGTTTTGTATAAAATAATAATGATACAAAGATAGAAGGGTGGAAGTAGAAATGAAAGAGAAGGAGACAGAGGGAGGGAAGAGGGGAGAAAGAAGAGAGAAGGAGACAGAGAGGGGAGGGGAAGAGGAAAGAGAGAAGGAGATAGAGAGGGGGAGAAAGAAGAGAGAAAGAGAGGCTAATATTTCAAAGAGCACACAGTTTTGAATAAGTTAAGCACTCTGTGACCTCTAGGTGTTTTGAATGAAGCAAGTAAAAAGGTCAATTACTTTCTGTGAAGAGTCCCTCTGGATTAAGAATATTTCGTATCGGTCTTCCAGAATACGGTCAACACAAGGTGAAATACAATTCTTGTGTCCCCCCGGGTGGGTTGTCATTGTAGTGGAGATCTGAAGTTATGAGATGTCATCCTCTGTGGCCGATTCTTAAAGATAGCTAATAAAAAGCAGTCATTTGAATTCTCAAAGGAACATTTCCAATTCAAAGGTTGATTAACACGATATTTCTGTTTACACTGAGTAGGGATATGGAGCCGGTGAAAATTTACCGACCTTGACTCCAATAAAGATGATAAATATTGGTTTATTTTGGGACAGTCTTCAACATTCAATATTTTTTTTTTTTTTTTAATTTTTTAAAATTCTTTACTTACACTGTTTGGGACAGTCTTCAACATTCAAAAAAAAAAAAAAAAAAAATTTATTTTTAATTAAAAATTTTTATTTTTTTATTTTTTTTACTTAAACTGTTTAGATTTCATTCTTTAAAATAAAACATGGTAAAGTCAAAGAATCTTAAAAAACTAACTCTAAAATAACAATATAAAGAACTAGTAGGTTAAGGGGGAAAGTTCGTGAGCTGCGTTAAAATAATTTGCGAAGAACAAGATCGGTATATTAGAAAGCTCTTCTATTGTAAATATAAATTTGGAATTTTAATCTCACTGTCGGCACGACAAACGACCCAACTTTATAAACAAAGATTAATTGTACATACCTTTCGATCCACAGAGGAGAGAAAAGATCTCAGATGGACCACCTTCTCAGCCCGTCAAAGAGCAAGAGTCATAGGAAGAACATATTCCGCCATGTATTTATTTTCTAAAATAGAAAAACCTTTTAATGTCACCCGATCAACCCACATTACCTTTGCGACTGACTTATTGAGCACCTCTATGTTAGCGTTTCTAGAACCAGCATGGTGACATTCATCTTATCAATTGAAAATTAGTGGCCATTTTATATATTATAACCAGCGCCATAACATTTGACTCTTTTTGTAATTTCTCTGAAGATACTCCTGAGTCGGTCATGGATAATGGTCTATGCAAGTCCCCAAATCAAAAGGATATGTCTTCAGATTGTCGGGCACTATTTCTTTGCTGTGTGTGCATCTACGAGTATACGAGTTTAGTTTAGATATCTGTTCTAATTTCAAACGGAAAAAGAAAAAAAACGACGATTGTGCCTAATGGATTTTCTAAAATTACTAAGATTACAATAATACAAGTTATTATAATAACGATATAAATAACTACTAGATTAAGGGAAAATTTTCTGAAATAATTTTGTAAGAAAATCCTGATTTCCTTTTGGTGTGACTTTGAAGGAATCTTGCATTTTTGAACTTGTGCCAAATGATTGCGCCAATAATGTTGAGCTTCACTGTGAGCAACTTTGGACTATGATAAACAGGTTGAAAAGTACCCAAATCTTGCCACAAAACAATGCAAATTCATGTACTGCCAGAAAGACCAGAAACTATATTGAAGAATTGGACAATGTGGAAGTTCCTGACTCTGTATTTAAAGTCTTTTAATATACATACTAGTGATGAGACGATTTCAATATTTTTCCCCGACTCCGATAGAATTGCTGATTCTATTCTAAATTCTTGGTTCAGATTCTTTTAAAAATTCTAAATATTTAGCTATGAAGTTTTTTTTGTTTTTTTTAGTTTATTATTTTCGGACTACCGTAAAAACCCATGTAACATGTGCATATATTTTCGCAAATGTAAAAATACACAGGGGGGGGAGGTGATCTATAGATTTTAGTTTTACTGGTAGTTTAAAATCAATAATGGAAAATTAAGTTTTAAACAAAAACAAACAGAAAAAAGACAATTAAAAGAATCCTTTTTGGCATCGGAAAATAGTAAAACTTTTCCAATTCCGATAGTCATTCCGATAGTCATTCCGATAGTCATTCCGATAGTCATTCCGATAGTCATTCCGATAGTCATTCCGATAGTCATTCCGATAGTCAAAAAAGTTCTGATTTTTCAGATTCCCAATTCTGATTAATCATATCAACACTAATTCAGACTAGACTGTATTTTTCGGAAATTAAAAATCCGAGTTCAACACCTAGCATTCTCACGAGTCTGACTCGTACTCTTTCCAAAACTTTCGAATCTGCAAGCCTGCTTGAAACAATCACATATAATAATTTCTAGCCTACGTACATAATAGGGTCATCATTTTCTGGTGGTTCTGCGGGCATTTCGATGGATTGTTGGTTCCAAATGGTTTACTGTTTTCGCCTGCTTGTTTGCCGTCGCTCTGTCTTCGTATGTATGCACTGCTATTTACTTGGCTCTCCACGAGGGAAGAGTTAGACACAAGGTCGTTTTTTAATGTGAAAAAAAAAAATAGCTCCCTAAATAAAAAAAATAATTAATTAAAAAAAAAAAAGTGTGACTCTGGATAGAGATAAACATTTAAATTGCCTCAGTCTAGAAAGACTTCTTCACTGATCGAGGACAGAGAAAGATGAAGTACAGCATGAAAACAGATAACACACCCTGCTCCAAGCCAAAACGTTGAGCAGGTTTATGTTCATGTCACTTTAGTTAGTGCGCACATAATTTATCTCTGGTTTGGCCGACATTTACGAAACAAAAGTTCATTTGTACAAATGGGAGGAGTTTATTATTAAATTTCTGTGACATTACATATATATACATTTTCATTTATTTATTTATTATGATCTTGCTTGAAAATAGGAATAATCAGAGAGAAAGA
>OY744544.1:35512931-35547931 GCA_963556195.1 Sepiola atlantica | reverse complement strand
AGAAAGAGAGAAAGAGAGAAAGAGAGAAAGAGAGAAAAAGAGAAAGACAGAAAAAGAGAGAGACAGAAAAAGAGAGAGAGAGAGAGACAGACAGACAGACAGAAAGAGAGAGAGAGACAGACAGAAAGAGAGAGAGAGAGAAAGAGAGAGAGAAGAAAAAGAAAATAAGAAAATAAAGAAAAAAGAAAAGAAAAAGAAAGAGAAATAAAGAAGAAAGAAAGAAAAAAGAAAGAAAAAAGAAAGAAAGAAGAAAGAAAGAAAAGAAAAAGAAAAAAGAAAAAGAAAATGAGAAAGAAAAAAGAAAATGAGAAAGTGAAAGAGAGAGAGCAAAATCTTTCTTCTGGTTGCCATCTTGAATTTAATTTTTCCCCTAACCCGATGAGACACCCATTCGAAATAAGATTCTAACTGCAATATTATTTTAATCCCTTTCTACAAAAATGCCTCCTTGTTTTCATAACATGATGTACAGAAAACGATTTTCCTCTATCGTTGTGAATCATTAGCTTTGCTAATCCAAGCTAGATTCGCCAATGTTTTAAACAAACTTTTCTATTTATTTATCCATCGTCCCTAACTTACTTTTCCTAGGAAAGAAAGAAAAACAAGTTTATTTTTTTAACAAAGTAACTGCACTAGGGTAACCCTACCAGTTGACAAAGTTATTATTATTGAATATTTGTATTTTAGTAAATACACCTCGATTAATTTTAATGTGCAGAAACGGGTTGAGTAGCTGGTGCTCCAACAGCTGGTCGGTCAAAAGTTCTAACCGATTAATAAGTGACTGAAATAACAGCAAAAATGGAAGATAGGCCTACGTAGTCTATTCGAAAATTGCTCCAAGAACCCGATGTGTCCTATGGAAGTGCATATGAAGCTGTGTAAAAATTCTTAAATCTTAAACTGTATAAGGTTATGGGCACTGTTCAAGTACGACTAACTGTAAGAGCAGTTTCTGCGGCGTTGCTACGGTGTTACGCCGCCATCCGTACCCGATAATAAACTTCGTACTTAACAACTTCCGGTATTCTTTAGTTTAATTTTCTCTAGTTTCTGGTAGTCAATTTTCTGGTTTAATTTCTTTTGTATTTTATGATAATGAATTATATCGTACAAGACGTACTAACCGCAGATGAATGTCGGTTGCGCACTATCTCCTTGCAAGTGTTACTAATGGACACAAATGGAGAAAAGAAAACGTTGTAATGATTGGCAGGGCCTACATGATGTGGTAAACCACACGTATAATTTTGTGGATCCCGTAGACAATACGATCGACACTAATCGTATTTAAGGCTCATGGAGTCACGCTAAAGACAAATTCAGGTCCATGCGAGGTACAAGTGCAGCACATTTCAATAGCTACCTGCAGGAGTTTCTCTGGCGTCGACAAGTAAAAGTAAATTACTTACTTAAAATAGGTTGTTTCAGAAATCATAGTACTGTCGGATCGCATATATGCGATCCGACAGTACTATGATTTCTGAAACAACCTATTTTATTATTTTCCCTCTGTGATTATTTATTTTCAGTAACTGTGATTATTTATTTTTAGTAACTGTGATTATTTATTTTTGTCAAATAAATTATTTAAAATAAAATTTTAACAGTTATTATTTATTTTTGTCTAATAAATTATTTAAAATAAAATTCAGTACAAAACTAACCAAACACCAAGTTTTTATTATCGGAACCAATTTCGAACGGACACCGTTTCCGGTTGGAAACAACTTTGCTTAGAGTTAGTCGTACTTGAACATTGCCAGGTTATGGTAGTTCACGAGTTAAAAAAAATTTTTTAAAAATGGAGAAATACAAAAGAATACGATATTGTCAGTGGCTGAAAATGTGATTATGTTCAAGATTATCGGCTGAAATTCAATTCCCGTTGCTGCTTCACATACAGGAAGACGGTGACAATGCAGAAAATGTCCCTTTTTGATTATCTTCCTCTCAGATAACGTGAAGTCATCGTGAAACTCAGGAACTATTTTGATATAATTCATTATAAATTGTTTTTGTAAAAAAACAAAAAGACAAAAAACACATTTTGATTCATTTGAGTATTTGTAAAAAAAAAGGTACTTCTGCAATTTACAGACCGTACTGAAATAACTATTATTTAGAAAGCCATTCTTAACGCGAAGAGGAGGGTTTTGTTAACTATTTTGTACTTTCACCTAACAATTTGATAAACAAAAAATACCGTAAAAATTCAATTAAAAACGTTTGATTTTCTTATGTGAATCAAAATGGGGAACACTTTCTGCATTGTCACAGTCTTCCCGTCTGCGAAGCAGAAACCTGAACTGAATTTCAGCACGTAATCTTGAACATAACCAAAAATGTTCCTGAAGAACATGGTGAAGACATCTTTGACCATAACTTTCTTCACTGATGATATAAGGCCTGCTTCCATTTTCCGGCTACGTGAACAATCAAGTCAATCAAAACGGTTGAATATGGTCAACAGAAAATGTGCATGCTATCCCTGAAACTTCACTAAAAGATTGAACGTTGGTGTGCAATCTCGCGTTCAAAAATTGTTGGGTCAATTTTTTTGGTTTTTGTTTACTGACAATTATTTATGATCACGATATTAATGACATTGTGAAACCATTTTTAAAAACATTTTCTCAAACTGACAAAAGAATTCCAATAGTGCTACTGCGCATACATCAAATGATTCTGATATTTTTAAGGACAATTTTTGGTAACCGCATTATCTCTAAGGATCTCTGGACACCAAGATCTCCTGATCTTTCGCCTCCAGACTTTTTCTCATGGGGCGCTTTGAAAAAAAAAAAAAAATTTATTGTAGTAATCCACAATTGAACAATGACGGTTCCGGAGAGGTGTGGTTGGGATTGAGCAACCCTTGTTTCACTGTAGACTTCATGCACAGATACCCTTACATAAGGTATCCATTGTCTCTAAAAACTAAATGGAGGCGTGTATATATATATATATATATATATATATATTATATATATATAAAATATAGAAAAAATGTGACCCGTCGAGTCACCCATTCAGCTAAGTTTAAATTGTTTGAATCACCTTTGGGTTTTACAAAAATATCGTGGAAAACAAACCAAGACGATCTTTTATTGGTACTTATATCGATCTTGACCCAGTTTTCGCGAGTTTCTTGTTGGAAGCGTTCGGCTATCCTACGCAAACGCCCGAGAAATGACGAGCCGATTTGTACCAGACAACAATTTTGATACGGTGCTGCGTCCTATGATAATGTTTAGCTTGTTTTTCTTTCTTTTTTTTTGTTAGGGTTTAGGGTTAGGGTTTAGGGTTAAAAATATTTATTTGATGACAGTAATTTCGCTGTTTTGCCTGTTTTATTTGTTTTGTTGTTTAAAAAATGCCTTGCAAATATAACTAAAAGTTATAGGACGCAGCAACGTATCAAAATAACAAAAATATTTATTTGATAACAGTAACTTCGCTATGTTTTGCTTTTTTGTTGTTGTTTCTTTTAGAAAATTTCTTGAAAATATAACTTAAAATCATAGGACGCAGCACCGTATCAAAATTGTCGTCTGGTACAAATCGGCTCGTCATCTCTCGGGCGTTTGCGTAGGATAGCCGACCGCTTCCGACAAGAAACTCGCGAAAACTGGGTCAAGATCGAGATAAGTACCCTTTTATTTTATTTATAACTTGAAAATTATAGAAAGAAAAAAAAAAAGAAAAAACATAACTGGTAATGTGAGGTTCAGGGCTAGGAGCAGGCGTAATCATTCCTGGGCAATGCTGGATGTGATTGCTAGCACACGGGACGACGGTGAAAAGGACACCGACGTAAAAAAAGAAAAAAAAAACAACCCAAAAACCAAACTCGCACCATTAGAGATGTGACAAGGGGGAGGAAAGATAAAACATGTGGCTTCCATATTACGATTAAAAAAAAAAACGGGTAGGTGGGGGGGGGGGATACCGTGTCACTTTCAGCTAAAGTTATTTTTAAGGATTTTACAGCACCCCCCCCCCTCTTCATCCCGTAACGAAATAGGAGCCAACGTGAGGACAGCACAGAAGGGTCAACCTGAAATCTCAACTTTACAAGAATATCAAAACTTGTTTACTGGTCACATAATACCAGAAGCCGAACCGGAGATACTCGTTTGGCTTTTAACAAACGCACACACGAAAATAGATAAACATTATTGAAAATAAAAGTAGCAGTCTTTGAAAATAGAATCAAGGGAGATTTTAACAGCAAAATGTATTTGTGCCGACTGAGCGAACATAGTGATTACGATTAACAGTTCTAAGTGTGTGGGAGGTGGAAGTGGATTTTGTTTTTGTGAACGCAAATGGCCTTTTTTCCTAGCTTGAGAAATAAATGGGTCCTCTTCCAATATGTGATCCTAATAGTTTCTATGCTCGGCATTTTGGTCGAGATCAAAGTGTAGTATCTGTTCCGATGGATACTGCACCCTATAGACTGGTATTGTCTTGGCCTTCGGGGCTTGATTTACGCCGGTCTATGGGATTGTCCTGTGCAGTTCTAGGAGGTCCACCCTCCCAGGCTTTGCCTCCCCTCTTTGGGGAGGAGTAAGTTAATTGCTTACTGCTTGAGGCGCCCCTACCGGGGAATGCCGACGGGGCTGCCCAGGCAATTTTTGATGGTCAGAGTGCTCACCTCTCGGGCGCTGGCTTTCCAACTCCCACTTTCCGACCCGAGCTTGGGTCACATCTTACTTGTGGGAGTAGGATAAAAACTGGCCTTGTGCCTAACTCCTGGAGAGGAGTAAATTACTCTACTAACTAACCTGAACTAACTAATCCTAAGGTTAGTGTTAACGGGCATTGATTTACTCCTCTCCAGGAGTTAGGCACAAGGCCAGTTTTTATCTTACTCCCACAAGTAAGATGTGACCCACGGTCGGGTCGGGAAAGTGGGGTTTAAAAATTGCCTGGGCAGCCCCGTCGGCATTCCCCGGTAGGGGCGCCTCAGGCAGTAAGCAATAAACTTACTCCTCCCCAAAGAGGGGAGGCAAAGCCTGGGAGGGTGGACCTCCTAGAACTGCACAGAACAGACCCATAGACCGGCGTAAATCAAGCCCCGAAGGCCAAGACAATACCAGTCTATGGGGTATAGTATCCATCGGAACAGATACTACACTTTGATCTTAACGGGTAGATCACATGTTGGAATGTACACAACTCAAAAAGAAATTATATATATATATATTTCTTTTAGCATGGGCTCCTTCAACATTCTCAAACATTATACCATCTAAAAATCTTGGAGACTATCCACGTTCGTCTTAAACGTCCCTTCCTTTGTAAACAAAGGGAATGTCTATTAGGACTAGGTGTGATCAGTCTCTAAGATTCATCCTCCATTGTATATATACCATAACGCTATTTTATATTCTGTACTCTCTCTTTTCACCCCCTTTTTTAAATCCCTCGATACAACCTTTGTTAAGCCAGCCGACCGGTTTCGCCCTTTTTTATTAACTTTTAATCATGACCGATAAAATTCGTCTTTCCTTCATGCTTGCGATAATAAAATTGTGTACTCCCTAAAAAATTATGAAATTATATATATATATATATATATATATATATATATATATATATATATATATATTAGATATTAGATATCACACTTATTTTACTAAATTTTTTAATATTCTGTGTGGGAACACTAACCGATGGTTTGGCCAAATTTCTTCGATAGTTCCCAGATTTCAACCGTGTTTTTCGCATGTTTACATGCATAATACTGACTGGATTTTAACCCGAAATGATTCCTCAGGTAATAATATTTAACAAAAACAACATAATCCAATTCTTAATGCCTATACTCATTTTTTCACGCATTCGGTTTGCCGTTGTTTGTTTTGTTGTTGTTTGTGAAGACGATACATCTTTTAACGTCTTTTCTATTTTACTCCAAAATGTTCCTACAGTCATAATATGAAATAAGATATAACTATATATATATATATATATATATATATATATATTTACTAACATTTTTGAATATTCTGGGTGGGAACACAAACCAATGGTTTGCCTAATAATTTATATGCCACCGAATGTTTATCACACTTTTTGTAACAACCAGGCAATGCGGGGTGATGCTGCTTGTCATTATTACAAATGAAAATTCTCAACGAAGACAGTCGATATTTTTCCGTTTCGTGACTTCAACAAAAAATGTTGAATCTGAAAAATGCTTAGTTCAATTGTGCACCTAAAGTGCACTTTCATAAAAAAAATTAAATCAATTAAAGAAAATCAATAAATAAAAACAAATCGATCAATAAATCGATAAAATCGATGGATTCGATTTTTTTAAAGTGAGAAACAAAAATGTACTGAAAACGAATTTTTAGCTTCAGACGAACGCAAATACTGCAGAAGTTACTTTCACGATGGTAGAAGGTTTGGAGAACCAGTCCTTATACCGGATACCGCCGTCACAGGACGAAAGTCTGTTGCATTTTTATTACCAGTGAGGCTGATACGAAGAGCCGGTGCTAGGAGATAATGACAGAAATAAAATATGTAGAATTTGATATATTCGGACTACTGTTCTCATCTTGGGTGTTTTTATCACAACGTGGCGCAGTGGATATAGTACTAAGTATAATTCAGTTCTAAGTGACAGTTATATGAAGGTTGAAGGTTCAATCCTCAGTGCGGACGATACGAAGAATTGCGAATTACTGAAGACTTCTTCCCAGTCATGGCAGATGGAACGAGAGCATGCTACCTCCGTGGATTTAATAAAGGGTTCCGTTCGAAATTCCGTCCAGATTCCCGAGTTCGACAAAGTACAACTGAAGAAGGTCGGAGGTTACATTGGCCGAAACGTTGTGATAAAAACACCCAAGATGAGAACAGTAGTCCGAATATACCAAATTCTACGAATTATCAACCCTCATCTAAAAAATTCCGAAGCAAAATAAAATATATTCGCCATAAACCGTCCTCATACGTTATCAGATTCTGTCCATTCCATTCATCATTTTCAATCTTCTCATAATATTCTACATCATTCATCATTTTCAATCTTCTCATAATATTCTACACCATTCATCATTTTCAATCCTCTCATAATATTCTACACCATTCATCATTTTCAATCTTCTCATAATATTCAACATCATTCATCATTTTCAATCCTCTCATAATATTCAACATCATTCATCATTTTCAATCCTCTCATAATATTCAACATCATTCATCATTTTCAATCCTCTCATAATATTCTACATCATTCATCCTTTTCAATCCTCTCATAATATTCTACACCATTCATCATTTTCAATCCTCTCATAATATTCTACACCATTCATCATTTTCAATCTTCTCATAATATTCAACATCATTCATCATTTTCAATCCTCTCATAATATTCTACACCATTCATCATTTTCAATCCTCTCATAATATTCAACATCATTCATCATTTTCAATCCTCTCATAATATTCAACATCATTCATCATTTTCAATCCTCTCATAATATTCAACATCATTCATCATTTTCAATCTTCTCATAATATTCTACACCATTCATCATTTTCAATCCTCTCATAATATTCTACACCATTCATCATTTTCAATCTTCTCATAATATTCAACATCATTCATCATTTTCAATCCTCTCATAATATTCTACACCATTCATCATTTTCAATCCTCTCATAATATTCAACATCATTCATCATTTTCAATCCTCTCATAATATTCTACATCATTCATCATTTTCAATCCTCTCATAATATTCAACATCATTCATCATTTTCAATCCTCTCATAATATTCTACACCATTCATCATTTTCAATCCTCTCATAATATTCTACATCATTCATCATTTTCAATCCTCTCATAATATTCAACATCATTCATCATTTTCAATCCTCTCATAATATTCTACACCATTCATCATTTTCAATCCTCTCATAATATTCAACATCATTCATCATTTTCAATCTTCTCATAATATTCTACACCATTCATCATTTTCAATCCTCTCATAATATTCTACACCATTCATCATTTTCAATCTTCTCATAATATTCAACATCATTCATCATTTTCAATCCTCTCATAATATTCTACACCATTCATCATTTTCAATCCTCTCATAATATTCAACATCATTCATCATTTTCAATCCTCTCATAATATTCAACATCATTCATCATTTTCAATCCTCTCATAATAGTCTACACCATTCATCATTTTCAATCCTCTCATAATAGTCTACACCATTCATCATTTTCAATCTTCTCATAATATTCTACACCATTCATCATTTTCAATCCTCTCATAATATTCAACATCATTTATCATTTTCAATCCTCTCATAATATTCTACACCATTCATCATTTTCAATCCTCTCATAATATTCAACATCATTCATCATTTTCAATCTTCTCATAATATTCTACACCATTCATCATTTTCAATCCTCTCATAATATTCTACACCATTCATCATTTTCAATCTTCTCATAATATTCTACACCATTCATCATTTTCAATCCTCTCATAATATTCAACATCATTCATCATTTTCAATCCTCTCATAATATTCTACACCATTCATCATTTTCAATCCTCTCATAATATTCTACACCATTCATCATTTTCAATCTTCTCATAATATTCTACATTATTCATCATTTTCAATCCTCTCATAATATTCAACATCATTCATCATTTTCAATCTTCTCATAATATTCTACATTATTCATCATTTTCAATCCTCTCATAATATTCAACATCATTCATCATTTTCAATCCTCTCATAATAGTCTACACCATTCATCATTTTCAATCTTCTCATAATATTCTACATTATTCATCATTTTCAATCCTCTCATAATATTCAACATCATTCATCATTTTCAATCCTCTCATAATAGTCTACACCATTCATCATTTTCAATCTTCTCATAATATTCTACATTATTCATCATTTTCAATCCTCTCATAATATTCAACATCATTCATCATTTTCAATCCTCTCATAATATTCAACATCATTCATCATTTTCAATCCTCTCATAATATTCAACATCATTCATCATTTTCAATCCTCTCATAATATTCAACATCATTCATCATTTTCAATCCTCTCATAATATTCAACATCATTCATCATGTTCAATCTTCTCATAATATTCTACATCATTCATCATTTTCAATCCTCTCATAATATTCTACATTATTCATCATTTTCAATCCTCTCATAATATTCTACACCATTCATCATTTTCAATCCTCTCATAATAGTCTACATTATTCATCATTTTCAATCCTCTCATAATATTCAACATCATTCATCATTTTCAATCCTCTCATAATATTCTACATCATTCATCCTTTTCAATCTTCTCATAATAGTCTACATTATTCATCATTTTCAATCCTCTCATAATATTCAACATCATTCATCATTTTCAATCCTCTCATAATATTCTACATCATTCATCCTTTTCAATCCTCTCATAATAGTCTACATTATTCATCATTTTCAATCCTCTCATAATATTCAACATCATTCATCATTTTCAATCCTCTCATAATATTCAACATCATTCATCATTTTCAATCCTCTCATAATATTCAACATCATTCATCATTTTCAATCCTCTCATAATATTCAACATCATTCATCATTTTCAATCTTCTCATAATATTCTACATTATTCATCATTTTCAATCCTCTCATAATATTCAACATCATTCATCATTTTCAATCCTCTCATAATAGTCTACACCATTCATCATTTTCAATCTTCTCATAATATTCTACATCATTCATCATTTTCAATCCTCTCATAATATTCTACATTATTCATCATTTTCAATCCTCTCATAATATTCTACACCATTCATCATTTTCAATCCTCTCATAATAGTCTACATTATTCATCATTTTCAATCCTCTCATAATATTCAACATCATTCATCATTTTCAATCCTCTCATAATATTCAACATCATTCATCATTTTCAATCCTCTCATAATATTCTACACCATTCATCATTTTCAATCTTCTCATAATATTCTACACCATTCATCATTTTCAATCCTCTCATAATATTCTACACCATTCATCATTTTCAATCTTCTCATAATATTCTACATTATTCATCATTTTCAATCCTCTCATAATATTCTACATTATTCATCATTTTCAATCCTCTCATAATATTCAACATCATTCATCATTTTCAATCCTTTCATAATATTCTACATCATTCATCCTTTTCAATCCTCTCATAATATTCTACACCATTCATCATTTTCAATCTTCTCATAATATTCTACATCATTCATCATTTTCAATCCTCTCATAATATTCTACACCATTCATCATTTTCAATCTTCTCATAATATTCTACATCATTCATCATTTTCAATCTTCTCATAATATTCTACATTATTCATCATTTTCAATCCTCTCATAATATTCTACACCATTCATCATTTTCAATCCTCTCATAATATTCATCATCATTCATCATTTTCAATCCTCTCATAATATTCTACATCATTCATCCTTTTCAATCCTCTCATAATATTCTACATCATTCATCCTTTTCAATCCTCTCATAATATTCTACATCATTCATCATTTTCTATCCTCTCATAATATTCTACACCATTCATCATTTTCAATCTTCTCATAATATTCTACATTATTCATCA
Source organism: Sepiola atlantica (assembly GCA_963556195.1). Taxonomy (NCBI): domain Eukaryota; kingdom Metazoa; phylum Mollusca; class Cephalopoda; order Sepiida; family Sepiolidae; genus Sepiola; species Sepiola atlantica. The sequence continues at coordinate 35,537,225 of OY744544.1, read as the reverse complement.
TTTTCAATCCTCTCATAATATTCAACATCATTCATCATTTTCAATCCTCTCATAATATTCTACATCATTCATCCTTTTCAATCCTCTCATAATATTCTACACCATTCATCATTTTCAATCTTCTCATAATATTCTACATCATTCATCATTTTCAATCCTCTCATAATATTCTACACCATTCATCATTTTCAATCTTCTCATAATAGTCTACACCATTCATCATTTTCAATCCTCTCATAATATTCAACACCATTCATCATTTTCAATCTTCTCATAATAGTCTACACCATTCATCATTTTCAATCTTCTCATAATATTCTACACCATTCATCATTTTCAATCCTCTCATAATATTCTACACCATTCATCATTTTCAATCCTCTCATAATATTCTACATCATTCATCATTTTCAATCCTCTCATAATATTCTACACCATTCATCATTTTCAATCTTCTCATAATATTCTACATTATTCATCATTTTCAATCCTCTCATAATATTCAACATCATTCATCATTTTCAATCCTCTCATAATATTCTACATCATTCATCCTTTTCAATCCTCTCATAATATTCAACATCATTCATCATTTTCAATCCTCTCATAATATTCAACATCATTCATCATTTTCAATCCTCTCATAATATTCTACACCATTCATCATTTTCAATCCTCTCATAATATTCAACATCATTCATCATTTTCAATCCTCTCATAATATTCTACATCATTCATCCTTTTCAATCCTCTCATAATATTCAACATCATTCATCCATTTCAATCCTCTCATAATATTCAACATCATTCATCATTTTCAATCCTCTCATAATATTCTACATCATTCATCATTTTCAATCCTCTCATAATATTCAACATCATTCATCATTTTCAATCCTCTCATAATATTCAACATCATTCATCATTTTCAATCCTCTCATAATATTCTACATCATTCATCATTTTCAATCCTCTCATAATATTCTACACCATTCATCATTTTCAATCTTCTCATAATATTCTACACCATTCATCATTTTCAATCCTCTCATAATATTCTACACCATTCATCATTTTCAATCCTCTCATAATATTCTACATCATTCATCATTTTCAATCCTCTCATAATATTCTACACCATTCATCATTTTCAATCTTCTCATAATATTCTACATTATTCATCATTTTCAATCCTCTCATAATATTCAACATCATTCATCATTTTCAATCCTCTCATAATATTCTACATCATTCATCCTTTTCAATCCTCTCATAATATTCAACATCATTCATCATTTTCAATCCTCTCATAATATTCTACATCATTCATCATTTTCAATCCTCTCATAATATTCTACATCATTCATCCTTTTCAATCCTCTCATAATATTCAACATCATTCATCATTTTCAATCCTCTCATAATTTTCAACATCATTCATCATTTTCAATCCTCTCATAATATTCTACATCATTCATCATTTTCAATCCTCTCATAATATTCTACACCATTCATCATTTTCAATCTTCTCATAATATTCAACATCATTCATCATTTTCAATCCTCTCATAATATTCTACATCATTCATCATTTTCAATCCTCTCATAATATTCTACACCATTCATCATTTTCAATCTTCTCATAATATTCTACACCATTCATCATTTTCAATCCTCTCATAATATTCTACACCATTCATCATTTTCAATCCTCTCGTACTATTCTTCATCATTTTCAATCCTCTCATAATATTCTACATCATTCATCATTTTCAATCCTCTCATAATAGTCTACATCATTCATCATTTTCAATCCTCTCATAATATTCTACATCATTCATCATTTTCAATCCTCTCGTACTATTCTTCATCATTTTCAATCCTCATAATATTCTTCATCGTGGTCGTCCTCAGATCCAGTGTTATAAATACTTGTCATAATCCGTCCTCATAAGTATGGTAGAACTTCTCTAGAATGACCAATAGTTGGTCACTATAGAGGACGACAATCTACTATAGAGGAATAGAATTTAAACAATTTACTCCAAGAATGTTTTGATTATTCGGACTACTGTCCTCATCTTGAGTGTTATTTTCATAACGCCCCGACCGATGCAACCTCGACCATCCTCAGGTGCATCCTGTAGAACTCGATAATCCCTCCGTCAAACCCGGGAAACCGCACGGAACTCCTCATTTAATCCACAGGGGTAACATTCTCTCGTTCCGTCAGCCATGACCAGGCAGAAGTCCTAAGTAATTCGCAATTGTAGAAGAGTGTCACTTAAAACTGAATTTTTACTTAATACTTTATCCGTTACGCCGATTTTAGTATGAATTTTTGGAGCCTTAAACCTATTCTTGTTTTTTAGATGTGCAGTACTATAGAAAATAATGATTTTCTTTTTTTGGAACGAACACAGTCGTTAGAATTAAAAACAAACAAACCCAAGTCCACTACAGAGTTTTCACTAGAAAGATTAGGAGTTTCTACTGTAATCATTTTTTTTTATTATTCCACTCATTTTCAATCCTTTTACGGAATGGAATCCACCAGAATGCATTTGAGTTTCTTTTTAAACAATCTTTTGTTAATAGTTGAAAAAAATAATGGATTACTTCGTGACCCTTCGAAATTTGAAAGTGATTTAGAACCATTTAAACTATTGAATAGAAAGTAATTTCTGGCTTTAAAATTCGTAGCAAATCCTCATGTATTAAAAGATTTGATATTTGAGTGGTGAAATATTAACTCCACGGTGATTTACTTTATAGTAACCTTACTTACAAAAAACTGAACCTCCATGCTAAAAATTGAACACACATATATATATATATATATATATATATATATATATATATATTTAAAGTGTTCTTCTTTTTATATAATCTGTAAAGTTGATTGGTAATAATTCGATAATTTGTCCAAAACATTCACATATTTGATGGAGTAAGGAAATACTTGACGTATTATTCTCTAACTTCATCTAAATGTGTGAATATTTAGAACAAATTCACGTCTGCTTAAATCCTTTACCGTTGTATATGTTTGTCAACCGGGCAACGACGTTTTTTTTTTTTTGCGTACAACGTAAATATATAAATATCGTAAAAAAATGTAAAAAAAAAAAATATAAAAAATTGCACAAATGTTAAAATCTAAAAATGCACCACTTTGCAGTTGCACTTCAAATATTTACTAATTTATCTCTTACTAATGGAGATTTGGTATCTGTCCGTCTGAAGCCGAAACTACACTATTACTTCTCTTAATTGTACTATCTTGTAATGCTCAATTCAGGAGGGGGGGTGTAGTATCTGTTCTATCATCATGATCCTCCCAGACATTACTTCTTTTTAAGGGGAGGGGTTAGTGTAGTATCTGTTCTGTTGTCATGGACCCATCCTCAGAGGCATTACCTCCTTTGAGGGGTAGTGTAGTATCTGTTCGTTCGTCATGCTACCATTCTCTCAGACGAGGAAAAATAAATGGTTGGAGAGAACATTTTTGCTTGTAAGTTAAAAAAAAAAAAAAAATTAATTCAGCTATATTTGGAGGCGCTGGGGTGATAAGGAGCCTCACTTGCCAAGCACTGCAGAAATGAAGTCTTACATTTTGTTTGTATTTGAATGGAGAAAGGGCACGTCACACTCAAGAAAGTAGGTACTGGGCGCTCTAGGTCGTAACGGTTGAACAAACATGTTGACCCATATTTGAACCCGGAGAAACTCTTGCCCTCAAGTTGAGGCCACTATTCACTTAAAAAATGGCAGCAGTCAATCACGTCGAGTCAATCATGTCGCGTTGTGTCAAAAGGGAAAGCGCTCAAAATATTCGAACATTGTTCTTCAGAATGTGTGTAGGTGGGGGAGGGGGATGCAAAATGTTTATTTCGTTTTAACAAATTCAGATTTGGCCAAAGTTCGAAATAGGGAGCGTTGTTTGTCCACACCCCACAGATTGTTCATTACGACAGCTATATAAAAAAAATAATATTAGATTGAAGAAATAGTTAATACGCCCTGTTAAAATAATGATCCATCGTGCCAGAATTTATTCAGAAGCAACAATTATTTTTCAAAATAAAGACCATTATTGTCCAAGACCTTCTCTCGACTACATACAAGCTTTCAGATTTGGCCAAAGTACCAATACCTCGGATTTGAATCGAAAAATTATTGACAGGCTTCTTTCAACTACGTCGTAAAATTCAACAGCACATGGTGACCAATAGTTTCTCATCTCACATGATGAATACTATTAGAAGATTGAAAATCTCCACAAATGACCCATTTAAAACAACAGCTGACCGCCAGCAATTATTCCACCTTTGTCAGAAATATCCCTCATGGAATGTGAGGACTTACTAGGGGTATTGATTTACTCCTCTCCAGGAGTTAGGCACAAGGCCAGTTTTTATCTTACTCCCACAAGTAAGATGTGACCCAAGGTCAGGTCGGGAAAGTGGGGTTTAAAAATTGCCTGGGTAGCCCCGTCGGCATTCCCCGGTAGGGGCGGATCAGCCAGGAAGCAATAAACTTACTCCTCCCCAAAGAGGGGAGGCGAAGCCTGGGAGGGTGACCCTCCTAGAACTGCACAGGACAGACCCATAGACTGGCGTAAATCAATCCCCGGAGGCCAAGACAATACCAGTCTATGGGGTGCAGTATCCATCGGAACAGATACTACACTTTGATCTTAACCAAAAGGCCAAGAATAACTAGGGGTAGCTGCGAGAGTTTAAAGGCTGTTGAAAGTAAATCCAGGCTCCCCATTCTACTCTTCATCACCAGTTCATCTCTCTTGTCTCTTGTTCTGAATGACATTATCACGGAACTCTTTTGGAAATTTCTCCAGTGAACTCCTTTTCTTGTATTATTCCATTCTATTATTAGGGTCTTCTTTATTTTCCAAACATATTGAAAAAAAATGTGTGTGCACCTTGTTAAAATAATGACTTATTAGCGGGACCCGTGTAAATTACACGAAATGATGTTTTCAATACTAATTATCTTGTTCCTAAACCTATACATGTTTGAATAAAATATAAGATTTGACGTGTATATATATATTTTTTAAATGAACATCGTATTAATATGCGTCTTCCCGGTCGTCCCCTCCCTACCACTCCCCTCTCGATGTAGAAAAAAAATCTTAAAGGTTGGTTGGGATCGAACTATAAACCAGTCGGCCGACGTCAAAAACCGACGTCAAAATCTTACGTCGCTAACCGTTTTCCCGAGGGGAAATACTTGAAAATATTACGAAAATTAGGTGACTTGAATGCTTTTCCAAATCTAGGTGCGGCACGCATGCGCAGAGCTTTTGATGTAAGCGTGACACACGAACACACACGCTATCGTATTCATATATAGATTATGTCGGAATGTATTCAACAATTATTCATGAAAATAAAGACCATAATTAACCACGACCTACTGGCAACAATCTGAAAGTTTTTCGGATTTGGTCAGAGTACTAATCCACCACCTTTGAATGGAAAAATTCTTGACAAACTCCTTCAACTTCACTGAAAAATCCACAGCGACGACCCTACATCAATCGGAATAGGCTGTAGTCACATGGAGCAGCGTTGGGTGTGTGGCAGAACTTCAACGCAATCCAATTCTTCAATCGTGTTGATCTTTCGGGCTTCATTGTAAAATGGACACTTATTTCATAGCTAGCGCAACTCGATTTCGCAATCTAGTGGGGGATGATCCATTCTGTTCTCTACAGCGCCTTCTTTACAGAAGAGACGTTGCTAGTCTTTCTCCACTCTATTGTTATTTCCATGGAAGGTGCTCAACTCGGCTCGAATCTTTGGTTCCTCCTTGTAAGGCATTCACAGTAAGAACCCGTCTAGCTACCACAGCTGCAAAGAACTTTCTTCCCCCGTGTGCCTAAGAATCAAAGTTTATTTCCAAGAACTTTCCATCTGTGGAACAAATTGCCACGGGACTGCTTTCCTGCAGACTACAACATGGTCATCTATAAATCAATGTCGATCTGTCCTCTTAAGTAATTAAGTTTTTTCTCATTTTTTTCGTTTTTATACTGTTCAATCCACCCCTATGCAAATTGACTCCCCACCAGAGCCATCTAGCGGTTAGAGACTCAAAACAGCCAATTTGCAAAGGGGGGATAACTCAACTGGCGACTAAACCATACATTCATTTTCAATCCTCTCATTATATTGTTCATCATTCAACAGACAATCTCATTAACTCTTATCTTTCAGTGGCTTTTAGCCATGGTAAGTGGTGACTCATTAGTAAAAAAACAACAACTTTAAATCCCTAATCTATATGTAGAGGAAAAAAAAAAAAACGACGTTCTACAGAAGGAATAAAGATTTTCAGTTACGCTGCCTATGAAGTGCACATTTTACATTAAGAGTTTGTAACAAATTGAAGCTCCACGCAAAAAGAAAAAAAATTTTTTTTAATAATTTTGCTGCACGCCATGAATGTGGGAACCAACACTGATCTGCAATGTTGTTTTTTTTTTTTTAAATTATTTTGTTCTTTGTTAATATCTTATTAATAATGGAGATTTGGTATCTGTCTGCCGCAAAAATAATACTATTGCTTCTATAAACAACACAGAAAGCCGAAACTATACTATTATTACTATCTTTCAATGTTCAGTTCAGAATGGGAGTAGTGTAGTATCAGTTCTGTTGTCATGAGACCATCTTCCCAAGCATTACTTTCTCCTTTGAATGTGGGAGGGGGGGGGGCAGTGTAATATATATTCGCTCACCATATATACAAGCAAAAATATGCTAGTAATATATAATATCAAAACCCAACCACGTTTTTATTTTTGGTTTGGTTTATCCTTTTTTAGGGGGGGGGGTCATTTATGCTGAAGCTCCATACCCATTGTATACGTTACATTGAACACAAGTTGCTATTTTTCTCATGGCTTGGCGTATTCATACCTTTAGCAACAGTATTAGGGTGTAAATGATAGCAACAGATCAACATGGCTGATTGCATAGTCTGTGACGGCATCCACTAGGCCAATCAACCACTCTTCGTTTTTCTAGTTTCATTTCTCAGCTCTATTAGCACACAGTTTTCACCACAACAGTTGTCGTTTTTGTTGTCTAACATTTTAAGTGTCCGACTCCGCTAGCATTTTTACTAAAAAGATCCAATGTTGTGTGAGGTGTATGTACCCGTTAGACGACGGATACTTCCGCTAGTATTTAATATCCATTTCCCCGTGAAATGTCATCAGATAAGATAACAATTTAATGCGATACTTGACATCGATTTGATCTTCAATACGTGCTCGAATAGAAAAGTGGTAAATTATTCAGGACGATAACTTTTGTGACAGTAACATCAATGTTCAGGTGGGAAAAAATTGTGAGGTAGCATGTCGTTTGGGTGTGTAGCCTTGTAGATAGTAGACCACGGCTTTCAAAACAATTCACCTCATATATATATATATATATATATATATATATATATATATATATTTTTATATATGGAAGTTCTACTAGTTTGTTGACTTGCTTATCCAGTATTCCATAAACTTATTTTCCATATATCCCTCCCTAGACGAACATGAACAATACGTATAGCATTAGTTTTAAATTAGAGTGGGAAGCTAAACGGTAAAGTTTACAAAATAATAATAATATTGAGCCTACGTTACTCACCGTGTTGCCTAGAATATGTATCCCATAATTCATAATGATGAATTCATTAGTTAAGGAGTTTACTCCGTACGCATATTATTGACGTTTACACATGTGTGCATTGGTCCGGATAGAACTTTATAACATGATATAACTAAAAATTTAATGTAGAGCAATTTTTTCTCGATTAAATTTTTTGTATCTCGTTTATTTTAAGTTTTTTTTTTGGGGGGGGGGGGAAATTTGAGGGGAACAGCCCCTGGGAGGGAGGAGTTTGGGGGGGGGACATCTCCTAAAGTGTAAATGTTTATAACAAAAACAAAACTAAATAATGTGCCAATGTTAATCACTACGTTACCATAAGTCATAATGATCATTTAAGAGTGAATCCTATATATATATATGTGATTTTTTGAAGGCTTACCAAAGCATTCTGTTCAGGAGATCATTCATCACCACAAAAAACTTTTTCTTTCAAAGATTATTTATTTATCATATATATCCAAATTAAAAAGTTTTTTCCTACACGTGTTTCACTACCAAGAAGGTCCTTGCTTGGCAGATCATCAGGGAAATTAAGTACCTGGAGTAAGAGTTACAACAACTGACAATACACAATGCGGTGTTGCCTTAATTGAGGTCACTTAAGAGGACAGAAGAAAAAACGAAAAAGAAAAAATAGAAAATGTATTTAAAAAGTAGCTCGTAAGATTTTCGCAGTATTGTTGCTACTAAACAAAACAGCAAAGAATTAGTCCCAAATGCATTCAAAAGAAACAGGAACAATGTGCGAGAATACACCTTCTCATCGGGCGGCACAACGATGAAAAGCATCCCCCCCCAAACAAAAATAAAACAGTCAAAACACAGTTCACACGTTACCGTTCCAAGCCACTGATAGTATGGGCATTTCACATCTATTCCATCAGAAGAAAACACAATACAAATGTCCGTTTGGAATGGATGTGGTCGTGCGAACCTTTTTTCTAGGGCTGACTTGCTCCCATTCGAGATAAACACACAACGAGGCAACTGTACCCTGTAATCGAGTATCATCGAGCTTATTTTTATTGGCCTAATCCCGGTCTTCACTGAATAAACTATCTTCTAAGTGAAAAATCTAAAAATATATATATATATATATATATATATACACACACATATATATATATACTATTTCATGTATCCACATATATTATAAGGAGATATAATGCATTATGTATCGATTTTCAGTATTTACTTCAACAGTGAGTAGAGCTAGGTAGTAAGTTATGAAAATATATTTATGGCAATTAAGCTACACAGAGACGCCTGCATTTTTTAGGGAATCATCAGGCTAAAATGCATGGAATTCGTATGAATTCGATGCACTTAGCCTGATGATTCCCTACAGAGATAAAACATGGACGCCTCTGTGTAGCTTAATTGCCATAAATATATTTTCATAACTTATATACATAGGGAACAATGATTACCACCTAGCATTAAGTTTAATTCTTTTCCGTAAAAATAATTCAATATGTTCAATTATTAGTACCGCAAATAAAATATAAATAAATAAATGGCAACATTTATGAGTGCAATACATCTATCAAAAAATACTAGCGGGGTTCGTAGCTCAGTGGTAGAGCGTCGGACGTCAGTCCCTAGGGTCCTGGTTTCGAATCTCGCCGCAAGATCTAGCCATGCTGATGTGTTGTACATGCCAAAACACATGTCAGTGAATAACTAACTTGAAGCGATATCAATTATTTTCTATTTTTCAAAAAGTTAACCTAATTTCTGATTATATATATATATATATATATATATTATATATATAAAAGACCTGCAGAGATATCTCACCCTAAATGCTAATTAAATACAAGAAATAAGAGAATACAAATAGCAGATACAGACAACAATGGTGTTTATATATATATACATAACCTTCCATTCAAAAATTGAAATATTTCAGATTTACATTAAATTTCATCTATAGTCATATACACTAATTAATAGAGTCTTTGAATTTCAATTTCCTCTAAAGATCCCTTCAGCTGAAATCTTAAATTTGAGAAATTTCCTAGAATCAAAACTATGTAATGGATTTTGATCAAAATTGGACTAATCATTCTAGACATAAGGTTAAATAGCATTATATGCCAATTTTAATCTTTATAAGGTTACATAAAAGTGGTGCAAAACTCTTCTGGTCGGATAATTAATGTTACTCGTTCTGGAAGAGGTATTATTCTAGCCTTATCTGAGTTCATTTAATGTACATGTTTGACAATGAAAATGCCATTCCAAACTAAAATATTTGAGACTGGCCTAAAGAGCGAGCCTCTTTTGAAATGTGTTTTTTTTTACAAACGAGTCACTGCTTCAAGGCCCAAAGGCCACTCGAGGACAAGGGTTAATGGGTCTTATTTATCTACCTCCCACAGAGTAAAATGTGACACAAGGTCGGAAAGTGGGAATTTGAGAAGTCAGCACTCTAGAGGAAGAGCACTTAAGACCGTCAAAAAATGCCTGGGCAGCCCCGTCGGCATTCCCCGGTACGGGCGCCTCAGGCGAATAGTAATAAACTAACCCTTTCTAAAAGGGTGAGAAGGCAATGCCTGGGAGGGTGGACCTCCTAGAACTGCACAGGACAGACCCATAGACCGGCATAAATCAAGCCCCGAAGGCCAAGACAATACCGGTCTATAGGGTGTAGTATCCATCGGAACAGATACTACACTTTGATCTTGGCCAAAAGGGTTTGTGTCGGGTTGATGGTGATTGTAGACGATGGTTGGATCTGGTCAGAATTTCATTATTTAAGAATTTGTTAACATTAGACTTAAAAACGACCCTGCTGTAGTCAGATGGGAGACAGCCGCGTGGTGTTGCGTTCCACAGACGGGCAGTTATTGGAACGAGACTCTGCTCATGACTTAGACGAACGGTAATAAACGTATCACTTTCAATATCTATCGACGTACGTAAAAATGCCTACGTTCAGTCTTACGATGAGAATTGCGTAATGTCCACGAGTCGAAAAAGTTGTAAATAGCGAACACGCGGGCAAAAAAAGGCCAACCTATTTTGTGATGAGAGAGAGGTGGGAGGATAGAAGAGTCTAAAGTGTAACCAGATTCCTCGGCGCCATTGTGTGTGTGTGTGTGTGTGTGTGTGTGTGTGTGTGTGTGTGTGTGTGTGTGTGTCGGCATCGTAGCAACATTTAACCGCTTTAAGTTAAATAATGACATTTCATTTTCACGTATGAAAGCATGAGAAAAAAAAAGAGAAAAGAAAAATGTCAGAACAACCCGCCACCCCCCACCCGCGATATGAATCCTTCTGTTAGCACGAGAACGGATATTCTAAAAAAAAAAACACACGTCCGTTCAATCTGCGCGATCAGCGCTGAAGATGAAACATAAGCCTGGCAGACCGCCGAAAGTGCCGCGAAGGGCACCTTTTTCTTCCCTTGACGGAGTACAAATTCGACTTCGCAATCTAGTGGGAAATGATCTCTTATGTTCTTCACAGCCTCTTTCTCACAGAAGAGACGTTGCTAGGGGTCCTTTATCATTATTGCCATGGAAGATGCTCGACTGAGCTCCAATCCTTGGTTCCTCCTTGTAAGACTATCACAATAAGAACCCGTCTTACTACCACAACTATAAAGGACTTTCCTTTCTTCCTCCGTGCGCCTAACATCAAACGAAATTTCCATGAACAGAATTTATTTGAAAAATCTTCCAATCTGTGGAACACATTATCACGGGACTGCTTTCATGCAGACTACAACATGGTCTTCTTCAAATCCAATGTCAACCAATACTTGTCATTAACCGTCCGTGTAAGTATTTTTTTCTACTAAAAGGATAACCGCTTACCAAGGTCAAACGTCACTCTGGTGTAAAGGTTAATTAGATAGAATGATGGGAGGTGACGGTGGTTAAGTGGATATCGACACGGACTGAAGACCTGGGTGTTCCAAGTTCGAATCCAGTCTGTTCCACAGTACCACTTTCACTTAGGGATGTTGGCAACCTTCTCGTAGTCCTTCCCGTAAGTACCCGATGTCTTTCCAGAAAGATTTCTAACTAGAAAAACATCGGGGAAACTAACGCCAACGCCAGAATCATCTGATTCACACGAAAGAAAAAGATAGAATGATTGTCAGTTGAGAGATGAACCTTATGGGAGTATTGGGAAAGATTGATGGGATGAACTAAGTTCAAATTATTAGTAGGGGCCGTTCATAACAGGAATCTGTTGACGTTGGATTAGAAGACGGCCATGTTGTAATCATGTTATTTAATCTATTAATCATTTTCAATCCTCACATAATATTCTTCATCTTCCAACTGACAATCATTCTATCTCATTAATCTTGAGTGGCTTTTGGCCTAGATAAACAGTTACTCATTAGAAAGAAAAAAAAACTTACAGATCTAACATGATATTTCAAACTAAAACGGGCAGACGGACGGATCCTCTTCTAAAGATGCTTAGACGCATAAGAAACGTCCATTCGATTTGGGCGTTTAATGATAAACATGGAATTTCAAAATGAACACGTGACCGACCGACCGACCGACCGACCGACGGACGAGGTCTCTTACAAAGAGACAATGCGCATCTAAACATCTGAGCCAATCATTAGCCTTTTCTTTTTTTTTAACAGCAGTTATTGTTATCAGTGTCCATTTTGTCAACGGCGTGGAAAGTATTTCAGTTATAGAATTTGGCATTCGTTGGTCTGTTTCACGGCATATCAACCCATTTTAGGTTGCCTACTACCGAAACCGGCCTATTTGGCATAATGGTAAGAGTGTACGCTAGTTGGTAGAGAGACCAAGGTTCAATCCTACGTCAAGTGATACCAAAGACTTTAAAAAAGAGCGCGTGATGCCCTTTGAGCTGAGAGAGCTAATTTTAGTATTAAGTTTAAATCGGGAAGAAAGTCAGAATCACAACTTACTTGGAAGAGTAATACGTCTGGCCGAATCTGACTGAAATAAAATAAGCAAAACGGGATCACCGTTCCTCACGAAATAAACAATGGCTTACCAATTTAAAGAAGTGTGTAGATTTATTTGCTGGAAACATGAACAAAATTAAAGTTGTACAATGGGTTGATTAACAGACAAGACTAAATAACGTTATTCTGGAGTTCCATAACTCGCCTACCGCAGTCCTGGTAGAGAGCGCAGGAATATACGTCTTGTCTGTTTGAACGTAAGACTGGAACTGGATATCTACGCTCATCACATGGTTTGTGTTCGCGCCATAACACGATTCATTGCGTATGAATCTCGTGGTTACATAATCACTAAGCCGAATCACATCTAACTGCCGGTCACGTAGACCGATAGAAAATAGTTCGCTTATGTAACTGTTACACCCCTTTGCTAAACACTCGGCATTATAAGGTGAGGATAGAAGAATAAGTGGAGCAATCCTGGGAAAGGAGTGGCGCCCTCCCCTACACTTCAGTGTAGTATCTAATAAAAAGGGAGCCTTGGGGTCGCCGTCGACTATTGCCAACAACTTTACTTATCTACTTTTATTTATTTTTTATTTGTTTACTAACGAACTCCGTTCAAACCGGTTCATTCATTGTATACTGTTGAATACAAATTGCTATTTTGCCCATAACTATGGAGGGGGTCGCGTGCTTATTCATCTATTATTATACTAAAGCTGAGTAAATCAACGTTTGTTTCCTATTTACTTTAATGACACAATGTACATGCTACTGGAGTTTTTTAGTTCTAGGATTGATTTATGTTACGGAAAAAATTCCATTTCAATTGTTATTAGTTGTAGTTTGTAATTAACTGAAAATGTCACCCATCTCTTACTATGATCTAATCGCTTTTTGTTTTACTAATGAGTCACCACTTATCAAGGCCTAGAGGCCACTCGAGGATAAGGGTTAATGAGATTGTCAGGTTGACAGTGAGCCAACACCGTGATTATTGCAATAATATTCCAATATATTGGTAACGATGGTTGAAACCGAGCCGAATTTGATTTCAGAGGACGACTTAATTTGTTTACATTGGACTTGAAGACAACCATGCTGTAGTCAACTGGGAAGCAGACTCGTTGTATTTCGTTACACAGACGGACAGTTCTTGGAAAGAAACTCTGCTCATGAAAGTTTAGTTTTATAGATACACAGAGGAAGAAATGGAAATTGTTTTCAGAGGTTTAATACTATTTAGTGTTTCTGTGAGTATTTAGAGAAAAGGTGACTTTTCAGTGTTGTATCTTAATTGCTTTATTTTGTCATCTAATTTACATAGTGTGTTCGCACACCGTCAATAAGGATAATATAAAAGTAAATTTATTATTCTTCATTATGCAAGAAGAAGAATGTAACATATGTCAGTTTATGAATTGTCGAATGAACTCAAAGCGAAATAAATAGTGGAAGTGATCCATCCGGTCACGGATAGCCTTGTACCATAATAAATCAAAATCTGACGCAGATCCCCATAAAAAAAATTGCCGACTCCCGACCATGTGTCGACTACGACTCACCAGCTGTAACAGATTAGGCTGCGAAAGTCATCCGATTCTTTTGCCTAAACATTCTCACCGGAGATACGTTGCTAGTCTTTCTCTGCTCTATCGTTATTTTCATGGTAGGTGCTCGCCTAAGCTCCAATCTATGGTTTCCCTCTATATGAAAAAAATCACAACAAAAACTCGTCTAGCTACAACCATTGTCAATAATTTCTTTGTCTCCCTCTGTGTACCTAAAACTAAACGGAACTTCCATGAACAGAGTTTCTTTCCTAAAACTACCCATCTGGGAACACAATACCACGGGACTGCTTCCCAGCGGACTACAACAGTCGCTTTCAAGTGTAATGTAAACAAATTATGGTTCAGCCGTCCTTTTAAATCAAATTCTGCCCATATTCAACCATCGTTTACCAATCATCACAGTGTTATCTCACTGTCCACCTCACAACCCGTATCCTCGAGTGGCCTTTGGACCTTGCTAAGTGTTGACTCTTTAGTAAAAATAAACATTCCAGTTAAGATTGAGCCATTGTGAATACAGTGGCTTTTTTTTCTGTCGGGCTGTGGTATTTGTTCTGTTCAGCTCTAGGAGGTCCCCCCTCCTAGGCCTTACTTTCTCGCTTTGACAAGAAGTAAGTTCATTGCTAACTGCCAGTGCCGCCCTAACCGGGGAATGCCGACAAGACTCCTCAGGCAATTTTTAGTGGGCCAGAATGCACCACCTTGTGTACTTACTTATTCGTCTCACCTTCCTGCCTTGTGCCAGATTTTCCATGGTGGGAGGGAAGTAAATACGACTGACCAGCTCCAAAATAAGGCAACAGAACTGAGGTCAATGTAGAGGAGGAGGATGATGATGGTCTCTCGCAGAGAGTAGAAATTATAATTGTCAAAGATACCTCGGCTCTACTTGGCCAAGATCAAAGTGTAGTATCTGTTCCGATGGATACTGCACCCCATAGACTGGTATTGTCTTGGCCTTCGGGGCTTGATTCCGCCGGTCTGTGGGTTTGTCCTGTGCAGTTCTAGGAGGTCCACCCTCTCAGGCTTTGCCTCCCCTCTTTGGGGAGGAATAAGTTTATTGCTTACTGCCTGAGGCCCCCTACCAGGGAATGCCAACGGGGTTGCCCAGGCAATTTTTAATGGCCAGAGTGCTCACCTCTCGGGCGCTGGCTTTTCAAACCCCACTTTCCAGACCCGAACTTGGGTCACATCTTACTTGTGGGAGTAAGATAAAACTGGCCTTGTGCCTAACTCCTGGAGAGGAGTAAATAAACACAACCTTAAAAATGAAATATTTTGTCCTTTGTTTTAAATTTTATTCCTAAGTTTTACCTATTCGTGGCGGGGGGGGGGGGGGCGAGCTAAATGTCCTCATTCCTTTCATGCGGGGTACAATGCAGCGTAGGATCCACACAAAAACAAGACACTGGGTGGTCACAACGTCTACCCTAAACTTGTTTTGTGGCGAGGTTGTCAAATAACATCAACGAACCGGCACAAAAAGGGAAGAAAAAAGTTAAAGAAACAAGTGTTTTTTATAGGCGAAGTTTCAGATTTAAAAAAAAAACTTATTTTTCTTAAAATAACTTATCTTTTAAAAGTAGCTATCTAGTTTCCGTGACAATCGCTCTGTACAGGAAGTTATGCATTTGTTTATGTTTGTGTGGGAGGATGAACTCCTAAACTAATTAACCGACCATGATGAAATTTAGAACTGTGGTGGAGGTGGGCTACTGGTGGTCCATAAGAACATTTTGATGGTCCGTAGAAAAAGGGAAAAAAATATCAATCACACTAAAATTTTAATATTTGAATCAACTTAAACTTTCAATTTGTTTTATTCAAATAATTACACTATTAACTTTGGCGATATTGAACTTTCTTGCTCACATGCCACTATCCCGAATTCGTGACCGTAGTCCATCATCAGTGGACTGGACTGTTTCTTTTGTACCAAACGGCCATAAACAACGTTCTAAGTGCAATTTAGATGATTTCAAACAGCTATAGATTATTGGGGTATCTTTCAGAATGATCAGTACAGTCGCGGACGGGGTCCAAAAAACTAACGAGAACGGGGTTATAAAAATAAATATGCAACAAGTGAGTTTAACCTACGTCGAGAAGAGATATTTGTCTACTTACCTATGATATTTATTTGTATTTTTACGTACTATAAATGGGGTTTTATTAGATGTAAAAAAAATTTCTTGTTCATTTTTTACTCGTTTTTTTTAGACAGTATGGCGTCTTACGAGCAAGCGCCATTTTTTTTTTTTTTTTGCAAGTTCGCGTGATAAAACTATTGATTTCTACTAAATAGCAGTTGGAACGGTTTAAAAATACAAACAAATATCACAGGTCAGTTTTAAATTAACTTTTATCGACGACAGTTACTTTTATTTGTTGTATATTTGTTTTTTTGAGCGTTTTCAGCGTACTGATTATTCTGAAAGATACCCGATTATTGCATACTAAAGATAATTAAATTTTTTTAAAAATATTTTTTTAAATTTGAATTATCTATCTGATGGTTTTCAATAATCAACTAAAAAATCGACTTTTACTTGATATCTAAGTTTCATTAAAAAAAATTATTCCAGCAAATTTGAATACATTTTAATTGTAAAATTTTATCTCAAAAAAAGTTTTGTGTGACTTTTTTGTTTAAAATCATGACTGTTTGGTGCATAAGATACAGTCTATTGATAGCGGCTTGCTGTTGTGAATTCGGAATCGCGGCATGTGAATAACAAAAATCAATATCGCCGTATTTACCTTTTCTTTCTAAATTCAGAGTAGTGGTCCACCAAACTTAAAATTATACATTCAGTGGTCCATGAAGTTCAAAGGGTTGGCTACTGCTAGTTTAAAACACGGCTATTACATATAAGGGTGGGTAATGTGGGATATATTTAGTCTAGTTTTATGATAAAATGACGGAGGGGGTTTGGAAGCACTTCATGAAAATTCAGAAACTTCCGATTTTTATGAAATTTTAACAATAGGTATTCGACATCAATTAATAAATATTCATAAAATTACAGTTTCTTTGGGTTAGGGTTTTAACAGATTATTAGGGGGCATAATATGGGAAGAACTATTTGAAAATTAAAAGATTTAAGATTTCCATAATATTTGATCACAATTATTAGACACCAATTAAGCAAGACTCCCTGAATTTCAATTTCTTCTTAAGATCTCTTAAATTTTAGGCATTTTTCCAGAATGAGGTTTTATTTTAGCGTTTCACGTGTACGATTAAACTTGCTGTTTATAATGTTATTTCTTTTTTTTTAACTAAAACAATGAATACGTAAGCAAATAAGTTGTGTAAGTCATGCCAAAACCCATTCTATTCTAATAAGGAGAATATTTTGAAAACCTTGACAACGCATTTATTTTTTTTTAAAATAAATTATTTATTTTAAAAACTTGAGTACTTTCGGTGAAATACGCCCTTGTTAAAAGTATAAGCATATTTTTTTTCGTCTTTTTCATTTAATCCTTCTTGATTGAGACATATTTATCGCAGTCAAGTTGAAATTCGTCTTGATGTTATCGACGATTAATATCGATATGCCGCTGTGTGTAGCACGCGGTTACGTGAATAAGGTAGAATGAAAAGTCACACTTCTAATTTTGGGGAAGGAAATAGGAATTAACCTTACTTTCTAATAGACAATTTTTAAGGTATAAATATTATTTCTGAAGTATCACAGTAGTAAGCATATGTCAGACGTGTACAATACTAACTTTACATAAACTTTGGTTTTCTATGGAAAAAACGCAAAAAATATGAAAGGCAGACGACACTAAAAACAAAATACCATGAGGTTGCTTCCCAGCCGACTACAACAGGGTTGTCTTCAAGTCTAATGTAAACAAATACTTGTTGAGCCGTCCCCTTGGATTATAAATTCATTTTAAGTAATTTTATGCATGTCTCACCCATTTGATTCCTATCCTATCATGGTAATTTTGAAGCTTAAACTATTAGAAGGTAAATGATGGCTTAAATTAAAGTTTAAAAGCAAAAATGTCAAGTATTATTGTTCCGGTGTACTACCAAGCCCCACCCCCACAAAAAAACATTAATAATTTCCAAATGCTCACATGTATCAAGAAATCCGTGTGATAAATTTCAACATGTATGTTTCCAACCTTTTATCTCAGGGGACCCCAATCATGCATCTCAAGACATGACAGCGATCCACAAGCTTTAGATATGTATGTGTTTATCATATATATGGTAGGTGTTCAACAGATCAACAGATATGTATGTGTTTATCATATATATGGTAGGTGTTCAACAGATCAACAGATATGTATGTGTTTATCATATATATGGTAGGTGTTCAACAGATCAACAGATATGTATGTGTTTATCATATATATGGTGTTCAACAGATCAACAGATATGTATGTGTTTATCATATATATGGTAGGTGTTTAACAGATCAACAGATATGTATGTGTTTATCATATATATGGTAGGTGTTCAACAGATCAACAGACATGTATGTGTTTATAATATATATGGTAGGTGTTCAACAGATATGTATGTGTTTATCATATATATGGTAGGTGTTCAACAGATCAACAGATATGTATGTTTATCATATATATGGTAGGTGTTCAACAGATCAACAGACATGTATGTGTTTATCATATATATGGTAGGTGTTCAACAGATCAACAGATATGTATGTGTTTACCATATATATGGTAGGTGTTTAACAGATCAACAGATATGTATGTGTTTATCATATATATGGTAGGTGTTCAACAGATCAACATATATGTATGTGTTTATCATATATATGGTAGGTGTTCAACAGATCAACAGATATGTATGTGTTTACCATATATATGGTAGGTGTTCAACAGATCAACAGATATGTATGTGTTTATAATATATATGGTAGGTGTTCAACAGATATGTATGTGTTTACCATATATATATGGTAGGTGTTCAACAGATCAACAGATATGTATCTGTTTATCATATATATGGTAGGTGTTCAACAGAACTCCAACCCTTGGTCCCTCCCAGAAAAGCTTTCACAGCAAATACTCGCCTAGTTACAACCTGAACTTTCCCTTCTCCATCTCCGCACTCCAAAAGCCAAACGGAACTTACATAAAGTTTCTTTCCACAAATATCCCATCTGTGGAACGAAATACCACGAGGCTGCTCCCCAACCGACTACAACAGAGTCGTCTTCAAGTCTAATGTAAACAAATACTTGTTGAACCGTCCTCTTGGATGATAAATTAATTTTAAGTAATCTTATGCCAATTCCACTCACTGATTCCAATCCTCTTGGGGTGGCGTTCTCTTTAACCCCTATACTCGAGTTGTCCCTGGGTCTTCATAAGTGATGACTCATTAGTAATATATATATATATATATATATAATATTATATATATATATATATATATATATATATATATATCATATATATATATACTAGTTGTTTGCTGTATAAGTTAGGGACAAGCATAATAAATAAACCAGGGTCGAATTCAGAGAAGAAGGAAAAAAAAAGATCAGGCTGAGAGTTAGGGTTTACATTTTTTTACTTAAAGTAAAAATGTAGATATATTTTTTAATTTTTTTTTAATTTGACAAACTTTTTAATGTTTTTTCTTTATGTATTGTATCCAAGATTTTGATGAACTCATTGTGAGATGTTCATCTACATTTCTCGTGTGCCATTTTTCCTATGCTGCGCGCGAATTTCATACGCTCTACAGAGAGCTTCGCCACATGATTGAAAACAGAACAGAGAGGGAGGGTATAGTTGTAGATCAGCAGGTTCTACTTATTTTTTTCGTTGTAGGGAGGTTTCGCCGTCCTCTCACATACAACGCCTGGCATTCCCAAATGGTCATTCATCGTGTGGTGCTGTTTCGGATAAGGCAATCGAAAATTTACTGGTGTCACGTATGTGCTACGAAATCGAACGGAAACATACGAAGCAAGCGTGACGTATGTACTATATAAATGAGAACGGAGAAAGACGAAGCAATTTACGCCGTTCTGAATGTTACCGAAGCCCCCCCCCCTTCTCCAGGTTAAGAATGGCTTTCTAAACTCCGCCTGTAAACCTATGTTTACGTTATTCGAAGCATTACTTTTGGGGGGGGAGGAACAAGGTATTGTTTCGGATTACGTAAACAGATTTACAGGCGGAGTTTTAGAAGCCATTCTTAACATGGAGAGGGGGGTGGAGCTTCGGTAACATTCGGAACGACGTAACTCGCTTCGTCTTTCTCCGTGCACATACGTGACGCCTATGTCACGCCTGTAAATTTGGGGTTACCTTTTCCGAAACAGTAGCAAACTTTTTTTCGTTAATTTTTAAAAAGGTGCGCTAAAAAAAAAAAAAAATAAAATAAGAAAGTTTTTAAGTGAATTACTTTCTAATGTCGAAGACAGTTTTCAGACGCTTTCTCCTCATATCTATATCAATACAATTATGAGACTACTTCGTCTCTTCGTGACTTACCGTTTATTTTTTTTACGATTAATCGATTATTTATTGAAATCAAAACTAATAGTACTAAAACGAACTTTTTTAAAATCCTATTAAAAAAATAATAATAAACATTCAATTACGAAATCAAATCCATCATAATGCATTTCGGCTTCTTCGTAAACACGTCATCCATTTTAATCTTTGACACTTGTAAGAAATGGACGTCCATAAGATTTTAGTTCTGATGGAGTCAGTTCCAAGTATTTACAGACAATCCCAAGTCAGTTTAGGAAATGACCGAAGAAATTTACGATTCTAAAGCTGCGAAAACTATGAAAGGCAAACGACACTAAGCATGCGAAAAGTTAGGCTAAAGTTAAAAAGAAGTTTAGCCCCCCCCCCCCCCCCCCCCCAAAAAAAAGGCGGCTTTCAAATCGTAATCTGCTTCGGCAATTTTCAATTTTCGGGACTGATTCGGAACTGACTCAACAAGAACTGAAATCCTCTGCTCCCCATTCCTTACAAATACCTAATATTTTTCTAATAGTTGAAAAAAATAAAAATGAATGAATGAATTACTTCGTGACTCTTCGAAATTTTAAATAAATTTGATGCATTTAAACTGTCGAATAAAAAGTCATTAAAGCTTCTTTTTAAAATTCTTAGTAAATCCCCATTTAATCAAAAGATTGAAAGTTTTGGAATTTATTTACATTTCTTTCAACTTTCAAAATCCTATTTTAAGAAAAATAATAAAATGCGAAACAAAACTGAAAGTAAAAAAGGACTCCAGGGCAACGCCGGATAAGACATCTGGTTGTGTATATATATATATATATATATTGGTCGCCACGGCGATTTCTCCGTGGCCGTACGATATTCGAAAATAATTTCTGTCTATAAGTCAAGTATTATGGTTTTTTGGAGCATAGAAATAAATTTGTATATTTTTTTCATCGTGTCACTATTATATCAGTGAATGGAATTAAGAATTTACAGAAAACTAAATATTACACAATTGCAATAAAATACGGTGTTCGTGCAGAGTACAGCTAAAGAATTTCAGTACTTACGGAGTTGTGATGAAAAGAATTTTTTTTTTATTGCAAACAATTTGTGTATTTTTCTTGATTGCCTAGAAGAGGGCAATTTGAAGATAAAGATAAAGAGAGACAGAGAGAGAGAGAGAGAGAGAGAGGGTGCAAATGGAAGTCGGAGGCCGATAAATTGTATTTATTTATTTTCATTTTTATTTTATATTCGTTTGGCCTTTGGGGGGATGGGGTTGTTGCCACCTGGACTTGAGGTTAGTAGTAGGGTTCCAGTGCTTTATTTTGTTGTTGTTTTTATGAGGGGTGAGCTAGGAGAAGGAAAACTGCAAATGGAAGGCGGAGACCGATAAATTGAAATTAGGCATATTTACGAAATATTAAGAGGTAGGAATAGAAGAAAAAGTAAACTGGCGAAATCGTCTGCTTGTCTCGGCAAAGTCCGTAATTTGTCGACGAAATTCGGGAATCTCCGTTAAATTCTTAGATTACTATTCTGCATTTGTATCTAAAATATTCGCGTTTTATTTTACCAAATATTTAATGTTCGGGAATTGTTTTTATTAGATGAAGATTTATGATTTGCATTATTCGGAGTACTATTCTCATCTTGGTTGCTTCGGCCGATGTAAGCTCCGACCTTCTTCAGGTGAGTTTTTTTTTCGAATTTAGGAAATTTCTGATTGAACTCTGGAACTGGTTCAGAATTACGAACTGAACTCTTTATTAAATCCAAGGGGGAAAGATTGTTCTCGTTCCGTCAGCCATAATTATTTTGCTATTCTTAATTATCGCTTGCAGTAGGGATTGAACCGTAAACCCCAGAAGACTGTCACTTAGATTGTTAAGTAACGCTTTTAATCAGTAGGCTATATTCCATGTGGATATAATAAAGGGTTCAGTGAAGGCATGGATAATTAACAAAGTCCCTCCCCACTTCGCAAACCCCATCTTAAGAATGGGTTTCTAAATAATAACATTATTTAGAAACGCATTCTTAACATGGGAGGGGGGGTGTTAACTATTCTGCATCTTCATCTTCGAAATTCCATAAAGCTTCCCAAGTTCGAAAAGATACACCTGAAGAGGTCGGAGTTAACATCGCCCGAAACGTCGGGAATCAAGATGAGAATAGTAGTCCGACATATGCAAACTTAAATTCGTGTTCGAAACAAAACTAGAACACAGACTGTTTATTTAAACTTGAAAGTACTTACGGAGTTGTGACGAAAATGAATATATTTTTATTTTATCAAAATACATTAATTAAAAAAAAAAAAAAAAAAATTTAATTTTTTTTAATGATATTGTATTCGTTACGTTAGTTTTGTCACCGTTCTCAATGTTACCTGGAAAAATCGCGATACGACAGCGAAAAGGTAAGTAGTTTTATGCAGGTGTAATCTAACGAGTCAAAGTTTAAATTATCGCGTAAAATTTAACGCCCGCTTTTTACTTGTTTCGGCTGTATTGCTGAACGTGACTTCAAAAAAGGTACGTTTCAACATCTGTATTAGACAAATACTCGTGTTTGTGTCTGTTTCTCGCCTATACGTAACTTGGTCTAGGTACAGAATAGTTAACAAATGAACCACCCGCCCGCATCATGTTGATAATAGGTTTCTAAAACACATAATTATTTAGAAACCCACCCATTCTTAACACGACTAGGGGTGGCTTTGTGGCTTTCACCTAACAATTCAATAAACAAAACATACTAAAAAAATTAAATTCAACTTGAAAATGCTATCTAAAAAATAGCACGGTCCGTAAACTGTAAATATACTCGAATTAAAAAATCTATATAAAAAAAAGTTGTAAACATGAGTATTTTTTAATCCGGTCAGTGCTAGGTAATACAATTAGTCTTTAAAATCGATTTTGTACTTGTGCATTTTAACATCCCCGTACAAATTAATTGTTTTCATTTTAGGAGAGTTCCGTCCGCGGCAAGGAAAGATTGAAAAAGCTCCCCCAAACCCCAATGTTAAGAATGACTTTCTAAATTTGCACGGGGGATGTTAAACTGCACAAGTGCTCTGACTTTTTCTAATCTTAAAATGTCGCTAATATTCAACAAGTAAAGATTTTGTTTTGACGAAAATAAGAAAATTGTGAAATCGGATATGAATTAATTTTTTTTTTTTTAATTAAACTGTTTTTAATAAAAGTTTATTATTTTTTTTAACATATAAAACTGGTCATCATTGCTAAAAAAAAAAATAAAGAAGAGAAATCGTAACAAAGAAAAATATTATAAAAACATTTTTTAAAAGTACCTGTAAGAATCCAGTTATCCAGGTAAAACCGGAAAAAGGAAGAAGAGTCTTTCTTCCTTTTTTTTTTCTTCTTCGCCTTTTCGTTAAATTTCAGGTTATAAATCCACAGGAGGGAAAAGCTATTGACCACCATGTAAATCAGCGAAAGGTAAAAAACGGGGTCATCATTTTGGGATTAAATAACAGATCCACTGTCCACTTTTTTTTGTTTTTATTAATTTTAAGATAAAAGGTGTTTGCGGGTTTTTTTCCCTCTTAGATTACGAGAGAAAAGAGACCAAACGTTTATAAAAACTTCTTTTTACG
>OY744544.1:35457931-35502931 GCA_963556195.1 Sepiola atlantica | reverse complement strand
CACCTTTATTATAAAGAAAAAGGAAAATACAAAGAATATTAAAGAAAAATACTTTTTGTTGTAATTTAGAAAGATTAGGAGGGTTTTTTTTTTCTATGATAAATCATCATCATCATCATCATCACTACCAACATGTTAACTCCTTGACCTTTTGGCTAGGAGCAAAATGTAGTATCTGTACTGAATCTGCACTTAGTTTTATGTTCTCTGTCAGCGAAGGAGAAATACTTCCAGATCGAGGCAATTGAAATTTTTGTTCCAATTCAGAGTGCCCATTTTGGGGGAGCTGGATTCTCCCCACGTTAAATATTGACATTGTGCCTAACTCTGCTCTCCTGAGTAGAAGTAAATAAGAACAGCAACAACAAATTTATTTAAAAAATAATAAACGCATGTATTTGATTATCAACAGATTAGAAAATATTAATTCATTAGAAACTTTAGCATGAATAAATATGCAAATGAGAGGCTGAGAGGATGATATCATGATGAACGAACTACATAGACTGACAACCCACCTCCCCAAAGGAGGGGTTAATGCCTGGGATAATGATATCATGACAACAGAATAGATAGTACACTAACTCCCCCCACACACACACACACACACAAAACTGGTAATCCTGAGGAAATGGTATTGTGTGGAACAAATGTATACTGTACGGCCTTCCTCCCGAAGAGGAGGTAATGCCTGGGAGGAATATATCATGACGAATGAAAATATACTGCAGAGAATAATAAACCGGTTTAATGTCAATGTAGTTAGAATAGGTGGAAAACACTTTTGCATTTATTTATTTAGATAACATTAAAAACCATGGTAAGTTTAATTGTCTACGTGAAACGCTTAAATGAAAATTAGCTGGAAAAATATAGTCACCATCTTTATAAACAAAGATGAATATGCTGGCTAAAGAAGAGCGATAACTTTCATAATTTTCTAGTTAAATAAGACATGTTTATTATAAACTTGAGTTATCGTTCTTCCTTAGCTAGTATTATGGTTAACAAACATATACTACACTGACCCCCCCCCCCCCCCCGACAGACAATAATATCATGATGAACGAACACGACTTCCCTACACCAAAAAAGGAGCAAGTCATTCTTGCTTGGACGGTTTTATGAGAACAGAACCGATACTACACTAACCCCACCCCCTCAAGTCTTGGGGATTTTTTATTCTGGGAGAATACCCCCCCCCCCCTACATACCCTTAAAAACGGAGAAGGTAATTCCTGGGAGGACCGTCTTATGACAACATAACCGATATTACACTACACCGCCCATTAAAAAATATTCCAATTTAATAATTTTTTTTTTTGCCTTTTTTTTATTAAAAAATGCCAAGTCACAAAAAAATATTTTTTATTGTTCCGTGGCCTTTTGGCTAAGATCAAAGTGTAGTATCTGTTCGACATCTCAGCGATATTTGACACTTTACCGGAAGAAAATTATCTCCCTTGAAAATTAAATTCTAAGTTTTTAAACGCTATCATTTTTTTTTAATAACATCTCTTTATCTTGTTTTATTTATAATTATAATAATAGTACTATCGATAAAACGATTGCGTATGTAGAAGAAAATTTGACAATACAAAGTAGAAAGGTATATTACAGAATATTAATTTATTAAAAACTTAAAAATAAATAGATATGCAAATCAGCAAATTCGAGATTTCTTTGAGTGAGTAGGAGATGCCTCGGCCTTTTGGCTAAGATCAAAGTGTAGTATTTGTTCCGATGGATACTGCACGCTTGTCCTGTGCAGTTCTAGGAGGTCCACCCTCCCAGGCTTCGCCTCCCCTCTTTGGGGAGGAGTAAGTTTATTGCTTACTGCCTGAGGCGCCTCTACCGGGGAATGCTGACGGGCTGCCCAGGCAATTTTTAAATGGCCGGAGTGCTCACCTCTCGGGTGCTGGCTTTTCAAACCCCACTTTCCCGACCCGACCTTGGGTCACATCTTACTTGTGGGAGTAAGATAAAAACTGGCCTTGTGCCTAACTCCTGGACAGGAGTAAATAAATACAATTAGAATTAAATAATTCTAACGTGTTTTGATGATAATATAGTTAGGATAGATGGAGAAAAAAACTGTCGCATTTCGTCAATCTTAACAGTAATTAATCAAAATGGTTTAATAAAAAATGAATAACTTAGTAAAAACCTTTCTTCTAACATCTCTCCCAGAATTCTTACCTACAGGCAAAAGCGAGAAGAGAAAGGGAAGGGAGAAGGTGACTGGCTGTCTTATTCACTTTTACCCTTTCTCTCCCCTCCTCTCCAGTTAACGACGCTGTATTTTTCTCAAGCGAATTAATTTCTTTTGATTTCATTAGGGATAAATACATATGTATCAAAATTACAGAGATGTTAATGTTTATCGATTTATATGAACAAATGCGAAAGTTTTAGTTTTACGTTTGCAAGGTACTTATGAATCAGGACCGGCGACACAGTTATAAAAGTGTAGGGGGGGATCTCCTAAAAAGTGGGGGGGGCCCGGTTAAACACATGCATATATAACTTCATTATTGATGACCGTAAAGTGGGGGGGGGGCAAGTCAAAAAGGGGGGGGGTTGTAGCCCCCCACCCCCCTGCCCCGCCGGTGCCGCCGTCCATGTGAATTACGTGTTTATGATTTGAAATTTCGGTTTCAAGTGTTTCAAGTAGCGAAATTTGCGAAACGATAGCGAGCTGGCAAAACCATCTAGTATCGTGATAAAATCACACCTTTTTAACTGTTAGATCATTTAAAGCTAACTTATACAGTCTTATTTAATTGCCTCCCCACGAGGGCAGTATTAAACACAAAGTCGGATTTTTATTTGAGAAAAATCCAGCACCCCAAAAAGGGACACTGGATTGGAGAAAACATAGAAATTGCTCCAGTCTGAAAAGGATTTCTCCTTTACTGACCGTGAACAGAAAAGATGAAGTGAAGCATCAGAGCAGATACTACACTTTGCTCCTAGCTATTTACCTCCCCAGGAGGTTAGGCACAAGGCCAGGTTTATCTTACTCCCACAAGGTAAGATGTGACCCAAGGTCGGGTTGGGAAAGTGGGAACTTGAAAAGCTAGCGCCTGAGAAGGTGAGGGCCAAACACCTTCTAAACGTAACTTTCGATTACGAGGATTCACCTGTCTGGCACCTTTGGCCTTTTGGCCAAGATCAAAGTGTAGTATCTGTTCCGATGGATACTGCACGCCTGTCCTGTGCAGTTCTAGGAGGTCCACCCTCCCAGGCTTTGCCTCCCCTCTTTGGGGAGGAGTAAGTTTATTGCTTACTGTCTGAGGCGCCCCTACCGGGGAATGCCGACGGGGCTGCCCAGGCAATTTTTAAATGGCCAGAGTGCTCACCTCTCGAGCGCTGGCTTTTCAAACCCCACTTTCTCGACCCGATCTTGGGTCACATCTTACTTGTGGGAGTAAGATAAAACTGGCCTTGTGCCTAACTCCTGGGGAGGAGTAAATAAAACCAGGCGATGTTCTTTTAGTTTAATCCGCATTTGTGAGGAACAAAAAATAAAGGACGTCATTATGTAACGAGCCACGGCAAACCTCTTTTTGGAGAGGGGAAGAGAGAGAGGTGGTGAGAGAGGGGAAAGGAGAGAGATAAAAAAGGAGAGAGAGGAGGAGGAAGAGAGAGAGAGAGAGTGGTAGGAAAGGAGATAGAGATGGGGGGAGAGAGAGAGAGAGAGAGAGAGGCAGGTACGACTATGTAATTCGCGAAGTTATGTGACCCCCAACGACAAAAAGGTGAGAATAAATAGAATCCATTCAAAGAATATAAAAAGATCGTGGGAAGAGCAGAAAAAAAGGAAAGTTTTTTTGTTGTTTTTTTTTTCTATCTCCTGCCACCGAGTACTCCCACCCGACTTGGCCTTTCGGGTACTCACTAATCAATTCATTCCCTAAGAAATGCGAAAGAAGGAAACAAAGAAAGAAAAGAAATATGTCAATCAATCTTCCCAATCCTCTCACGAGGTTCTTCATCTCTCAACTGACAATCATTCCATCCTATTAATCTTTGTCCTCGAGTGGCCTTTGGCATCGATACGTTGTTATCCTATTTTTAGTAAAAAAAAATTAAAAATATGTAGAATGGTGATCTTCTACTAAAAAAAATGTCACTTGTTCGTAAAAAAATTAAAGTTGATACAAAGTCTGCATTTAAGACTTATTATTATACAAGGCGTTTTCACCTAATAATTTAATGAATAAATTAATAAATAAAAATCAGTACAAAACTTAGCAAACCAGAAGAGTAAGTGACCCAAAACAGGAAGACTTAGTTATCAGGAACTAAATCTGACCGAACACCGTTTGCTGCTGACTTTAAGTCGGGTACTCTTCTGGTTTGCCGACATGTCATTTTTTTCTTTTATTATCTATCTATGGGGTTCAGTGGGCCACTTGTAATCGTGTAATGGGCCATTATTGACGCATGTGCCATAGGTTAGACATCCCTGTGTTATGGCATATCAACTCTTTTCAGGTTATTTAATGCCAAATCCAGTAATTTTGATACAAGATTGTATTTTCAAATATTGATTAACGCTGTAGATGTTTGAAGAACTATATTTGGAATAACTTTGCGAGGGAGACTAAGAATGGCAGATATCAGAAAGATCCATTAACAAAGTTATTTGAAAAAGAAAAAGATTAAAATGGTTTAGACATGTTACCCGGCTACCAGACTCCAGCTATGTAAAGAAATCATATCAAGAAGATTTAATTCAAGAAAGATCAAGAGGACGACCACAAAAGAGACGGATTAACCAGATAATGGTTAAGTCTTGCATGCTGCTCCTGACAGCTGAATGACTGGCTCAAGACCGTGATAATCTGTGGAATTTTGTTTTCAAGCATGTGGTGAAGATCTGAGGGACCCAAATACGTCAAGTAAGTGAATATATCTTCGGGATGGCCATTGTGGTGCAGTATACTTTATATTGCATCCAGTTAAAAAGATTTCCTTTTCTTTTAACAAATCATGCAACGTGTGTATACAACGCGATTTACTAAATTTTCTGATTCTTCGATCATCTCACGCTTACCATTTCTCTCGGCTTGCAGGCACCCTTTCCGGTTACATCTATTGTCTATGAAGATGGAGGCAAACAAAAACCATTGTTTGATGAGAAGACTGCGGGTGGGAATTCAAGGGGACATTTTCATCAGTTTCTTCCTTTGTACTGGCTCCAATATTATTGAACTCGGTTTAGGGGTCAAGTGAGTTTCCTGAACACCTGCCAAATCTACTTTTTTCTATCAGATGTGGACAGGAAATCAGCAATACATATATATTAATATATATACTTTAGAGAATGACATATCTATACACATATATTCAAATTTAGATCAAATAGAAAACTCTTTTTGAGTTAACCACAAAGATCAATCATCAACTTGCTAACACCGGTGGCTCAATATTTAGTGATAAAGACCTTAGTATGTGTATGTATTTTTGACAATTTTAATCATTTTCAAATCATGTTCCAAATAAAGAGTATACACAAGGCTATTAAAATTGTTTACAGCTGTTTTTAGGCAATGTTTATTTTTAGTCATATAATGAAAGATAAAAAAACAAATCCCAACAATATCAGTAAAAGTTCAATTTCCACCAAAAAATATAATATATATATATATATATATATATATATATATATATATGTATATATATACACACACTTTTCACTGTCATATACTGCATCGATAGCAAACAAATTTCCCGCCTGGATAACTTTTTCGTTTTTGGAATACCATTCTCCACCTGGATTGTTTTTTAATCAACCTCTTTGATATCTTTCATGAAGCTGTTTTAAACTTTATGACTTGGATGAATTGTATAAGTTTAGCTAAAAAGTATGTTTTGGGCCGATATATTTGATGTTTTATATACTTTTATGTAAAATTTTAAAATATATTTTCAAAGTTTAATTTTACTACCTGCAGTAATGTCATTGCGGTAATGGTCCTCTGAGGAGAAGATTTTCTTTGAAAATTCATGAGTTAAGGACTTTAAAGTACGTTGCTTGAACATTGAATGCTAATAAAATTTGATTCGCACCTTATTTTATTCTTTCACTTTATCTTGTGCTATATATATATATATATATATATATATACACTAGAAGAATAGCCATCTTAGGACGGGTAAAATTAATTCCTTAAACAACACTTTATAAAGATACACACATATATACATATATATATATATATATTTCATTTTACTTCAGTGTAAAGTCTTAGAAATCAAGGGGCTCTTTCCTGGGGTTAACTCTTGATCTTTATATGAGCTACATAGATATCCGAATGTTCAACTAAAGTTCTCTTTTACCTCTCAAACGTTGAATTAGTAAAGAAGTGACGAACATTTATTTCCTCTCCCCAATTGACTAGTTAACTATGTTATAGTATATCTTTCTTGTAATCTCTTGGTCTTGCCGAATTGCAGGACAAGAATTCATTTAGTCTGGTGGAGTATCCAGCTAAGTGCTGTTACTTGAGGTAACATAAGGTGCACCATTCCTTATATGAGCCAGTGTATAGCTGTGTCGAGCGGATCTTATTTTGGGCTTCGAATACTATGCTATTTTGTATATTTTATCAGGGTTTACTTGTTGGGTGAAGTATCCTCATGCCAGGTTGTCTTGACAAACCGTTATACAGACACTCAGTCTAGTAGGTAATCACGTGCGCGTGTGTGTGCGTGTGTGTGCGTGCGTGCGTGTGTGTGTCATTAAGTTCCATCAATCGCTCTTTCCATGCTTTTGTTGAAAATAAAAAATATCTACTTGCATAAAAGGCAGTTCATTAGGAAATCATTCACAGTTGTTCTTTAAAAAGATCAGTTCTTTTGTATTTAAGTGCCTTTAACATAAAATGCATACACAAAGGTGTTACTTAAAACAATAAAATTCAAAATCCATCATTCTGAGCAATTATTTATTGAAAGCTGCTTTTTAAATTGTTGTTGTTGTTGTTGCAGCAGCAATGGTGTTAACTCGGTTGGGTTAAGCCAGCTTCTTCCCTGGCCTGTACCACATCTCAAATCAATGCGGGCCATGCCTGGCTGTCCTGAACAAGGTCGCACAAGATGGCTAATCAATTGCGATTCCACTATCGAAGGCCGACCACCGTGGACATGAGAGTTCAGTAAAGTCCTTCTTGATGGCTGTTATCCAGGTCTTCAACTATTCACCGACTCGCACCACAGACAGAAAGGTAAGGAGGGTTACATCGAAATTAGCTTTCCCTCCGGGTGACGAGCCACAAGTCCAAACTATCGAAGACATCACTGCAACAGGACAGATGGCAGAGACTTAGGATTGAGGTGTTGGCAGAGAAGAGAAGTTGGCAGTTGGGCAAGATGCAGCGGAGGGAGTCATTGTCAGACTTTCAGCTTCCGACGATTAGTCCACCTCATTAGCCATGTTTCACAGTCATAGAGGAGGATCGACCAGACGACAAATTGTTAAATACGCCTCTTTGTCTTTATTGAAATCTCCCTATGGTCCCATAAGGACCGCTGGACGTGTACAAAAGCGGATTTTTTTTGTCTTTTATAAATTGGTCCTAAGTATGACTTTTAACTACATCTGATGGTTCTGCCTAATTTTGAAAGTTTTAGGGAGTCACTCCTTACCACTAATCCTAGGTCCACTCTTACCCGAAGTGGTAGTACCCGTTAGGGTTTCACCTATGGATTAAATAGAGTCTATCATTTGCAGAATATTTATTTACAAAAAACACGTGGACAAAACAAATTAATCTACAAACAATCCATATACACAACATATGTAGGGGCGACAAAGTTATCCCCCTTTGGGAGAACAAATTTTGGGTTCAGAGTTGTGCCATTGGGAGAAAGGGGTCAGGGAAAACCCAAATCTCTTACATAAACGTGACCTTGTCTCCACTCTTTAAATCACGATGTCCAAGAGTTAGACTTCCTTCTTTCATCTTCTGTTAACTGTTCAGGGAGCTGAACAGACGAACATGGAATCGGCACAGCTCCTACCGATGAAGACAAAATTCACTAGACCAACTCGACAATCAACTAAATCCCATCCATTCACTGTGGAGATCCCCAGATGCCGGAGAGCTTTCTACTCAAATAGCTTCTTTCCTCGTGCTGCTTGCCTCTGGAACTCCCTCCCTGCCCCTGTGTCCCCGACAGTACTGACATGCAGAAATTTAAAATTAATGTAAACAGACATCTCGCTGCGCAGATCCCAGTTTAGGTTGACCCTCCCCCCCCAACCTTTCCCCTTTTCTTTCTTCTAAGTAGCCACTTACATCTACAGTGGCGGCCTGCGTTGTTTGGGGTGAACTACGTTAAGAAAAAAAAAAGACAAACCATTGGGCGACTAAGTAATTCCTTCAGTGTTTGTCACACAAGTTTTTAACCTCTATATGCATTCAATTGTTTTGGAGTCACGCCTTGACCATTCGTAATTAACAGCGTGATTTCATTTTATTTTGTTAGTTTTCTTTTTACATAGACAATACGTTAAGCGTTCGCAACTGATTTTTACTTGACGTCATTAAAGGAATAACCTGCTAGCAAAAATACAAATAATCTGCCTTATTTTTCTCATAAAGGTCTATCTGAAAATATATTGAATACTATATACATGTACAAAGGTCTACTATCTTGATTCTGTTCGGTTTCTGAACGACCGTTTTTGCGGAGTTTATTTTTATGCTGTTGTTGTTGTTGTTGCATGTGTGTGTGTATTTTGGTTATGATAACGATCCGAGCACCTGTCACCTGATGTAACGAAGAGCCGGACGCCCACACAAGAGACGAAAGTGAAAGGAATAAAAAGATTTGTACGTTTTGTCCGTCTAATCTTGAGTCGCTTTTTATAAAGGTTCTTGCACGGTTGCTTGGTGAAGGCTTTTGCAAATGGAGGAGAGGAATTTTTAAGTGGGATTTTATCATTGGGACAAAAACTAGGGTAGAAATGTGGGCGTGGTTTGTGTGCGGTAGGAAGGAAAGGGGTTATATAGAATGAAGGACAAGAAAATAATAAAGAATTGAAAAAAAAGAAGCAAGGAAGAAGAAAAGAAAACTAAGGAAATAGACGAAAAAGAAGAATGAAAGAGACGAATAAAAGAGACGAAGAAGAATGAAAAAGAAGAATGAAAAAGAAGAATGAAAGAGAAGAAGAATGAAAAAGAAAAAGAAAAATGAAAGAGAAGAAGAATGAAAGAGAAGAAGAATGAAAGAGAAGAAGAAGAAGAATGAAAGAGAAGAAGAATGAAAGAGAAGAAGAAGAAGAATGAAAGAGAAGAATGAAAGAGACGAAGAAGAAAAATGAAAGAGACGAAGAAAAGAAAAGATAAAGGAGAAAAGATAAGTAATGAAAAGAAAGGAAATGAAAAAAAGTAAACAGAAAAGAGAGAAGGAGAAATAAAAAGAGGGTAAAGAGAATGAGTAGAAATGAAAGCGAAAAAAAGAGAGAAAGAAAGAAACAAAGAAATGGACGAATGAAAAAAATGTGAAAGATGATAAAGGAACGAAAGTGAGGAATGAAGCAACGAAATAAAGAAGCCTAACAGGATTACCCCCAAAAAACAGGATATAAAATAAGAAACGTTGGACCTGAATGTACGAGATTACCCCAGGGTGATCGAAAAAGCAGAATAGTAAATAAAAATTATAAACTAGATGGTAACGACATTTAGTTCAGGGCTATGGGTAGACATCGCGTTTGGGATGCGACTGCAATTGTTTTGATAATTTCAGGGTTGAGAGGAAGGTCAAAGTATAACCATATGATTGTTTGTATTTTGAGGTGGGCCGATTGGGGAATATATTAAAAAAGAATTGCAAAATTACATCACCAATTGAGAGACTCAGACTCAGGAACCACCGCGTCCTGCAATGCGTTTTCGGCCTGAAACCAGATTCACAGCGTCCCTCCAGCTTCTTCCTGTTACGATCAAATCTCTCTCGATTTTTTGCTTCCAGTTCATTTTTGGTCTTCCTCTTCCAGAGTTCCACTGAAGCACTTTGTTTGCAAATCTCTTTGGGGACAATCTTAGGGCATGTCCGAGCCAACCTAGATGTCGTTTGCAAATTATTGACGATGCCACTTGTTGGTTAGTGCGGTCTTTGACTTCTTGGTTGGTAATTCGATTGCTCCATTTTATCCCTAGAATCTTTCTAAGACATTTGGAATCAAACGCGTCTAATTTCCTCTCTTGGCTGACTTTGAGGTGCCAAGTTTCAATTCCATATAGCAGATTGATAGAGGATCAGGTAAAACATCAGAGCAAGACTTACGATCGAAATGAGCGAACGTTCCCCCTCCAGCTGGGGAGTTGACTGTATCAAGGGAATGTCAACATTCTACTGCAATAAATTTTAAGTTATATAATAATAAAACCTTTCTTGTTTCAATTCTTCGTTTTTTGCTGCAACACATTTTGCATTTGGGGGATCAGTAAAGAATGGCGATAACATTACATTAGAAACAATGAAAGCACAAATAGATGAAGAAGAAAAAAACGAATTATTTCCCTTGATAGCGTGATCAATCAGTAAAAGGTTTGATGCTCCAATCTCAAGTCGTTTGATTTTATTTTTATATTTAGTCATCCTCGGGGTTAGTAACGACCCTCAGCTCTTTGCATGTTGCAAGGCGCACCAGTTGTTCATAGGTTCACTTCATGAACCACACCAACGATTCACGGCCCATACTAAAAGTGGTCGCTAGAAAAGCGGGAAATCGAACAAGAGCTGCAATTCAATTTCTTCAGCAATCTACTCCTGATTTCATTGCACCGGAGAATTGGCCTTCAAAAAATCCAGACTTAAACGTCATGGATTACTGTGTTTGGATTTTGTTATAAGCAGAAACTCGGAAATGTCGGCACGACAGATTCTATTGATGATTTGAAAACGTGATTAGCAAAAGCTAGGAATGCTATCCTACAGGTTACTCTTCAATGTGCCACACGAGCTTGGATTTCTAGGTTAAGACGTTGTTATAAAATGCACGGACAACATTTTGAGCATCTGTGAGTGTACTATTATAAAGTTTTTCAAAGACTAATATTAAAGTTATTCTTTGTAAAAATAAATTACCGTTTGACAAATTTCCCGCTTTTTTTAGCAACCACCCTGTAAAACCTCGAGTTGGTCAAGTGTAGAAAAGGGTCAAGAGTTTATGCCTGTATTATGCTCCCTAAATCATTTAAAACTTGACAAACTTTCATTGATAAGTGTATATTACCTATTGTTAAAATTTCACAAAAATCGAAGGTATCTGAATTTTCACAAAGGGTTTTCACCCCCCCCCCCCTTGCCTTTGTTGCATAGAATCAAATATAGCCTACATTACAAACCTTTACGCCTAGCGAAATCTATAATGATCGGTCAATTAGTTTAGGAGTAAATCCGAGGTGCTTGTTGGAAAGCGTACACAAGTGAAATATGTCAGCTCAAAATAAATTAACAATAACACTCTTTGATATGCTTACGTATCAGTCAAAAATAAATATCTACACAAACAAATTACGGGAAATAATCGAGTAATATTTTAATTAAAAACAAAAGTAAGTTTTATCGTATGCGTCCGATTCTAGGCCAGAACAGAACACATTTTACGTCTTTAATTTAGAAGAGTTACGAGGGAGAAAAATTAAAATAACATTTGCAATATGAGATCAAGTAATAAAAAAATGTTAGCGCTGTGGTGTTTTTTGAAAAACTATTTGTTAATGCTGCATTTCTTACAGACAGCTATAAAACGGAAAATAACGTTAATGAATCGAAACAAATTTAATTATTTTAAATCTTTAAAATACAAATAAAAATAATTATTTAAATGCTTAAACCTTTTTTTTTAAATACGTTTTTCACCGAAATATTCTTTAATCTTTTTTCAGAAAAACACGATTTCATTTATTTATATTCTAATATATTTCAGTTATATTTGTTGGTCCTAACCGATAATTGCCCCTAATGACCTCAGATGGAATCAAGGGAAAATTTAAATGATGTCTTTAAATTCTGTACAAATGTAACTCTTTGTTTTTACTGTTAATATATCGATTTCTATAACTGTGGCAAAGAAGCGGCCGTTACAGTTCACAAACATTGACTTTTATATATAAAGATCAGATACAATATTATTTAGATTATTTTTGACTTCCGGGAAACACCGGGTAATGAGCTAGTATATATATATATATATATATATATATAACAAAGAGCTAGTATATATATATATATATATATATATATATATATAACAAAGACTGAAATTGGGATATTGTAAGTTACACGTTTTTTTTTTCATTATTGATTTTCAGTCTTTTATTCTCTTATAATAATTTTTTTCTCCAACTTGTGCGCTTATGATTTTCCGTTGACTGATATAATATATGTGTGTGTGTGTGGAAAATGAAAAAGGAAAAACAAAAATTATTTATATATTCAACGTTTCGTCTTTATTTCAAGACTTTCTCAAGATGATTTATGTGAGAAAAAAACACACAAGTACAATATTTGAAAACATTTCGTGCGTTTGTAACGTGAAAAGAATTCTTTTTCAAAAGAAATTCGTTAGAATTCAAAAAAATGTGGCGCGATTAT
The DNA here is from genome assembly GCA_963556195.1 of Sepiola atlantica. NCBI lineage: Eukaryota > Metazoa > Mollusca > Cephalopoda > Sepiida > Sepiolidae > Sepiola > Sepiola atlantica. The sequence continues at coordinate 35,490,310 of OY744544.1, read as the reverse complement.
GACATGAAAAGAATGCTTTTGTTCTTTTTTAGAACGAACCATAGCTGTTAGAATTCAAAATGTGTGATGCGTTAATGAAATGGAATGAGTGTTTTTTGTTGTTGTAGTTTTGTTATTTGTTTTTTTTTTTAAATATCGAAGTTATGTTGGGAATGTGGTGTAAAATAGCTAGCCTGGATCTAAATTCAAGTTCTGTTCGGTAAGTATAAGTTTGCTGATTAAAGGAGACAAATTGTAGAAGCCGTTACGTTGTTTAATTGTGTTAGAGTTTATAATGTGATATATATATATATATATATGCTTTTGAAAATGATTTGCGGAAAACTCTCTAGAGCTCTTTCAACTATCATCTCGTCAAAAGAAATCGATAGTATAATCAATCAAATATATCAACAAAAATGAAGAGCAGGGAGGTGTTGAAGTACCAGTGAATACTAAAACACGATTAAAATGAATTTAATTTAAAACGGCAAAGCTTGGGATAAAAAATTAAAAAAACTGGGGGGGGGGGTTCAAAGTTTCCCAAAGAGAGTTAGCGCTTTCACAAACTCCTTCTGCCGACACAAGGAAGGTTTACGTATAGCGATGGAGACAGATTCCAAAATTTAAAAAAAAAATAGATTTTTGGAATCGCCATATTTTAAACTATATATTGATTTTGTCCTTGCAGATTGTTTGGTACCTAATGCATGAACATTGAACAGCGGCGTTCAGAGGTCAAGTGATGTTCGAACTCAACTCATTGATTGTATACCCCCAAGTATGTCATGGTACTGAAGAATATTATGAGAAAGGGAGATAGTTTGAATATGATTGATGCCCCCTCCCCATTTGGATGCCCGGAACCACCGCCACGTTACCCCAACTCCTCTACACGCCTCTGAATGTGAGATATTTTATGTAGCGGCGTTATTTACTGCTCAGGGTTGACTTCAATCAAGCGTCCGTAAAGGGATAAGATGGCCGTTCCGTTCAAAACACTGGTAACGAATTATACATTCGCAGTGTAATTTTTTAATTTCCAAATCCAAGTTTTTGCACCCACAGGAATATAGTTTTGCACCCCCCCCCCCCCATTTGTAAAGCTCTTTGCGCTATGACGCAGAAAATGGGTAGTCAGGTGTCAATGTTAGATGAAAAACAAAAAAAAAAACGGCCCTCTTTTCGCACTCGTGCAAATGAATAGGCGTAATATAAACACAATCGAACAATGCGTTCAGTTCGCTCGAGATAATAGTCGGAGTAACAAGCCTGCTCACGTCATTGCTGCCTATGGCAGCTGGAGATTCTATTACGAAGTTCATGTCTCGGTATGGTTGATGCCCAATTGATTGTAATGGAATCACCAGCTGTTGCCAAAGTGGCTTAAGGTTCTGTATCTGTCTCGGTCTCCATCGGTTCGTGACATTTTGTTTTTCAAATATTTTTAGCCATTTTTTTTTGTTTGGGGGGGGGGGGATATAAAAAAATGTCCGTTTTAACTCCGGCTCGCTATTAAGTGAATTGTTATTTTTATTATTTGACGCGTGGCGTATTTATCTCCTGTCACATTTACATCGTGCGATGCCTTTAACTAAAGAGACGTCTCCACACGTCGCGTCCGTCCGCGAGGCATTTTTTCCTAGACAATGCGTTCGAAAGTAACACTTTGACTAACTCAATTATTTGAAGGTTTTTTTTTATTTATTTATTTTTTTTTTTTTTTACTTTCCTCTGTTCTTTCGCCGCTCGACTTTTTCTTCATTAATTTTATCTATTTTTATTCTTACCAATTTTTATTTTATTAACTCAAGGGCATTTAGGTTCGATGACGACTGACAAACGTAGAAAAAAAAAAGGCTGGAAAAAAATGTCAGCTTTTTAAAATTTTATTTTTTATTTTTAAGAGATTGTTTGCCATTTGTTTATAATTCTTTTCGCTGGATTGAGAGAGGGGATGTAGTGTAGAAAAGACAGAGGGCGATGGAATGATTGAGGGGAGGTGGGGAAGGGTGAGATGGAATGGAGTGGGAAGGGTGGAGATAGAGAGAGGGAGTAGAAGAGCGAGAGGACGAGGAAGGGTGGAGAGGAGACTAAGAGCATAAAGAGAGGGGGATCGAGGGGAAGGTAGATCGAGACCGAGGGGCGCGATGGGCAGGAGAGAGGGAAAGGAGAGGGGAAGAAGGTAGGATGAAGAAGAGAGGGGGGAAATGTAGGGGGAGAAAAAAATGAGAGAGAGAGGAGAGGGATAGAGAAAGAGAAATTCAGGGGAGATAAGGTAGATGGAAGAAGGGGAGGTGGGGAGATAAAGAGTAGATCGAGGGGAGGAAAAGGGAGGAGACTGGGGGGAGCAGATGAATAAATGCGTTCACCGAGGAGGAGTATTTATTTACTCTTCTCCAGGAGTTAGGCACAAGGCCAGTTTTATCTTACTCCCACAAGTAAGATGTGACCCAATGTGATCAAATATTATAAATCAACATGCGATAAAATACAAGAATCGGTGAAACACAACAAAACTAAAAACATTTTTTTTGAAAACATGTCCCAACATTCGAAGTAAATCGCATACGATGCAGATTTTTATATGTAGCTTTTGTTTATTAAGCCATACCGGTCAATTGCATAGGGGAAATCTCACTTTACTTTATATACAAGATAAATGTTTGAACGCAAGTTCCTATCTGACACATAATTGGGGAAACATTGTGAGTCCATACATTTCCCAATAGTGCCGTGGATGGAAGCAGAAATCGGAAACAGAATCCGTATTTTAAATGTAATTTTCAATGTATATATAACAAATTATTTGTTTGGTTTTTTTTTTTGTTTTTTAATTTACATTTTTTTTTTTAACTGAATGTGTGATTTTGTTGTTCAAATGTTATAAATAAACATGCGAACAGAGCGGAATCATGTTCTAGAAATTTTTTCAACTAATATCATTTTTTTTTCGTTTTAAAACATGAAAAAGAAATTAAGAATAAAAGTGTTCACTTTTAACAAAAAAAGGAGAGAGAAAGACGATGGTCGATTTTCTGAGACAAATATTGACTAGTTTACGAAAGAAACTAGCAAACTGGAAGGAGTCAGAGCTTGAGCATCATTGCTAAAGTTGAAATGAAAGGAGAAACATTGTTTGGTGAGTCACCATGGCAACAAGTGTTTTATTGGAAGACATACATATTTTATTAAGCAGCAGTATCGTTTAAAATATCGTTATGGGGGCACAAATTATCGTACCACTGTACAATATACAAACATCGACTCAATGGATCACGGGTATTTTAGTATGTAAGTTAATGTTATATTAATAATTATAGCATATTTTACTGCGTACATTTTTTTCCAACCATGAATTTATCAAAAATAAAAACGAAATCTACAAAAAATGGACACGGAGTTTATAAAAATTTGAAACGGAAAATTATAACTGATACGTCACCCATTGAGATTGGGTTAACTAGTTTGAATCAGGGAAAACTGAGATTGCAAAGCCAGTTAAATATAAAAAACAAAAAGACAACATCCAAAATTAGTCTCTTTCTGCTCGGCATATATATATATATATATATATATATATATATATATCATAAATTAGTTGACAGAAAACAATAAAGTGCTCGATCGTAGATTCTGCAAGAGCTAATATAAAGCATTTTATTAAAAACTATACATTACAGTGTCTGTGATGTATGAATACATTGTAATATAACTTTTAAATAAAGTACTTAATATATATATATATATATATATATATATATATATATATATATATATATATATAATATATATATAAAATGAAGTAATAAAATAAGGTGTCAATCAAATTTTATTAGAATTCAAAGTTCATGCAAAGCATCCTTAAGTCCTTAGCTCATGAGTTTTCAAAGATAATTCTTCTCTTCAGAGGACCATTACCGCAGTTATACTACTACAGGTAATAAAATTACGCTTTGAAAATATATAAAATTATATACACAAATGCATAAAAATACATAAACATCAAACATATAAACCCAAAAATATACTTTTTGTTGAATCCATACAGTCCATCCAGGTCATACAAATTGAGAAGCATAATCAGGAAAGACATTTCTCCAAGTTATAAACAGCAGTCCATATACGTGAAATTGAAGGGGCCGGCAAAGTTATCTAGTCGCGAAATGTGTCAATATTCAATGTTAATGATAAATAAATCAAATAATACAAAAAGTCCAATCAAAGTTCCAAAATCCCATTTTATATTATAATATTAATGCTCTATCCAGTATATTGAGCTTCAGTTTTTATCCGGATGTTTCACTAATTATAAGATATTAGTTGACGCTTATATCTTTTGTTGGATTGCTTCATTATATATATATATATATATATATATATATATATATATATATATATAAATGCATTTAAATTAGGAAAATATCCCCATTACCGCTAAGGTAGCGATATTTAATTGAATATGTGTTCATTCGCTCAGCGGCGCTTAAGAATACAATTTTTTTTTTTTTTAAACATATCTTTCACTCTCTTTTCCTCTCCAACTACGGTTTAAATAGTATTATTGTCTGTGCTGATATTCCCATTTTTGTTTATAATAGACTATTCCAATCGTTTTTTTTATTATTATTTCTTATTTTCTTTATCATCTACGACTGTTAATAGAAGGGGGGGGAGAGATCTATAGAATAAGAGCGAGAGGTCAAACAACATAAATAGAGAGAGAGAGGGTTAGAAAGAGATGGATCACTTGATGAGCTATTTTCAAATTACGGCAAATTAGAAGAATTAAAAGTAAATTTTTTAAAAACATTTTGAGTGAAAAAGCCTTAGGAAAACAAACGTTGATTAACTCAGGTTTAGTTTAATACTGGAAAGGTAGACCGAAAGAGGATTTGAAATTTGCACAGCTGATTCCATAGTTGGACTGAGGTGTTGTTCTATGCAGTCCTAGGAAGTCCATCTTCACTCTTTGAAAAGCTGTTAGTTTATTGGTAACCGCCTAGGGCGTCTCTATTGTGGAATGCCGACGGGGCTCCTCAGGCATTTTTTTGTGGGACCAGTGTCCATCTCTTGTGCGTTGGCCTTTCTATCCCTACTTTCCGATCTTGTGTCATATCTTCCCACGTTAGGAGGGGGTGGGGGGGGGGTAAATACTCTGAATCCATAGTTGGTGGGGATATCAACTAGGCTAATCGTGCGCCCTCCTCACAGCCATATGAAAGTGATCTAAGTACATCAATGCGAGTTGTGTTCGAAATATGAAGAAACGAAAGTGTCGAGACGCTATCAGAGTGGCTACCCGCCCCCTACCCCAAGAGACAATGGAAGAGTAGCTACCGGCCCCCCCTCCATCATCAGACAATGAAAAAGACGGACCACTCGAGACACCGACCGACTTATTATACGAAGAGACTGCAGAAATTGCCAAGTATGCACGAGAATTTAGAGATGGCCGAGGAGCAACTCGTTAATGACAACAGCAACAACAACGGTATCGTTGTCATTGCCACATGTCGCTAGAGAACGTGATGAATTGAGAAGAGGAGGTGGTGGCGCAGACGTGCCGGAGACGGCAGTGCCGATAAAGAGACGCTACATCAAACGCTTTGTTCTTTACAACAGTTGCCTCTTCATGTACACATCTGTTGTCTCACTTACTTCTCCCGTTCGTCTTTATATATAAATACAGGGGCAGCCGTAAGTAACTGTACCATTTTATTTCAACGTAATAAATATAACATGGACGAAATACTGCAATATAAAAACTAACGAAGAGTACACGAAAGTTTTTTGTTTTTTGCAACGTAAAACATGATAACGATATCAATTGAAGCATCGGTCTAACGATAAATGTGAAAATTAGTCTAGAAACGAGATAAGAAAGCAGATAATCCCGCATCGTGTTAACTAATGTTCAAACTTATCGTTATACCGATTCTTCGACTGTAGTAAAAGTGATCTCGTTATTTGTACAAGAACCCCAGCTAATCTCATTACGGCAATCGGACATTAAATAACAGTTTCTTTAACAAGACCGGAAGAAATCGGCGATCTTCGACAACGCCGTAAAATCTCGACAATGAAAAAAAAAAAAAGAAAGAGTTGTCTGTATCATCCTGAAGAAGTGTTTATATAGTCGAAAATTTGGATTTAAAAAATGAATAAATTCATTTATTTGTTAAAAAAAAAATGAAAGAGGTGTCTGTATCGCCCTGAAGAAGTGTTTATATGGCCGAAAATTTGGATAAAAGAAAATGAATAAATAATTCATTTATTTGTTAAAAAAAAAATGAAATGGTTGTCTGTATCATCCTGAAGAAGTGTTTATATAGCCGAAAATTTGGATTAAAAAAATGAATAAATAATTCATTTATTAAAAAAAAAAAAAAAAAAAAAAAAATCCTGCATAGTGTTATCTGGTTTCTTAACAAATTTTCAAATTCATAAAACATGATGTTTAAAGCTCCGTGTGCTCTCCATGGAACTCAATTCATTTTGCTAATCTTTCAGGGACTGGGCTGCAGCTTCAACGGCACTCGAACAATGACAACTCGGATTTTTTCCTCAAATTCAACGATTCTGGGTAGACTGTCTTTGAGAAAGCGCAACAGGGAGGGGTCGAATTTGGCAAGCGAATATATAGTTACTTATGGCGGATACTATTTTTGTGTGTGTGTGTGTGTATATATATAATTTCCACCCCCTTTTTAAATCACTTGTTATTTTTTAAAATCCCTCGATACAGCCTTTGTTAAGAGAGGGCGAAACCGGTCGGCTGGCTTTTTTTTCTAGATTAAGTTTTAATCATGAACGATAAAATTCGTCTTCCCTTCATGCTTGTGATAATAAAATGTTGTACTCCCCCAAAAATCATGATATATATATATATATATATATATATATATATATATATATATATATACAGGGTGTTCAAGACAACTTCTAATAATTGTTTGCTATTGTTCCATTTTAGAACCATTTTAAGTATTCAATAGCGGTAAAGTGCAACGGATAGCTGTTTCTATGTACTATGGGTTGGCTTGAGAGCTGGAAACCATGGATGATTGGAAAGAACCGGAATATTAGAAGAGAGTGACCTGCAATATGATGATTTGTGCCAGATTGAAAATGCAGAAATCTTAGCTGCAGCTCAGAATAGCTTGAAGGCTCGTGAAATATAAGCTGGAAAATTACGACGGAGATGTGGAAGCAGTTGCTAGCAGGAATGATCATAGCAAGTGCTTTGATTGAAATTCATTGAGAAGCTGCAATAAAAAAAAGGCGCGGCAAGATCCAAGCAAGGAAAAGCGGACCTTAGCAAGAGAGAGATGGGCGTCAGAGTGAAAACTATGAACGAGGGTCTTCACTGATCCTCATACAAGAATTGCAAGGGGCAATTACTCACTGCCCAAGAGATTCGCCCCTACGAAAGCCAAGAAGCTCCAAGATCAAGCATCCTGTCGAGCCAGATATGCTTTGCTTCTTCTCAGGACTAGTTGCACAATGCACAATGCACAAAACAAGTCCATAGCCTATAATCCACACAACATCCTTCAAACTCTCATGGTCTTTGGGTCTGTTTCCAGTGAACGCCACATTATGCTGTCCCACATCTTCGAAACGAGAGGCCACTATCATTCTCCAGAAGAGTCATGGAGTTTCAATGGAAATGTTTCCTGGTCATCTTCAGGAAAATGTGCGCTGACCAGCAAGGTTACCAGATGTAAGCCGTCGTTACAGTTTCCTTTGAAGAATAACTAAAGAAAACGTTTCTTCGAAATCGTCCTCTAACTCTTGAGGTCGCAAAAGAAAAGATGAAGGAATGAAATTGATGCAATTCCACCCGAGACTAACGACTAGGGTGTGCAAAGTTCGAATCCAGTGTGTTACAGAGTACCACTTTCACGTGAGGATGTTGACAATATTCACGCGGCCCCTCTCGATGCTAATAGCAGAATCAAAGTCCTAAAGTCCAACCCTTCCTAATCACGACAGGGATTCAGCAAAAGGGGCTCTGGTGAATCCAAAGGCATATGCACCGGGATTCGGTAGCATCTGGTTGTTTTTATGCGTTTAAACAATCTATGGCAATCAAACGTGTTTAGTTATCTATCGGAATGCAAAAATCTGCAATCAGCAGGTTAATAAATAGTAGCGAGGAGGACTTCACGCAGATCATACGATCCTGAGGCGCAATCTTCGTGGGTGGGCAAAAATAAGGGTCCTATTTTTAAAAATTCATAACTTTTTTATTTATTGATTTTTTTTTTTTTTTTTTTTTTTTAGAATAAGTAAAGGACCCCTTCCGAAGCAAGCATGAGCCGTATTAGCCCTAAGGAACGTACCCTCATTTAGAAAACATTATTTTTGCTTAAAAAACTCAAAACAGTGTAAAAAACAATACTTTAGTTTTTGTAAGTTTTAAGAAGTGTTTTTCGGCTAAAATTTGTTTTGTTTATTTCAAAAAATCTCGGAAGGGTCAGTCTACACACACATAAAGTTTGGTGAGTTTAACTTTTATTTTGTGGAAGTTATTCAAATTCAAGTTATTCAAATTTAAAGATAGGACCCTTATTTTGGCCCACCCTGTAGAAGCCCAGCTTGCTAAACAAACAAGTAACAGCAACACAGCTCTAGATCCCAACCGTTCCTCAACGCAATGTCAGAGTTATGCTGGCGGAACTTTGGTTTATGGCAAGGCCACTGAAGAGGGATTCGTCTGACACCCAGTTTTATTAAGGTCGCAGTGCGGCTAAAAGAGTTCTGGTAAAATATAAAGGTGTCAGCATCGATATCCGGTGATCTCTGGTCGTTTTGCCAATGCGTCTGTGGTAAACCAGGACGTTCAGTCATCTATCGCAATGCAGTGAGAATAACAACGTTGTGTTGCCGCACGTGATACCGCCACTCAATGCCTACAGATGACGACCTTTCTCGACGACTTGGGGCAACTACTGGTGCCTGTTGACCTAAGTTTAGGGTTAACCTGCAATCCTTCAGGAACATGAAGTGTTCCAAATCTACGAGGATTCTGATCAAAAACAGAGGAGATCAACATCTTCATATTCAATGCGACATTCATATCCAACTCGCTCAACAACAACAGCTGAACGAAGCCGCTCAAAAACGTTTGATTCATAAAAATTTACTTTACCCGAGATGACACGGAAAGTCACAGTGCAGAACTCTTCATCGATGTTTCGGTAACAACGACTGCCAATTGTTCGACTTGAATGTATAAAAACAAAATCTTTCATGTACGACAGAAGAGAATCAGTTCATTCTAGATAATTGTGCTCTTTTGTGGGGGTCTTTATGCTGCACTTTGTACCACTAGCTTGTCATTTGAAAGTAGAATGTCATTTGAAAGTAGAATGTCATCTTAAAGTAGAATGTCATTCGAAAGTAGAATGTCATTTGAAAGTAGAATGTCATTTGAAAGTAGAATGTAATACTCCCCACTACTGATAAGACGATTCCAATATTTCCCCCCCCCCCCGATTCTGATACAATTACCGATACTGATACAATTACCGATTCAGATTTCAAAGTAGCCTAATCACCTTATAAAGTAGAATTTTTTTTTATTTAAGAGAGGAGGGGTTAAAAGAGAGTCCTGATCTACCCTTAAATGTAGATATAATTTTCTTTTTAATTTGACAAACTTCTTAATGTTAATGTTTTTCCTTTATGTACTGTAGCTAAGATTTTGATAAACTCATTTTCATTCATATTTTTCACTTGTGCCATTTTACCCATTTATTCACTTGTGCCATTTTACCCATTCATTCACGTGTGCCATTTTTGCCCATTCATTCACTTGCGCCATTTTTGCCCATTCATTCACTTGCGCCATTTTTGCCCATTCATTCACTTGCGCCATTTTTGCCCATTCATTCACTTGTGCCATTTTTGCCCATTCATTCACTTGCGCCATTTTTGCCCATTCATTCACTTGTGCCATTTTTGCCCATTCATTCACTTGTGCCATTTTTGCCCATTCATTCACTTGCGCCATTTTTGCCCATTCATTCACTTGTGCCATTTTTGCCCATTCATTCACTTGTGCCATTTTTGCCCATTCATTCACTTGTGCCATTTTTGCCCATTCATTCACTTGCGCCATTTTTGCCCATTCATTCACTTGTGCCATTTTTGCCCATTCATTCACTTGTGCCATTTTTGCCCATTCATTCACTTGTGCCATTTTTGCCCAATTTATTCACTTGTGTCATTTTTGTCCAATTTATTCACTTGTGTCATTTTTGCCCAATTTATTCACTTGTGTCATTTTTGCCCAATTTATTCACTTGTGTCATTTTTGTCCAATTTATTCACTTGTGTCATTTTTGCCCAATTTATTCACTTGTGTCATTTTTGCCCAATTTATTCACTTGTGCTATTTTTGCCCAATTTATTCACTTGTGTCATTTTTACCCATTTATTCACTTGTGTCATTTTTACCTGCACCATGTTTACCGGGCCGTTTCTGCTAGTGCCATTTTTACCTAAATTTGTTATTATGATCTATAAATTTTAGTTTTACTGGTGGTTTAAATTGAATAAATATCCATCATTAGTACCAGCAACAGAAAATTAAATTTTAAACAAAAATAAAAAAATTGTTTTTGGAATCAGAAATTAGGCTAAAATTTTTCCAATTACAATACCAATTCCGATACCTGTAATAGTTATGATTTTTCTGGTTCCCGATTACGATTAATCGTCCCAACACTACTTCCCATATCTGCCTGGGTGTCGCAAGCATATCAGTGAACAGCCAAGAAACGAGATAACAACCATTAAAGAGAACGTAGCGCAGATCTCTGGTGGTCGACCTTTGACGGTGGAAATGCGATTGGTTAAACATCTTGTACGACTTTTCTTAGTACCGCCATGCATGGGTCGCCATGGTTCATGATATAATGCAGGCCCGAAAAGGAGCCAGCTCAACTCGACCAGTGTGAACACCATTGCAACAGAAACAGCCCTTCTCCAAAGACCTCCCCCCCCCCGTTTGTCACCATGGTAGTGTTATGGTAGTGTAAGAGATACCTGGCTAATGTGGCTCTGGTAAAAATCCAGGAGGAGTTGGCATCAGGATTCGTCATCCTCTGGTCATCTCTACCTCTGCATATAGCAAGTAAAGAATGTGTCAGGCGCGGAACCGTAAATCAATGGAGTGAGATTGGCTATGTTGCTTCTGCGCCATTCATTTGTGTGTTCTGGTCCAAACCTTCCCCGACTTTGCATGCAACTGTTAAGCGTTACTGTTTTCAGTGTGTGTGTGGGAGGGGGGTAAACAACTGCAATCTTGAAGGATAACGAATAGCTGCGACCAACAAGGAAGACTTTACGCAGACCAGACAATCATGAGGCACGATCTTCGTGAGCTCTATGCAAAAGTCCAACTCGCCTCACAAACAAACAAACAAACAAAAAAAAGCAACAACAACGTAATTAAACTAGCTGCAGTACCCATCTACGCAGGGTTTTTCAAATTTTCCAAGTAAACATTATATTTTTTACTAATGAGTCACTACTTATCAAGGTCAAAAGCCACTCGAGGATAAGGGTTAATGTGATTGATGAATGGATTGTCAGTTGAAAGATGAAGATTATGAGAAACTATTTTTTTTATCGTTAAACGTTTTATTAGAATAAAAACAAATTATAAATTACATTTCACCATTTTTGTTGAATTAAAATTTAACACAAAAAATGGATTTTATTTTACCAACAGTACAGAGAGCTTATATCGGCAACAGGGAGGGGGAAGGACGTGCGTTAAGTTTTATTTCATTTTTCCTCAGTTCTGTTTGTTGCACCGGCAAATTGAACCAGGATGTACAATTAGAAATTTCAATCTGAAAGTTCAGAGATTTGATACATAAAAGAAAATAAGGTAGAAAGAGAGAGGGGGGGGGGGACAGACAGACACTGAGAGAGAGGGAAGGGTATAGAGAGGGAGGAGATATATATATATATATATATATATATATATATATATATAGAGAGAGAGAGAGAGAGATAGGGGGTAGAGAGGGAGATAGGGGGTAGAGAGAGATAGAGAGATATAGGGGTAGAGAGAGAGATAGGGGGTAGAGAGAGAGATAGGGGGTAGAGAGAGAGAGATAGAGAGATATAGGGGGTAGAGAGAGAGATAGGGGGTAGAGAGAGAGAGATAGAGAGATATAGGGGTAGAGAGAGAGATAGGGGGTATAGAGAGAGATAGGGGGTAGAGAAAGTGAGAGAGATATAGGGGCTAGAGAGAGAGAGAGAAAGAGAGGGGAAATAGAAAGAGGGAATGGAGAGAGGGGCGAATGGAGAATTAGAGAGAGTAAATGGAATCACGTTGACTCACTGGTTCTTATTAGATCACCGAAGTTAAGCAACGTTGAGCCTGGTCAGTACTAGATGGGTGACCATTTAGGAATACCCGGCGCTTTATGTAGGAGGACGTCGACACCTTCCTGCAAGAACTGCAAAATCCTAACGTCGTCATCTCCTCTAATCTGAGACTGGGAACCGTTTGAGAATTTGATACTCCCATGAAATTTCTTACTTCGGAAGAAGTCGATTCAACTCGCCCAGGGTGACCGTCGTACCAGATACAGGTAATGGAGAGAGAAAGAGGGTGGGGGGGGGGGGGTAAATGGAGATAAAGAGAGGAGAAATGGAGTGTGGGATAGAGAAAGAGAATACGAAAGGAGTTGTTATTTAAACGAATAGCATTAAAATAACGTCTTCATCTGTCATGCTTAAGTTTGAAATAACTTTTCAGCACTAAACGCACAGATTGAATGGACGCATCTCAAGAATATTTTTCTTGTTTTTTTTTCTTTTCTCCCCCCCCCTTACACTTTTATTATTTTTTCGTTTTCCCTTTAGAAATTTCCTGATAAGGATCTTGTCTTATTAAACAAAAACAAAAAAATAAAAAAATAAAATAAAATGGATAATTTCTTGTCATATAAGTTATTTTTTCGAAATTTGTTTCCATAGACGTTACACAATATTCTTTTTATTTGCTGCTCACTTTTCTTGTGCAACACCTGATCGTCTTGCAACTTGTTTTTTGGTTTGCATGGTGCCTCCCCCATGATTCCTGCAAGAAATTATCCGTCCAAGAATATCCTAATCAGAAATGGTAAATAATAGAATATGGGATTTTAATCATCATGAATAATCAAAGAAAGGAAGGCGGGAAAGGAAAGAAATAAAAATTTAAAAAAAAAAACGATGCACGTCGTCTCGATGAAAAAAAAAAAAAAAGAAAAGATAAAATTGCTTTTAGTAGATTAATTAATTTACCTGTAATGATTATTCAATGGCAGACATTGGGTTCGATGCAGTTGTCATTCGTAAATGAGTTGTTGCTATGGTAACCGGCATAGATTAATGAAAGGCTTTAATTATTAAATTAAGAACGGGTGGGGGGGGGGGAGAACATAATGAAAAAGAAAGGGGGGGGGGAGAAAAATATATAAGAAAGAGAGAGAGAGAGAGGGAGAGTAGCAATATAATAAGATCAAGAGGAGAAATGATAAATATTAATAGAATGAGAGATAGTGTGTGAGGGAGAAAGAGAGAGAATGGAAACAACAGTTAGAGAGAGAGGAGGAGCAATAAGAGAGAGAGAGAGAGAAACAGGAAACGAGAAAGAGAGAGAGAGAGAGAAAAAGAGAAAAAGGAAACGAGAAAGAGAGAGATGGGATAGGGGGAGATACAGACAGAAAGGAAGCAAACAAGAAAGAGAAACAGGAAACGACAGCAAGAGAGAGAGCAAGAGAGAGAGAGAGGGGGGGAGGGGAGAAGTAGCCGAAAGACAAAGATATATCGAGCATAGAAGTAGAAAAAGAAAAAAAAGATTAATAGGAAATAAGCAAAGTTAAATGAGAGGAAAGATGGACAAAAACTTGACATATATATATATATATATATATGCATGGCCTCTGTTCAGTCTTCAGATACAATGGATACCCCCTGTAAGCGTGGTTGCGCGTGTAATTGCGGAGCAAGGGTTGCGTAATCCCCTACCATTCCTCTCCTGAGTCGGCACTGTTTGCTTCCAGTGGCAAGAAGTGCAAGACGACTGGAAACAATGCTGAGATAAGCGGAGAGCACATACAGCACCAAATACATATGTATGATTATTTCATGTATACATGTATAATATTATAAGGTGATATATATACATATATATATATATATATATACATATATATATACATGTATAGAGTTTCAGTATTTACTTCTATAGTGCTCAATACGTGAGTAGAGCTTTGTATCGTCTGGTTAAGTGCTTAGCCTAACGATTGCTGTGGGAATAAAACGCGGACGCCTTTGTGTAGCTTAATTGACATTAATATATTTTCAGACTTTACTATATATATATATATAAGGGTTAAGGGAAAATAAATTTAAAGGTTATCTTAATGTTAAAATATTTGGAATCTACAAAAAAATAAGAATGCAAGCAAACAGATTTTTATGCACACACACATATATATATATATATATAAGAATATGTGAGTGCGCGTGTGTGCATACAATGTATATGTTCACACACATGTGTATGTGTATATATATATATAAGAATATGTGAGTGCGCGTGTGTGCATACAATGTATATGTTCACACACATGTGTATGTATATATATATATATATATATATATATATATATACACACACATACATACGACTAAGAAATAAAATACAAAAATATATAAACGCTTATACATTTTATTAATTTAATAATATATGTGTGCGTGTGTGTGTCTCGACACACATTTTATGAAACATGTATATCCAATAATGGATTCATCCAAGGAAATTTCCTGGCTTTTCATGATTAATCATAAAGAAATCCAGAATTGTGAGAATGAGTAATATCATGATGGCCACATTTTTATTGGAATGTGTCTTCGTTCATGCACGCCTAGTCTGCGTGGGAGGTTGAATTCCGTTAAACGCCTTTGCACAGGCTAAAGTGAAAAGGCCCAAGGAGCCACCGCCAAACTACTATTCTAATCCTGAAACGGGGTTTGCTAATCCCAAACACATCTGGTTTTACAATTCACAGTTGTCTTTCTCAAAAACTCATTAACAAATAAGGCTTCAGAACCCTGACTGCCCAACTACTTTACTGCCTACAAGTGTGGGAAATAGATTTATAATCTCTTCTCGCTTCCCTCTGAGTTAAAATGGAAACAGATAGCCTTCGTCAGTACTTGAACCTTAAATGCCTATTTCATTTATAGCGTTTTTGTTTAACTGTTTGGTTACCAAGGCATGTCTATGTAGTTATTCACAGACAACTGTTTCGTCTACGACTCATCAGTGTGGCTAAACGTAGCAACTGTTTACACACTGAAAGTCGAAATAAAAGCAATTGTCCATAAGTGAAGAAAGTTATTAGCAACTAATATATATATATATATATATATATATAAAGATAGGTGAAAGAAGAGTGATAAACATGTACGAATGTCCAGATTTATTTCAAACTTCGATAGTTCAATGCAAGGTATATTCTGTAATAAAATTATGTTTATTATTCTTTCCTTAAGCCAAGGCTTTTCAAAGATCGAGATCTTATCATCAGAGGAATTATACAGATAGATAAGTTGACAATAGAAAAGCCAAAGTTCAACATTTGAAAAAATAAGTTTACTTTTAGTATCTTACTTACCTATTATATATATATATATATATATATATATATATATATATATATATATATATATATATATATATATATTGTGTCATAATGAAATAATTCCAGGAGGAAATCCGGGTATGAGAGCTCAATGTAATAAACAGAGCAAGAATAAAATAAAATGTAGTAACACGAAATTACATAATCATATATATATATATATATATAATTAAATAAACATTGACATTTGACATTAATTAATTTGTGTTTGAACGCATCCCTTGAAACACAAATTAATTAGTGGCGAATATCACCAATGTTGATTTAATTTTATAAAAGCTCTACTTTGTATTAAGCACTTTTGAAAAAATATTGGTTTTGTGTTTATTACGTAAATATATTTGAACTTGAATAATATAATTTTTTTTACTATTTCATGTATATAGACATAATATCATAAGGTGTTATTGTATGTGTATTTTTAGTATTTACTTCAACAGTTCTCAATATGTAAGTAGAGCTTAGTAATATGAAAATATATTTATACCAAGTAAGTTACACATATATATTTGAAAATATATCTATGGCAAGTAAGCTACACATATATATATTTGTTTCCATGTGGATCTGCGATAGTGTAGAGGTGTGTGAGTTAACAGGAATATAGGTATAATAAATTTTTATAACACATCTAGCAGAAAGTTACATAAAAAGAAACAAATAGATCATCATCATCATCATAATCATATTCGGTTCAACATCCATTTTAAATGATGGCATGTGGTGGACGGCTTCTAGAAATTGACTTCCAAACTAACCGATCTATGGACAGATCTGTACTTGTTCCCTCTTTTTCTCAAGTCCATTCTTATTACTTCCACCCATGTTTTACTTGACCTACTAACCCTGCTACCTTAACTGTTCTACATCTACTAACAAAGAACTCTCAGCCATTCTTTCAACATTGCCATACCATCAAAGTCTTCTGTTCTGCACACATCTCCCGATATTGTCCACATTTAATTTTCCTCTGCGGTTTATCAGATCTAAGCCTGTATTTAAGATTGACATTACGCACTCATCGTATCATTCTCATATCATTTCTCTCCATGCAACGCATGTCCGCAACCCTCAGTGGCCAGGTTTCACTTCTATACATCATCACAATACGTACACATACCTGAGAGATTCTTCCCTTGGTCGTTAGTGGAAACGCTCTGCTGGTTAGTAATGACAGAAGTTCTCTGAACTTACTCCTAACTCCTGCAATCACAATAGCACCAGCTCCTCCCTGTGCTCCAATCGTATCACCATGCTAAAAAGGACTTCTGAACAACGTCAATAGCTTTGCCATTCGAATATACTTTCTCCACATCAGACGTCTCATCTATTTTTACTGCCTTACACTTCTTGTCCACAGACTGGTTATCCTCTTTCAACCTATCAGTAAATCCACTGCATTTATTTTTTACCTAATGCTTACAAGTACCACAAAATAATTATTTGCATCCGACTCCTTTTCCACAAATTGAGCAGGAGAATATTGTTGCTCTGGCATTTACCCTAGTCAGACTGAGCAGGATTGTTACCTGAGCTGTACTACATCCTGAATTATGGTGGCCCATGCACGACGGTCCTGAGCAAGGTCCGTCATGCATGACTAACCAATCGCCTGTAAAAGGCATACCACATGTGTACCTGAGAGTTCAGCTAAAAAGTCCTTGATTGTTGTTATTCAGCTCCTCAGCTGTCCACTGATATGCTTGCGCCACCAAGGCAGAGGTAGGGAGAATTACATCATGAATTATCTTTCCCTCCGGGCGAGTGGCATTTTTTACTGGTCCCATGCACCTAACACTATATAATTAGGAGTGGGACGTAATGGGTGAAAATTTTAGATTCATGCGAGTAGTATTTCTTTGTGTCCATTTATACATAAATAACACTAAACAATCAAACATTTTGAAAATTTTGCAAAATTCAAAAGGTGCAGGCCAAAAATAGTGGTTAGGGCTCCATGGGCCTAAAAATCCATCATTTTTGGTGAAAAAGTGGTTTCATGCGACATTGCAGGTCCTAAAACATCCTCAAAAGCTATGAATGGATATAGATGGTTAAATCTGATATAGTACTTAAATTTAGGACCATTTTCAGGCTGTGAAAGGGTTTTCATGAATGTAAAATAGCCAAAAACTATTGACCTGCACCTTCTGAATTTTGCAAAATTTTCAAAATGTTTGATTGTTTAGTGTTATTTATGTATAAATGAACACAAAAAAATACTACTCGCATGAATCTAAAATTTTCACCCATTACGTCCCACCGCTAGTAATGCATCTCAGAGGACTCTTGTGTAGCTTCAGAGTGTAGTTAGCTTCTCTATAGTGAATTACAGATATAATTAGCCTCTCTATACCGAGTGGTAAAGAGTCACACCCTTCACGAGGTAACTGTTTATACACATGGGCATAGACAGAACACTGCTGATCTAGAGGAGTGAAACCTCCATAAAAACTCCCTTTATGCTTTACAGGTAGTTGTACATCATCAACAAACAGATGCCTTAACACGGAAACTGACGGTTACTTTTGGTCTTTCCGTCCGGATAATCTGCGACATATGGAAGTGTCACAATAGAGTATTTATTTACCTCCTCTCCAGGAGTTAGGCACAAAGCCAGTTTTATCTTACTCCCACAAGTAAGATGTGACCCAAGGTCGGGTCGGGAAAGTGGGGTTTGTAAAGCCAACGCCTGAGAAGGTGAGCACTCTGGCCATTAAAAATTGCCTAGGCAGCCCCATCGGCATTCCCCGGTAGGGGCGCCTCAGGCAGTAATAAACTTACTCCTCCCCAAAGAGGGGAAGCAAAATCTGGGAGGGTGGACCTCCTAGAATTGCACAGGACAGACCCATAGACCGGCGTAAATCAAGCCCCGAAGGCCAAGACGATACTAGTTTATGGGGTGTAGTATCCATCAGAACAGATACTACACTTTGATCTTAGCCAAAAGGCCAAGAAGTCTCAAATAAATTCTCACTTCTTTCTTATGACACAGCATACGAAAATACGAGCAGGGGAATACAAATCGTTTTAAGTTAGGTTTTGACAACAAAGTATTTTGTGTTGATAACTTAAACACTGAAACATACAAGCTTTATAGAAAACGATTTGTTTAAAAACTGCTGGCGGATAGTTAGTGTGTATTAATGATATATTAATACACATTAACTATTCACCAGCAGTTTTTAAACAAATTCCTAGGTCGATAGGTCACAGACTAGCCACTAATTCCAGAAGTATAAATATATTTAATCAACACAAAAAAGATATGAAACAGCTTAAGAAAAACATACTTCTATCGAACATGAACCAGTTTAAGTGAACTTTGTGTCAGCAGCGTTCGGGCATGCTACATAAACACCGATTAGCCAATCAGCTGTCAGTAACCAGACGACAATTTTCTAACCAGTATTGAAATTGATCAAAGCCAGTACATGTTTATTTCCTGTTTAATCCCAGCCGCCCCCCCCCCCCAAAAAAAAATTACTAAGAGCTGTGTAGTAGTGTAGAATCTCCCGAAGGAGTCATTTTTTCTGTACAAAAAAGAAAGCTGTTGTCAAAAAAAAAAATGTTATTACATGTGCCGATTGACAGAAAGAAAAGGAATAACGGACAAGTATTCACGGAGATGTACAAACACTAAATGTAGGGCTTGGAATTCCGTAAAAAGTGGCACATTTTTTTTGTTATTTGCTATCTTTCTTGAAAATAAAACTGAAAAAGATACGACACAGCAACGTATCGAAGTTATCGGCTGCCACCATTCGCCCCGTCATCTCTTGAGAATTTACATGGCATGCCCGAACACTGCCGACGTGAAGTTCATGGAAACTGGTTCATGTTCGATAGGAGTACAAAAAAAATAATGAAGATGATTATAATATATTTTTTTTTAATACTTTAATTTTTTTTATTCCATCACAAATAAAAAATAAGAAACAAATATATTACACTGATCCATCCGGTGAAAAAGTAAACTATAAGATTAATAATTCAATAAATAATTAATAAATCCCTTATTAATTATTATAAATTAACAATCATGAAGATAATAAAAACAAAAATAATATAAAACGAAATATAATCTGGTTTAATCTGCCTTAAATAGATAAAAGCACAAATTGGCAAAGTATTCTTCAGTAAAATAGATAAACATTTCCCTAAAAGCAATAAGCTATCTAAAATTACCAATAGGAATAGCATTAAACTTTGTTATTGTTGCATGGATAACATACAATCAATAATAAACACAATAATAATAGTGTTAAATATTGAGCGGGTAGATCCACCAGTATATAATTTAGTTAGTTGAGAATAACAGGAAATGGAAACCACTGAGAGGTTAGCCGAGGTCAACTTAATGTCCAGAGTAGAAAATTGCTTAAGCTGTGAGAATGTACTATAAACGAATATGACGTCACATGACTCAAAGAGGTAGGGGATAGAAAGACAGTTTGTTGAGAAAGAATGTGAGGCATTTGGACGTGTAGGGACATGGGCTGCTAAGATATAATTTAGTGATTTTGATCTCACTTCTCCCTCCCGGACTCTCTATTTCCCATTCCCCACACCGATCAGTAATTTAGAATGAAGAATGAAGATCACATTGAATAAATGTCTCACTGCCTTTTATCATTTTTTCCCCCGAGTTAGTCTTTTTGAAGGTATGAAAAGAGCTTTAATTACAGGACATCGTTCTGTTGGTTTGAGTGGGTCACAGCGGAGATGTGTACAGGAGAAGCAACAAGTAACCAAGGTATAAATAACAATTTGTGAATTTTAATGTTTCTTTAATGATTACGGAAACTTAGTTGCTGTATGTATGACAAGGTTTAGAACACAACAACAATAAGAGTTATAGCAGAACTAATACTAGTAGTACAGGGTGGGCAAAAATAAGGGTCCTATTTTTAAAAATTCATAACTTTTTTATTTATTGATTTAAAAAATTTTTTTTTTTAGAATAAGTAAAGGACCCCTTCCGAAGCAGGCATGAGCCGTATTAGCCCTAAGGAACGTACCCTCATTTAGAAAACATTATTTTTGCTTAAAAAACTCAAAACAGTGTAAAAAACAATACTTTAGTTTTTGTAAGTTTTAAGAAGTGTTTTTCGGCTAAAATTTGTTTTGTTTATTTCAAAAAATCTCGGAAGGGTCAGTCTACACACACATAAAGTTTGGTGAGTTTAACTTTTATTTTGTGGAAGTTATTCAAATTCAAGTTATTCAAATTTAAAGATAGGACCCTTATTTTGGCTCACCCTGTATTAATAATAATAATAATAATAATAATAATAATGATAATAATAATAATACCAATTTATGTAATTGTAGAAGAAAAGGTAATTGCCCATTAACGAATAACTGCTAATGTTTGTTCGAAAATTTCGGGAGTAGAATTTCTTCATTGGAGGTTAAAATTATTTGATGACTTTTCTTTTTAAACAAACCGGTTATGAAAAAGTATGAATAACAAATTATTGGACATGATAAAATGGCTGACTTGTTTATGAATAACGGAAATACTATTGCATTTTTTTCATTTCAATAAATAATCAATTAATAGTAAATAAATAAAAATAATGTGTAAGTCACGTAAAGATGAGAAACACACATACAGTGTGTGCAAAAAAATTCGTGGACAACCAGTTGAATGTTACACTGTTTGTAAACACGAACACCATTCAACCTACTGTGTACCTTTTTTTCACAGACAAACAGTATTTTTTCCTTTCTTCATACAACATACTCATCAGCTGCCATACCCCATTGCCATTCGTGGTGCCATCTGCAGCTTTGACCACCGGATATGATATTATTTGGTCAATTGACTATCTCATCTTTTACCCTTGTCTTTTATATCTGCTGATGGTTTTTGGGGCGTATTACATTGGGTCCGATGCTGAAGACGTCATCTGCTCCTGCAATCGTCACATTCTCACCTGTCGCCTTCGCTAATGAGCATCCGCAAACAACAAACTCTATCCCACTTACTGTTCACCTAAAAACATCATATATTTGCTCCTCACTCAAGGTTTGGCTCTCTGTATGGGAAATAACGGTTTCCACTTAGCATAAAGCATTACTCTTCATAATTAGAATAGAGTTCTCTCAGTAAGAAGTAATGTAAACTAATACAAAAATATTACACTTTCTCTTACTTGTGTTGAGAGTAAGATGGCGTAGGGGAAAAAATGCTGACTACTGTACAGGCGGTCAGGTTTCAAATCTCAGTTTGAAACACATTGTCTAGCAACACAGAAACTGTGTTATGCCACAACAGCTGTCTGCAGATAAGTATATATGTGTGTGTGTGTGTGTGTGTGTTACAGAAGATCAAAACAACATCGGTACCGTCGGTTTCAAATCCAAACAAAGGGAAACTATAGTTGATCTCCTATGCCTGACTCTCTTGAGCGTCTGTCTGTCACTCGTATTTTCTTTTCTTTTTTTCTTTCGGGGAGACACATAAACAGAGGCTGAGGAGAGTCCAACATAGAAGACCAACTATAGGTCCCCTTTGTTTGGATTTAAAACCGACGGTACCGATGTTGGTCCGATCTTTTGTGATAAATATTATGCTCTTATTTTTGAATTTTTTTAGTAATCGAGCCCTCTGCTGGGGTTCTCTCCCACTATCCTTACATCTGTATATATATATATATATATATATATATATATATATATATATATTGCAGATAACGTGTCTAATTCTTTAGAAGCGGATTATATATTGGCAATATTTGATTGAATATGAAAGTAGTGGATTATCATCCTTAGCAAAAGATTAACTGAAATTGATAATCCTTCTTGGTGGATTAGGATGAAGAACATTTACGTTTACAGCAATAAAACCAAAAAGATTATGATGACCTTTTTTTTGCACTTTTATTAAAAAAAAAGTGTTTATTAAAGATCCTTATTAACATTGTTTACATATCTGCTGCATAAATTAAAAACTTATTTTTTATAGATGAAACGAATTAGGTTTATCGGTCAATTTAAGTGTCAGTTTTGAACCACCAACGTGCCATTTATCACCTCTTTATTAACATTGTGCAACCCCATCTCGTACGTCTGTATCTCACATCAAGATAATTTTGACTATTACACACTGAACTATTTTTTTTATTTACTATTCATCGAATATTTATTAAAATCAAAACTTTAATAATAAAAAATAAAAATAATTTTTTAAATCCTTATTAAAAAAAGATTTAATTAGGAAATTAATGCAGAATTCATTTCCGTTTCTTCATAAATAAGTCAGCCATTTTAATCTTTTGTTAATAATTAAACTAAAAAAGAATTAATTATTTTGTGATTTGAAAGGAATTTGGAAGCATCAACTAGAAAGTCGTTTAAACTGGTTTGAAAATTCTTAGCCAATCGTGATGTATTTAAAACACTGGAAGTTTTGGAAGCTTTTTACATCCAATAATTGTATAATTAGAGATTAAAACAGCATTACCTTAACAACATGTAGTTATCGTTTTATTTTAACTATGCCATTTAAACTGTGGAATAGAAAGTCTTTTCGTGGCTTTGCATCTCTGAGCAAATCTTCAGAATGCTGGTATGCGGTCAATTTCTACTCTTCGAAATATACATATTGTAACTGTTGTGCCCTCGAAGGGACGTAATAAATAAATAAGACAAACTGATACGTTGAAAAGAAAGAATAAGGTTATAATACAGTAATACAATGTCGACAGTGTAGCTCTCCGCTACTCGACTGGATATTTACTCCCCTCACACATCAGGAAGATGTGTCGGACGGTCGGTGGGGGGGGGGGGGGACAAGTGTATTCTGACCCCTTAAAAATTGCCTAGACTGCCTCGTCGGCATTCTCCAGTGGGTGCACCTTTAAAATCATGGACATAAAAGACACCACTGTAAAACAAGTAGTGAGAAGAATATTCTCAAGAAATGAAGAACCTAATGCAAAAATCACAGACAATGCACCAGAATTTTGTCGACAAGAAGTGATGTTAATGGCGAAAGCTATCGAATTTAGTAGCCAGTGGTCAACTGTCTGACCAGTTGAGCTACAAACAAATAAATTGAAAAGAACACTAAAAAGCCGGTTTATAAAATGACTGGGATGCTCAGATGAGTTCTGTTCGGCTGCTATTTCATGAGTGGATAATCCACAGGAAAATTCTTGCTTTAATTAATCAATATTTAGGTATCAACTATTTGAGCACTTTATGCTAGTAAGTGTCAATTTTATTCTACAGATAATATGTAACATTTGTAATATTAATGTTGTACAACATTAAATGTTACATTATGTTCAGATGGGCAAGTCCATTCTCTCAGTACAGATGGGCAAGTCCATTCTCTCAGTTCAGATGGGCAAGTCCATTCTCTCAGTTCAGATGGGCAAGTCCATTCTCTCAGTTCAGATGGGCAAGTCCATTCTCTCAGTTCAGATGGGCAAGTCCATTCTCTCAGTTCTGATTGGCTGCTAGTCAATGAGTGGATAATTTATTGTGAAAATTCTTGCTTGAATTAAACAATATTCACATATCAACTATTGGAGCACTTTATGCCGGTAAGTGTCAATTTGATTCTACAAAATGTATTGGATGCATCTGGTACAAGACAACATTACCACCTGCAATCAAATGGGATTGCTAAGAGAACGAAGCAATCTGTGAACAATGGGATCAGAAGTGTACTTCTTAATTTATGAAAGCATAGACGTTCGCATACCCAGATTGCTCTTAAGTTACTAAACAATTCCATGTGCAGGAAGAAAGCAAAGTTTTTTTTTCGCATTAATGAGAAGACAAATCAGATCTCCCATAAAAATGTCATTTTCTAGAAAATGATTGATATAGAAAAGATAAAGAATCCCATCCAGAATAAACATGGCGATATTATGGAAACATGGGCAACATATACTAACGTCCATGCAGACCAATTCCAAACCAGAACGGAAACCCGAAGATGTAGAAATGGAGGAAGAGTTAAAAAATTAAAAGCAGGAAAAAGAAAGGAGAGCCATGAATTCAGCAGTGAAACAGAAAGAAGAGACTGAAAAAGAAAAACTTGATCACTCATTAAATGCTTTGAATCAGCAAAGATTGTAAGGCACTTTAAGTCCTCAAACTGTCTGAAGATACTGATTCCGTGACCAAAAATGCACAAAAAATTGATGATGTTTTTTTCCTTTCTCTTTGCAAAACTCAATCATGTTCCGCAAAGACAAAAACAACAATTTTCTTCTACAAAACAGCTAACACCATTAATAAATATTTGAAGATATAAGGAACTTGAAGCTTGAAAACTTTTACCAAAATGACCGTATTCAGCATTAAATAACTCGAAAAAGGGGTGATATGCTGTAAAACAAAACAACCAACTTTAAGTCCTAAAAATACCATCATTTTGTTTGGAAATGAATATATTTTGACATGGATCAATAAATAATAATTTATATGATATATTTGAAGAGTTTTGAGCAAGTAAAGTAGTGAAAATGTTAACGCCACTGACAGGTCCTTTTCGCAATGGGGGTGTTTTTAGGATAGTGTTACGCCAGCTCTATGGGAAATTGCGCCATGAAAATTGAAACCCAATCAGGAGAGACGAGGCCCTTAATCCTGGCAGAGGTACCATTCAAACTGACGCATTCCTTTTCCTGCTTTGTCCAAGAGAACCCTGTGATACAATGAAGGCTGCGAGGATAGGAAGTGACTCATCAACAGAGACAAAAGAAAATGCGCGAGTGGTCAGTTTCCATTGTTTAGGACAGGTGACTCAGACAAGAATACCGGACACAACATTTAGGAGTGACAACGTTTTACGACAGTTTGACGACAGTAAGGTAAGTTAGTTTTACGACAGTTTGACGACGGTAAGGTTAACAAGTTTGGGTTTCGAAGAGAAGCCGAGCAGTTAGGGATCGAACCTCCAGAGAGCGGATCAGACCGGACAACGATGAGATGAGCTGACGAATTGAGCAACGACAATGGGGGTCTCGACAGTCCGCGAGGGTGTTACACACACTCATAGTTTCAACTAAATTATACACAACGTATATGTGTTTGTGTTCTTTCTCGAGAGGTGTTTCTTTTATTTAACTTGTGGACTAGTGCTGTGCCCTCGACGATTCGTCAATGGATAGACGACTCGGTTAGACGATTGAGACAAGAATGCCACGGATCCACAACGTTGGAGTTGACGGTCGTCGAGTGGGGCAACATGGTTCTACAACCCTTTAATATGATGAGTACCAAACATTTTAAAAGAAGACACTACATACCATAACTGATAAGTAAATCAATCCTTTTATCTTTTTTTGTATTAATTTTATAATTGCATATTGTTTTATCACTTATCAAAAGAGACCAATCGAAACACATAAAAAGCAACACAGTGAATAACTAGAAGCACAAGAGCAAGAAAGGGTATACCACCTATCAGATTCGGAAGGTGTAGCATCGTATGCAAATTATACACATCGTATGCAAATTATACACACCTATAAAAGTAATAAACCCATACCAAATTACACTCATAACTGTTAGTCTGATGTATGTTGTATTTCTGCTGTGCTTAACAAAACAACACCAAACATTGATGTATAAAAATATATATTTTTATTGTTAGTGGCAGTGAATGAGTGGGAGGAGTTGGAAAGATGGAGGATGCACAGGAATTGACAAAAGTGGTTTTCTCAAACTCGATCGTCAGTCGACTCTCGATCTCAGTTTGGGTTAATTTATATAACGATTTAAAACACCCATGTATCCACATGCTAACGTCCATTCTGGGATTTCGCCTTTGCTGTCAATGTAGCAATGCCCCTTAGGAATTTATTTAGTAATGAGGTATTCTAGTCTGCAGATAATCTTTTACAGATAACCTTTGCATGTGGTTTTGAATCAATCTACAATTATTTTATTTCTGAAAAGTTGTTTCCCCAGTGTCAATGTTTTATTTCTGCCAGGTGACATTTCTGGTACACCGATATTCAACATGTACATGTATGAAGTGAACTTCTTGTCTCTAATTCTTATAGAATCAGAGAGGAGAAGCAAGTAACTGCTGAAGGTAACCTCTGCTGTGCTGTATCCGAAACATCCACACATATTGAGAATTCTGTCGTCACCATCTTCATCATATTCGGTTTAACTTCTGTTTTACATGCTGGGATGTGTTAGACGACTTTTAGAAATTGACTTTCAAACTAACCTATCTCTGGCCAGGTCTTTATTATCCCTCTTTTTGTCAATTCTATCCTTATCCTTTTCACCCACATTTTACTTGATCTACTACTTCCAACTGACCCTGCTAACTTACACAAGCACTCTCATCGATTCTTTCAACGTGACCAAACCAACAGAGTCTCCTGTTTTGTACACATCTACTGTCCAGATTTAATCTTCCTCATAGGTCATTTGTATAGACAAAAAAATAGTACCATCAGATTGAGAATAGCGCAAAGATGTACATATAAACAGGACTTTGTTTTCTTATAATAACTATATTAATAAAATGGGGTGACCATTTCTCGTGTGTCTGTGTATGTGTGTATTTCTCGTGTCAACGTTACTTTTATAATTAAAGATTTCATTTTTTTTTTAAATTTACTATTAATCGATTATTTATTTAAATCAAAATCCTATTTCTTTCTTTTTCATGCATGGTGCATCACCAGATGCAAATGGAAATTGGTACAAAGATAAAAGGGAGAGAGTTTCAGAGTTAGGGAGGAGGTGACATTAAAAAAAAATTGAATTATTAAAGAGAGAGAGAGAATGAGAAAGAAAATGAGAGAGACAGAGATAAGAGATAAAAAGTAAGAATAATAAGAGAAAATATAAGAGAAAATGAGAGAGAGAAAATGAGAGAGAGAAAAAAGAAAAAGAAAAAAAAAGTGCGAGAAAAAAAAAGAAAAAGAAAAACGGAGAGAGAATGAGAGAGAATAATGAGAGAGCGAAAATAATAGAGAAAGAATATAAGAGAAAATATAAGAAAGAATATGAGATAGAGAAAAAAAGAGAAAAAAGAAAAAGAGAAAGAAAGAAGAGAGAAAGAGAAACATAGAGAGACTATTAGAAAAGAAAACAAATTCAAAATGGGAGAAACAAGAGAAAAAAAATGAGCATTTCCTGCTGGAGATTTTTTTTTTTCTTTCTCGTTAAGCTGTTAAAACTCCATAAAACCCAAAACAACCTGGCTACAAAAATAGGTTTTCTATGAGTTGCTGTTTATTTCATCTTTTGTGACACCTTAGTGCAAACTTTATCACTCCTGGTGAGGATCGATGTCGTCGGGGAGTGGACAGAAATACATAAACGTCTTTCTTACTTTCTCCTTTCTTGTGTACGGCGACCTACCTACGCAATTCTATATTAAAGGGTTTATCATCATGCTTGTCAAAAGAGCGGGTTCAGTCTTTCAGGTTCCAGAATACGGAGGCGAAATTTCAAATTCAGACGTCGATCCTTTTACAGTCTGGTTGCTTCCGCGCCCCCCCCCCCCCCCCCCGGGGAAAACAACCGACCAATTTTACAGCAATTGAAAATTACCCCTCCCCCCACACACACACACATATCACGTGACCTTCGAAGTATCTGTGTATTAATATATGCTCCATTAATTACCAATAATTATACATACTTATACAGGGTGGGCCAAAATAAGGGTCCTATCTTTAAATTTGAATAACTTGAATTTGAATAACTTCCACAAAATAAAAGTTAAACTCATTAAACTTTATGTGTGTGTAGACTGACCCTTCCGAGATTTTTTTAAATAAACAAAACAAATTTTAGCCGAAAAACACTTCTTAAAACTTACAAAAACTAAAGTATTGTTTTTTACACTGTTTTGAGTTTTTTAAGCAAAAATAATGTTTTCTAAATGAGGGTACGTTCCTTAGGGCTAATACGGCTCATGCTTGCTTCGGAAGGGGTCCTTTACTTATTCTAAAAAAAAAAAAAAAAAAAAAAAATCAATAAATAAAAAAGTTATGAATTTTTAAAAATAGGACCCTTATTTTTGCCCACCCTGTATAATATCTACATATTTGGTGGTGTGAAGCGACTATCTTCCATCCATCGGATCCCTAGGTGGCAGATAGGGGAACAGTCTTCAAGATATGGAGGTAGAGGGCCGCAGTACTAGGGGTCTATCTTCAAAATCCATTTGCACCTAGCTTAATCTCTTAATTAGGATGATATTAGATAGAAAAAAAAAAGAATTTAAAAAAAAAAGTCATTTTTGAGGTGTAGGGGGCATTTTATGTGATTTTGCCGTTTTTCGGGCTAAAATTTGACGTGAAAATCAATGATTGTCAATAACTTCTGAATAAGTGGGCTAAAAAGGCTTATGTTTTCACCAATGCTAACTTTTAGTGTACAGGACAAGTGCATGGATAAATTTTTATCAAATTTTCTGAAAATTGGCCAAAAATGTGGGCATATGGGGCAAAAATAGGCCAAAATTGGTCTAAAATTGGGTTTTTTCTACCAAATATCCATTTTAGCCCGAAAAACAGCAAAATCACATAAAATGCCCCCATACCTCAAAAATGCCTTTTTTTTTTTAAATTCTTTTTTTTCTATCTATTATCATCCTAATGAAGAGATTAAGCTCGGTGCAAATGGATTTTGAAGATAGCCCCCTAGTACTGCAGCCCTCTAATGGAGGTTAGCTGCGAATACACAATAAGTAGTCCCAGACCAACTGGCAGTATACTCAGAGGGTGTATGTGGGATATGATCTCGTCAGGTATATTTGGTAGCAATTGCACGACAGATCTATTTGGCGTGTATGTACAAACAATATCTTGCGTTATGTTGAGTTGTGGTTCGGCTTGGTGCATGTGCGGTGATCCCCAGACTTATGTAACGGTGTAGGTGAGAAAACCCTTCTGTGCAGACTCAACTTCAGTTTCCGCCCAGTGAATTTAGCGCCAAAAGATTATTAAGTTCCAGATAAGATGTTGTGACAACTGTTTTCGTCCTTCACCAGAAACGGCAAGACGCGATCGAATTCCAGAATACCACATTCTGTTTTTGACAAAAGCCAGCCTGCTGAACAACTCTTTATATTCCAGTGTTCCCTTTAACTAAAGTTGATTTATACTTTAGTGAAGATGTTGACCCTTTTTCTTATTCAATTCCAATCAGATGCGTCTTGACACAACCGATTTAACCAAGTGGCTGTCTTCATCCTTACATTCTTTCAAACCCATCATCTTGCAAAACTAAACTCTCTATGAAATGCACACAGATGCCCAATGTAAAGTTTAGATTTGACGAGTGTTGGCCGCCATAAAAGCTAGCTGAATGACTTTGTTGAGTGCGGGATGTTGACATTCGTTTGTGACGCACTTGATGCCACTCACGAAAAAGCGTTAGGGAAGGAGATATCCAACTCCTACCCACAGCAGGAATATGTGACACAAGGTCGGAAAGTGGGATTTGAAAAGCCAGCACCCTAGAAGGTGAGCACTCTGGCCTACAAAAAATGCCTGGGCAGCCCCATCGGCATTCCCCTGTAGGGGCGCCTCAGGCAATAGGCAATAAACTTACTCTTCCCCAAATGGGGGGAGGCAAAGCCTGCGAGGGTGGACCTCAAAGAACTGCACAGGACAGACCCATAGACCGGCGTAAATCAAGTCCCGAAGGCCAAGACAATACCAGTCTATGGAGTGTGGTATCCATCGGAACAGATACTACACTTTGATCCCGACCAAATGGCCAAGAAGAAACAATCGCATCCTCCATAAACTTTTACTTTAAATAAACTTTCATTGACATTTCCATGCATGCAGCTAGCCAGTGACATGGATGGTTGTCCAGCAGTGTCGATGATCCTCCTCAACCTGCACGTTAATAAAAAAGAATCGATGGCAAGGAAGAGAAGATATTTGTTTTTTTTTAAACGTATGTATGTATCGCATCACTTGTGAAACCTTCATGCATAGTGCAGACGTTCTTATGCCACTTACAATGAAGGATAGAATTTACTCATTACACACCTCCCTGACCTTATCACACATGTGGGGTGGTCTCTTTCATCTGTAGCTTTTTTAGCAGGTTCGACCATTTCTTGAGGTGTCTGTATTGAGATCTGTTGATCTTAACTGCGGTCACTATCGAGACGATCACACAGCCGAAATAGCTTGCAAAAATCACAGATTAAGACTTTCCAGAAACCATAGGCAAAGTTCGATCCTCTTAAGGTCTCGTTCGCTCTGCCCCATGTGAACAACTGGCTCCTTTTATGACAGTTGGTGCTTTGCAAATTACTCCCCGCACGTATCTCATCAATTTCAATGCCTCTGTGCATAGCACAGACGATCTTATTCCGCTTATGATGGGTGGATAGACTCATCTCATTACAGTGCAAAAGAGATTTGTGATTCTCTTTCTACTGCCATCAACAGATTTTAGTCTCGGTTGCGTTTTATTGTACTTTGCTGTAGTCAGTTTTGGAAATCCGTCTCACCCCCACCCCCCAAAAAAAATAAAATAAATAATTTTACACTGTAAACATTGCATAGGAAAGAATGACAACTTAATTTTTTTATTGGAAAATTTTAATTTCCAAACAACAAAATCCCAGTTGCTAATTTACATTTAGTAATTTTCGCACAAATTTTTAAAACATTTTTTATCAAACATGCGAGCACTGTGTGATTATGTACAGAAATGAAACCTGGTCGGTGAGGGTTGAGGATATATGTTGCATGGAGTAAAAATGATATGACAATGATACGATGGATGTGTAACGTGAGTCTTAAAAAAAAGGCCCAGATCTAATGACTTAAGTAATTCGCAATTCTTCATATCGCCCGCACCGAGGATTGAACCTTCAACCTTCAGATGACTATCACTTAAAACTGAATTTTACCTGGTAATATAACCACTGCACCATGGGTCCTTGCTGACGAAGAATTACGTATTACTGAATGATCATGGAATAAGAACATGCTACTCTGTGGATAAAATAAAGGGTTCTGTTTGAAATTCCATACAGATTCCCGAGTTCGACAGAAATATCCCCGAGTTTGAAAAGATACAGTTGAAGAAGGCCGGAGGTTACAGCAGCCAAAACGTTGTGCTGATAACACTCAAGATGAATAATTATCCTAACTATACATAAGACAAAATGCATATGGCTGTCTACTCGTTTGTCAAGCTCTTGGCCTTTTGGCTACGATCAAAGTGTAGTATCTGTTCCGATGGATACTGCACCCCATAGACTGGTATTGTCTTGGCCTTCGGGGCTTGATTTACGCCGGTCTATGGGTCTGTCCTGTGCGGTTCTAGGAGGTCCACCCACCCAGGCTTTGCCTCCCCTCTTTGGGGAGGAGTAAGTTTATTGCTTACTGCCTGAGGCGCCCCTACCGGGGAATGCCGACGGGGCTGCCCAGGCAATTTTTAAACCCCACTTTCCCGACCCGACCTTGGGTCACATCTTACTTGTGGGAGTAAGATAAAAACTGGCCTTGTGCCTAACTCCTGGAGAGAAGTAAATCAATACTCGTTTGTCAAGCTTTCAGCATCCAGAGGCATTGCAATCATAAATCACTGGAACTTGTTCATAGCAACAAAACATTGGGATTTTAATCTTTTCGTCGATGAATTGATTTATTTTGAATCAAAACACTGACAGATAGTAACAAAAGCGTGAGATCTTTCTCAT
>OY744544.1:35310431-35450431 GCA_963556195.1 Sepiola atlantica | reverse complement strand
AGTAAGATGTGACCCAAGATTGGGTCGAGAAAGTGGGGTTTGAAAAGCCAGTGCTCGAGAGGTGAGTACTCTGGCCATTTAAAAATTGCCTGGGCAGCCCCGTCGGCATTCCCCGGTAGGGGCGCCTCAGACAGTAAGCAATAAACTTACTCCTCCCCAAAGAGGGGAGGCAAAGCCTGGGAGGGTGGACCTCCTAGAACTGCACAGGACAGGCGTGCAGTATCCATCGGAACAGATACTACACTTTGATCTTAGCCAAGGTACAGATAAATAAAATAATTGGTCTTATGTGATAAGAATGCTACATCACGCTGAGAGAGCTTGTTATCGAGCTGCGTGGACGGATCAGATACATCCATTCAATCTGTGCATTTATCAGGTTGTCTGGAAAGTCCATGCTGATTTGTCTTTTACTAAATGCTCATGAATGGTTGCTTTCAATATCTTCAGCCTTTCTGCCAGTTCTTGTGTTGTATAACATGGTTTATTCTCAATCAATGTCTTCATTTGGTCGTCACCTCTAAAAGGTCGTCTTTCTGAGTGTTCTTTATCATTAAGGCTTTTTTGGGTAGCTGAATTTTCCTCACCCTGTTTAGGGTGGAGTTAGTTTATTGCTAACTGCCTGAGGCGCTCCGACCACGCAATGCCGACAGGGTTGCCCAGGCAATTTCTTTTTGAGTGCCCATTCTTTAGTGATGCTGACTTGATTCTCCCCACTTTCTGGATTTGTGCCACATCTTTTTGCAGAGGGAAGGAAGTAAATACCCAAGCCCATCTACTTTCTATATTGCCGCCGAAGCATGGGGGGCTACTGTTTATAAAAACTTATACTAGTAAACCATCAAGTAACACGTTGTCAACAGTAGTAAGTATTTCTTGGCCTTTTGGCTACGAAAAAAATGTTTGGTATCTGTTCTGATGCTTCATGTAAATTTTTTTAAAAGCTAAAATCTTAACGACAAATTTAGGAGGGAAATGTCTTTAACAAATATCTAATGTTAAGACTTTATCAGCATTTTCCCTAAGAAGAAAATGTAGTATCTCTTCTTATACTAGACTTCATCTTTTCTGCCCTCTGTCAGTGAAAGATAATCCTTCTGACTGAGGCAATTTTTATTTTTGTTCCAATCCAGAGTGCCCCTTTGGGGGAGCTGGATTTTTACCACATTAAAAACCGACCTTGTGTCTAACTCTGCCCTCATGAAGAGACATAAATAAGAGCTCTGGACCAGAGTGGACCTGAGAGTATGGTAAGTATGGGGTTACTGCATGCTCCCCAAAGTAGGGTCACACCATCGGATGTATTTTGTTGTCATACATAAAGTTGATTCTCTTTAACTAGGGGTGGGACGTAATGGTTGAAAATTTCAGATTCATGCGAGTAGTATTTTTTTGTGTTAATTTATACATAAATAACACTAAACAATCAAACATTTTGAAAATTTTGCAAAATTCAGAAGGTGCAAGTGCACTAGTTTTTGGCTATTTTACATTCATGAAAACCCTTTCACAGTCTGAAAATAGTTCTAAATTAAAGTACTATATCAGATTTAACCATCTATATCCATTCATAGCTTTTGAGGATGTTTTAGGACCTGCAATGTCGCATGAACCCACTTTTTCACCGAAAAATGATGGATTTTGTGTCCCGTAGAGCCCTAACGGCTATTTTTGGCCTGCACCTTTTGAATTTTGCAAAATTTTCAAAATGTTTGATTGTTTAGTGTTATTTATGTATAAATGAACACAAAAAAATACTGCTCGCATGAATCTGAAATTTTCACCCATTACGTCCCATCCCTATTTTAACCAATAGATTAGATCTTGCCAGATAGTATCAGGTTTTCCGGAAAGTTTGTGCGAATTTCAAATGAAATGAAAAGTAAAAAAAAAAATTATGCTATTAAATATTTAATCAAATGCTCATGAATAGTGGATGTTGAAGGTTCAATCCTCAGTACGGGCAATACTAAGAATACAATTTACAAATATGCTAAGCCTTTCTGCATTTCTCATCAGAATTAATTCTCTGGTTATTTGGCAGAAGCTCATAGCACAGATTTCCTTTCCAATCCTACCTGACACAAAGCATATCTTTCTTCAGATGAAGATCTGCATTTGGGGTTGCTAAGGTTGGCTCATCTTGCTTACCCCAGATCGTTTTGTCACAACATTATGGTAAATGAACCCTTGCTCATCACTTGTAACAATTTGCTTGAAAAAAAGGGTGCATTTTCATTCTGTTTATAAAGTAAATCACAAATTAGAAATGCGATCCAAAAGGGTTTTTTTTCACGCAAATAATGTGACACCCAAACATTGTATCGATTTATGTACCAAAGTTTTATTAACTGTTCATGAATGGTGGATTTTGATGTATTAATTCTTTCTGCCAGTTCTTGTGTTGTGTAATATGGGTTATTCTCAATTAATGTTTTGATTTGATCCTCATTCATAAAGGGTCGTCTGCCTGAGCGTTCTTCATTACTAAGACTGAAAGTTCCAGCTCTAAACAGTGCAAACCAATTCTGTACAGTTCTGTCAGCTAAACCATTTACACCGTACACTGCACATATAGTTTGTTATTTGCAAGACATTTTTGCCTTTATGGAAATATAAAAGCATCAAGTACCTAAAATGGGCTTTACAATCTTCCATTTTCAAAGGGCTCCAAAATTAACACAAGTTAAATAATCCTTAACTTTCTTTCTCAAGAGATAGATTGACAGATGCTATCACCAAAAATGTAAGTATATTATATCTGTCGATGATTTGATATTTTCTAATGCATTAAACTATGAACTACTTTCCGGATAACCTGATAGCAATGAAGATGCTTTTTCAAACTTAAGTGTGACAGAGATATGTAGATTCATCAAAAAATGATATTCTTACTCGAGTGTGACAGACCGACCATATCAATCAATGTCCATCGAACCCATAGACAAATTAATTCAGTCCCTATGTACTTGCCTTTCCATGAAGGCAGAGTTATACTCAAGGTCGGTTTTTAATTAGTGGGAAAAATCCAGCTCCCCCAAAAGTGGTACTCTGGACTGGGACCAAAATAAAATTTGTCTCGGTCTAAAAGGATTTCTCCTTCACTGACAGAAAAGATGAAGTGTAGCATCAGAAACGATACTACACTTTGATCTTTTACTGGAAAAGGAAAATAGTGTAAAAATTAGGCACACCTTGATAGTATTTAGTAATTACAAAAGAAGGTTGATATGTACAAAGAAATCAACACCATCTAATAAAAACAAATAAACTACAACAAATGCATTTACCTTCCTCCCATCGCGGAAGATCTGGCACAAGGTCGGAAGGTGGGGGATGGTAGGCCAGCGCACAATAGGTAACGCACTCTGGCCCCACAAAAACAGCCTGAGCAGCTTCATTGGCATTCCCTGGTAAGGGTTCCTCAGGTGATTAGCCATAAACCAACCCCTTCTAAAAAAGAATAAGTAAAAGTCTGGGAGAGTGGATTTCCTAGGACCACCTAGAATAAATACCTCAGCTCGACAGCGCAGGGTCAGAAGATAGCACAATGGCCCACCCTCTGTCGGGCTGATCGTCAAGGACATATTCTTGATTAGTAAACTATATAGAGAATTCTCAACAAAGTTCATATAAAAAAAAATATTATTACATCATACCAGTAATATCGAAACAAATACTACCTACACACCTCAACTCCAACAAATAAACTCATCAAATTAACCAACTACAAACGGAATACAAAGTGGAAGAATTATAAACACCACATCCAGATACAAAGAATTAAAATACATAATCTAAAAATGCGCTCATTCTATCTGCTAAAAAATATTTTAAACTGAAACCTGAAAGATGGAGTCTCTTCTAGAAGTCTTTGGGCATGTCTAACGCATATATAATCCGATATGTACACTTGTTATCAACTGTAAGTAAATTACTTCTTTTCTTGTAAATAGTTTTCGAAATTATACCGAAAGATTCTGTAATTTATATTATTTGTATCATTCGCATCTTGGATATTATTTTTATAATGTTTTGGCCGATGTCACTGACCTTTTACAGGTTCACCCTTGTTGAACTCCGGAATCTTTATGTCGAATGGAACACTTTATTTAATCCACGGGGGTAGCTTGTTCTCGTTCCATCAGCCATGACTCGGTAGAAGTCTGAAGTAATTTGTAAATTGTATTCTTAGTATTGCCCGTACTGAGGATTGAACCTTCAACCTCCAGAAGACTGTCATTTAGAACTTATTGAATGACAACTCCAGTTTAAAAAACAATTAACAGGGGTTTATTTCTTTGGGGGTTAGAATGGTACTTGTTTTCTTAGGTTGAAAGACTTGCAAAATTAAATTTTTGCCCGACCAAATCAAAACAAGTCCCTTAGTTTAGATGCTAAGAACCTACTTCTTTCTGAAGGGGACACAAATCCAACTGACTGCCAGCCCTCAGAAAATAAAAAAAACTGACTGCCTCACACCAGCTCTAACTCCCTCCCCTGCCCATAGGCTGGAATATATGAACTTTTGTCCGAAAATCTTAGATTCTGGTCTTTCTCAGTCATCGCTATTTGACCACCCAAAGACTGATGACTCGAGATATCCACTAGAGATAATGGCCAGCCAGTGTCCACTCAAAACGGCCTATCTTCAGACAACCTATGAACATTATTTTTCTTAAGTAGGTTGCTCTCAATATGAATCCCAGTTTAAGAAGACATTACTTTATTTCTGAAAAGAAATAACATTCTGGGTGGCCAGACTCCAAGTTAGAGATATTTTCAATGTGATCTCTGCCCCACTTCTCTTGGCCGAACATTTCTCACCCAT
This sequence comes from Sepiola atlantica, assembly GCA_963556195.1. Classification (NCBI taxonomy): domain Eukaryota; kingdom Metazoa; phylum Mollusca; class Cephalopoda; order Sepiida; family Sepiolidae; genus Sepiola; species Sepiola atlantica. The sequence goes on along the minus strand of OY744544.1, from coordinate 35,445,600 downwards.
AGAAAATCTGCTATTCGCATGCATTAAACAAGAAACATGCCACCTAGTACATGTTTACATGAATAATCCAAATCATCCATCTTCATCTAAAAAATTCCAAAACAAAATTTAATAAATAATTGATTGCAAGAAAAGTATTATTGGGAGCTTTCAGAGGAGATATCTAAAACAATCTAATTCCAACAGGATAACAAAACAAAAAGTAGGAACAAAATATTTGAAAAAAAAATTTTAAATGATGACACATTTTTTGTATTTACTTAAAAAAAAAAAACTCTCCTGGAAAAACATTTGTAAATACTTAAATATGATATGAGAAAAACTTTAAAAAAATATAATATGAGAAAAACAAAAAGGAAGAAAAAAGTAATCATAGAAGATTCTCGACTGAGCTCTGATCTGTTTTCTTCCTGAAAGACATTCACAACAAGAACTCGTCTCTCTACCGTAACTGAAAAGAACTTTCCTTTCTTCGTCAGTGTTCCTAGCATCAGGCATAATTTCCATGAACAGACTTTCTTTTCAAGGACTTGCCATCTGTGGAGCATGTTGCCACATGACTGTTTCCCTGCACACTACAACATGGCCCTCTTCAAATCCAATATTAATAAATACTTGTCACAAATCGTCATCATAAGTAATCAAACTTTGTTTGTTCCATTCATCATTTTCAATCCTCTCAATGTTCTTCATCATTTAACTGACAATCCACTCATCAACTCTTATCCTCGAGTGGTTTTTGGCCTTGATAAATGGTGACTCATCGGTATAAAAAAACAAAACAATAACCAACTATTTGACTTAGTATCAGTGTTTTTTTTTAACAACTATCAGTAAGAATGAGTTTTTTTGACCATGCAGTAATTCAGTCCCTGATGACCCGAGCTAGTATGTTTTTTTCCATACCCTGCTCGAGGTGATACTGAATCGGAATATGTAATGTTGGTAAGTCCATCCCTGGTAGTTTCTGAAATCATACATTCGATTTATATAATAGAACTGGGACTGCTTATTTATTTCTTTATTTGTAGTGTTTTTACGAAGATGTCTACAGAGGCTTAAATATTTTGTTTGTTTTGCTTTTGATATGTTGTTTTTTGCTGGTTATAAAATATTTTGTGTCTCTGTTACTTCAAAAAGACATGTTGGACAAAAAAAGAGGAGAGACATTTGATATGGCAGCAGACAATAGATAGAAAATACGGGCAACAAAATAGTCCAATGCTGAGTTGGTCTTAAAGAACGCAGGCGGCAGGCGGGGATTGCAGGCAATGGTTTCCACCAGGAAATATTGAGTGAAATTGATAAGAATTATTGATTTTTAAAGCACCGAAGACAAAGGTGTTATGGAATTGGAGTCATTTTGTTTTAAGTGCGGTTATGCTGAGATATTTACATGAAGAAAACATAAAAAGAAAGTGAGTGAGAGGAGGTGTAGAGAGGCAGGGAATGAGAGAGAGGGGGAGCTGGAGTGGAGAGGTGGAGAGTGAGAAGTGAAGAGAGAGAGAGAGAGAAGAAGAAAAAGAGAGGGAGGGGTGGAGAGGGGAGATACAGAAAGAAGCGAGGAGGGAGAGAGAGAGAGAGTGAAAGAGGGAGGAGGTGGAGAGAGAGAGAGAGAGTGAAAGAGGGAGGCGGTGGAGAGAGAGAGAGAGAGTGATGGAGGGAGGAGGTGGAGAGAGAGAGAGTGATGGAAGGAGGAGGTGGAGAGAGAGAGAGTGATGGAAGGAGGAGGTGGAGAGAGAGAGTGATGGAGGGAGGAGGTGGAGAGAGAGATGGAGGGAGGAGGGGGAGATAGAAATGGAGGGAGGAGGTGGAGAGAGTGAGTGAGAGAGTGAGTGAGAGACAGTGGAAGAGAGTGAAGTAAGGGAGGGAGAGAGGGGGATGAAGAGCGAGAGGAAATGGAGAGTGAGGGAGATGGAGGAAAAAGTGATGGGGGATGAGAGAAAGAAGTAGAGAGAAGAGAGAGGGGAGAAAGAAGATAGAGAGAGGAGTTTAAGATAGAAAGAGAGAGGGGAAAGTAGAGATTGAAAGAAAAGAGGAAATAAAACTTTCCTTTCGATGATTTGTATGTGTGCCTCCATTCAAAGAAATCCGAGATTTAAAAATGTATGATTCTTTCCCTTCGTAAACATAAAACGCGTGACAGGAAACTTTTAGAAATATTTCTATTTTCCCAAACTCGAAAACCTTGATGATGTCAGTAATCCGATCCAATTTTAGTCGATTTTAGAAAATGGGAAATTAGAAGAAAAAATATTCTTAATTTTTATATATAAACAACAGAAATTGTCTATGTCTATTTTTCATGTTTTCATAATTTAAGACAAACCTAAAACTCATACAAATCATAAATCACTGGACTCTTAGGATGGTCTTTGTCAAGAGGACATTGGGATCTAGTATCATAGTTTTGGTTTGGAGTTTTTGCAGAAGGGGCCGGAGGAGATGCTGGAAATTTCATCGATGAACAGTAACATTGCAACCTCCCATCGATGAACAGTTGTTGCAATGGCGTTCACCCGAGTCGACTTGAGCCGGATTCTACCTTGGACGTACAACTCAAATTATGGCAGCCCATGCATGGCGGTCCTGAGAAAGGTCACACAAAATGGCTAACCAACCGTGATTCCACCGTTGAAAGTCGACCAGCTGTGGACCTGAGAGCTCAGTTAAGTCCTCCTGGATTGTAATCCAGGTTCTCAGCTGTCCACCGATTGTTGTCCAGGTTCTCAGCTGTCCACCGATTGTTGTCCAGGTTCTCAGCTGTCCACCGATTGTTGTCCAGGTTCTCAGCTGTCCACCGATTGTTGTCCAGGTTCTCAGCTGTCCACCGATTGTTGTCCAGGTTCTCAGCTGTCCACCGATTGTTGTCCAGGTTCTCAGCTGTCCACCGATTGTTGTCCAGGTTCTCAGCTGTCCACCGATTGTTGTCCAGGTTCTCAGCTGTCCACCGATTGTTGTCCAGGTTCTCAGCTGTCCACCGATTGTTGTCCAGGTTCTCAGCTGTCCACCGATTGTTGTCCAGGTTCTCAGCTGTCCACCGATTGTTGTCCAGGTTCTCAGCTGTCCACCGATTGTTGTCCAGGTTCTCAGCTGTCCACCGATTGTTGTCCAGGTTCTCAGCTGTCCACCGATTGTTGTCCAGGTTCTCAGCTGTCCACCGATTGTTGTCCAGGTTCTCAGCTGTCCACCGATTGTTGTCCAGGTTCTCAGCTGTCCACCGATTGTTGTCCAGGTTTTCAGCTGTCCACCGATTGTTGTCCAGGTTCTCAGCTGTCCACCGATTGTTGTCCAGGTTCTCAGCTGTCCACCGATTGTTGTCCAGGTTCTCAGCTGTCCACCGATTGTTGTCCAGGTTTTCAGCTGTCCACCGATTGTTGTCCAGGTTTTCAGCTGTCCACCGATTGTTGTCCAGGTTCTCAGCTGTCCACCGATTGTTGTCCAGGTTCTCAGCTGTCCACTGATATGCTTGTGCCACCCAGACAACAAGGTAGGGAGGATTAAATCATGAATTAACTCTCTCTCAATGCGAGAAGCTGCATCCCCAAATCATTAAAGACATCGCTGAAACAGGACAGATTACAGTGACTTAGGATTGAGGCATTGCCGGCAAACAGCAGTTGGGACAGTCAGCCCGTTGGCAATTCAAGATATGGTGTGGGCCGGCATTATCATTTTGACGATCAATGCACAGTAACATTGAATCATTCCATCGATGCCCAGTAAGTAAATGCCCAAACAGGCATAAAAAGCAAATAATCAAAGGGAAGATTACTACACAATGCAATGATGAAAAGAGCCGAAATATTGGGAAAATCCTTGAATGCAGAAACCAACCCATACAATCAACAAATGCTAACCATTCATTATGTGTTAAAATTTGTAATAGAAAAAAATATATAGAAAGAATATAACACGAGCTCAAGGGAACTGAAACTGACAGAAATCCCATGAATTCCCTCCACCTCTTCCCCCCGTCTCAAACAAAATAATACATACACACATGGATGCACCAACCTCGGCTGATAATCACACAAAATAGTTATTAAGGGACAAGGTCAAGAAGGATGGAAAAACAAAGAAAGTAAAGCACCAACCAGACCTCCACTTGAAGAGTGCAGAGAATACTGGAACCTTAGGGAGGCTTAGTGCTACTCAAATTCCAGAGAAGACCAACGGCCGTTATCATCAAGAAATCAATGGTAATCGGCCGTTGCGATAACGCAAAATGATTTGTAACAACTATTGAAAAAGGCAAAGAGTGCTGGAAATCTTGGGAGACTTGTCACTCAGACTCCAAGGAACACCACTGGTTATTGTCAGTAAGCAATCACTGATAATGACTTGTGTAAAATCTCCAATAATAATAAAACTCCAATAATAATAATAATAATAATAACAATAACAATAACAATAACAATAATAATAATAATAACAATAACAATAAAATGATCGTGAAGGGTCTAAGAGGATGGAAAGACAGAGGAGCGAGTGCACCATCCAGACCTCTATGAAGGGACTTGAATCCCGAAAAGGCTTCTTATTCAAATTTGAGAGGAAACCAACGACCATTATAAGAAAGAACTTGGAGATAAACGGCTGTTGTAATAATGCAAAGTGATTTGCAATGGTGATCGAAAAGAAACGGAGAGTACTGGAAATCTTAGAACACTTGTTTTCACTCAGAATACAAAATCAAATTACGTTTGACATTTACAAAACAAGAATAAGTTCCAGTCATTCAACACGTTCACTAAAAATGCGATACCATTTCCCTGGGAAAAGAAACAAAATGTCAAAATTTGTCAAAATGTCTTTGGCCTTTGATTTCTGCGACTCAAAGATTATGGTAAGGAATCAGAAGCAGCAGCAGATTTTCAGATGGTCTCAGAGATCTTCAGAAATGAAATATTAGCTTTTGGATTCCAATGTGTCCACACAGAAATAGCAAAAAGAATATAAAATATTATTATACAGAAAGAAGATGGAGACTTAGGGGGAAAACAGAACCAAAGAAACTGCATTTGTTAACAAGATACTGGTAGAATACCCGTCCCAGGACAGATAAAATTAATTTCCCAAACAGAACAGTATTGCACTACTTTTATGTCTCCCTTACAGAGATTAAAATCAATATATACTGATATGTCGAGAATCTTTATTCCAATTTTTATCGAAATCTATTGCATGATATTGATTTCAGAAAATGTCTCAAATTTAAGACTTAAGCTTAAGTGGTCTTAAGAAATTGAAATTCAGGGAATCTTGCTTAATTGGTGTCTAATGGATATGGATCAAATTTAATGCAAATTTGAAAAAAATTTAATTTTAAAATGTGAGGTTGTGCCCCCTAAAACCCTTTAAAATACTTAAAAAAACTGAAATTTGTGGAATATTTATTAATTGATGTTTAATAACCTATTCATAACATTTCACAATAATCTGAGGTATCTGAATTTTCATGAAGATCTTCCACCCACTTTTTATCCCCTTTGCATAAAACTAAATTAAACTTAATATAGCCCACATTACCAACCCCTCACTCTTGTAGCGATGTTCCAAAATTCATAATGAGTAAAAAAATAAGTAAATTCGTATGAATCAGAATGATACAACTTTGTTGACCGGTTTGATTCTGTTGCCGGCATTCTTGCAGAAGAGACCATATAATGGTTGCCCACATCCCTAAGTGAAAGTTGTATTATGAAACCGAACTTAGCACACCCAGGTCGTCAGTCCGTGTCGTTATCCACTTAACCACCGTCACCTCCCTAATCTAGTACATACAAATATACAAACATATACACATTTATATAAATTGAGATAAAATAGATTAAAATAACTTCATGTATTTTTCAGGAGTAATTTTGCAAAACGATCAATATCGTTTGAATTCTTTAAAAAAATGTTCAAGTTTTAGATTAAAAGAAATCAAAAACAGTAAAAGTTTTTGTTTTTGTTTTAAACAAATCAAATGTGCAGTTTGAACTTGGAAACAAACAAAAAAAAAACAGAAAAATATTCCTTCTTTTTTTTTCTTTCTATTTTTTAAAAATTACGATAGCAGATGGAATTTTGTTATGAAAACGAAAAATGATATCAAATAAATTGATAAATATTGACAGTGTTCGATCTAAAATTAAATGTTATATGTATAAATGATGAAGTGTTTGTCGGTCTGTCCAATTTTCCTCTTTCTGAATATATACCAAAGAAAACCCTTAGATTGGTTTCCAATTTGAAAAATTCAATTTGAAGTTGGATACAGGTGAGTTATTTAGAACTCAAATTTTCTGTAAATTCTTTGAAATATGGTAAATTTTGAAAATGATCACATAATTTCACACCATGGGCACCTGATGTACTATAAAATAGAGTTAGTCAATGTTATCATTAAAAAAGACCAATTAAAAGGTATCAAGAGGTCAAAAACAGTATTTTTCTAAACATTTGATTTTTTGAAAATATAGGTAGAAAATTGCCATTATATAAAATTTTGTGCTGAAATTGGTGAATTTTCAAACTATCACCAAATTTTTCTGAAAGGAAACTGATAAATGTTGTCTCCATCTATCTGAAAGCAAAAATAAACTCAAAAACACATATTGAATAGTTCTACCAAAATATTTCAATTGTTAAAATACAATCATCATCAGTTGATTCTATGAGACGACGGAGCTTTATACACGACACTAAACTCCATCGTCTCATAGAATCTTGTTTAATCCTACGTCATAATAATACAATTATTCAAATACCAGGATTCTATAATATTTCTACATCTTCTGCCAGATCGATTCTAATCGAAATGAACCTAAATCATTATGATAACAGATAACTTCAACAACTTTGAGTCCTTCTTCCTCCTCCTCTTTTGTTTAATTCCTTGCTGTCATTCATTTTAAATTATTACTAATCTTCCTTCACAACTTTATTAACTTACAGCGTTTCCAATCGGCGTTTACATGCTAACGGTTGATTTTTTTTTCTTTCTTTCTTTTTCTTTTTTAACATTTCTTTCTTTCTTTCTCCCTTTCTACTGTTTATTACACGTGACTATATTTTTTTTCCAAATTGCGTTCTTTGTATGAATTTGAAAACTTTTGTTTTTAATTAAAGTTCTGCTACCAACTGATGATTGTATTTTAACAATTGAAATATTTTTGTAGAACTATTCAATATGTGTTTTTGAGTTTATTTTTGCTAGTTGTTGATTTGCTTATCCTTTATTCCAATTTTATTTTTACATTTTGTCTGAAACATTGTTTCTTTTATTCCTCATATATATATATATATATGATGTAATAAATAAAAAAGTAACGGTTAGTTGGATCTTAAAATATTTTGAATTAATTAGGGGTCTTTTGAAGATTAAATCTGCCCCATTCCACAAAATGACAGTGTAAAGTAGAGACGCTCCGGCTTGATAAAGTCTAGCTTTTTGTAGCTGTAACTGAAACATGTTTTACAAATATGTAGCCAAATTATGTTGTATAAATAAAAATCTTTATAACAGGGGTAAGACGTAATGGGTGAAACTTTCAGATTCATGTGAGTAGTATTTTTTTTGTGTTCATTTATACATAAATAACACTAAACAATCAAACATTTTGAAAATTTTGCAAAATTCAGAAGGTGCAGGTGCACTAGTTTTTAGCTATTTTACATTCATGAAAACCCTTTCACAGCCTGAAAATGGTCCTAAATTAAAGTACTATATCAGATTTAACCATCTATATCCATTCATAGCTTTTAAGGATGTTTTAGGACCTGCAATGTCGCATGAAACCACTTTTTCACCGAAAATGATGGATTTTGAGTCCCGTGGAGCCCTAACGGCTATTTTTGGCCTGCACCTTCTGAATTTTGCAAAATTTTCAAAATGTTTGATTGTTTAGTGTTATTTATGTATAAATGAACACAAAAAAATACTACTCGCATGAATCTGAAATTTTCACCCATTATGTCCCCCCCCCCCTATTTATAACGAGTAAACAGCTCTATTTATTGTTGAGCACTATTATACAAACACAGTAAAAGATTCTCTGGATATTTTTTACCCTGTAGATACAAACTTTACCTGGATTACTATATATATTTACTAGCAGGGCTACCTGGCGTTACCCGGGGTAAAAGTGTAACATATTTCTATTAAAACTTCTATCTCTCCCTTCCCCGCTCCCCTCCACCGTTTTTCTTCTCCGACCAGCCCATTCCTCTCTCTAGTCATACACTTTTTATAGATTACTCGAGTCGGCGTAAGGGAAATAACTTTGTTGAAAAAAAAATCTGGGTTACTTCCTGTGTCGCGAGGAGTTTAAAGACTATAAATTTACCGAAAATTATTTCAATAAATGTCACTTTACTTACACTCCTACCACCAAATCAAGGCAGCATACATCACCACCCCCTCGCTAAATTGAATAAAATAATAAAAAATGGGCTGTGCGCAATAGGTTCCTAATTCAATGCGTGCCACAGCCAGGTATTCCTGCTCGCATGCATGTGTGTGCATGTATGTGTGTATGTATGCGTGTATGTGCATGCCTATGTGTGTGTGTATTTATTTCTATGTCATATGGAATAATCATACGGCATAATCACGTTGACACACAAGTTCTCTTTAGATCACCAAAGTTAAGCGACGTCGAGCCTGGTCATTATCAGATGGGCGACCATTTGGGAATACCCAGCATTGTATGTGGAAGGGTGGCGCCATATTCCTGCTTAAAAAACTGCAGTAACCAACATTGTCATCCCCCTTGACAAGGATATACATGCAACTCGGGACAACTTGTGAATTTAATATTCCCTAGACACTTCCTCCATCGGAGGAAGCCGGTTCAACCCGCATAGAGTGAATGCCGCACCAGGCACCAGGCATATGGAAACAAGTTCGTGTGGGAACCCCAAAATTAGCCAGGTTTGTATTTAGTCTGTGTCACTTCAGAATAACGGAAGTTAGCCTAGCAACGGGAAAAAACGCCGATATCCCTGGCTTTACTATGAACTCCTTATCGCCAGAACTTAAGAGTCAGTAATTTAAAAAAAAAAAAAAAAAAAAATCAGCATTGGAGTTTTTTGGGGGGTTCTTTTTTTTTTTTTTTTTTAGAATCGATGCCAGAGTCGCAAGTTGCATTTAGCTTTTTTATTTTTCATCCGACTCCTCCATCTGTGTATCGCACAAGTATTCTTTTAGAGGAGGTCCATTGTCTCTTGAGATAGGGGGCCGCACACTCCATCTCAAAAGAGTAAAAAAGTTGAACAAAAAATGGTTTGAATTAATAATGCATTCAAATAAGGTTGATAATAATCCATATGCTCCAAGGAAAGCCCACACATCCAGACAGAACAATCATTTATTGAGAGTTATCTCCCTTGTTCCCCCCTCCCCCTCGACATTCTGCATCATAAAAGAAAAAAACAAAAAAAGATTCAGACAGATAGACACATGGAGATTGACAATAGAAGAAGAAAAAAAATACAACTCCCCAGGCATTCGAGCTGAGGGAAGAGGGAAGGAACTTTCGTGGTGGCGGCAGCGCAAGCTTTTGTTTGTTGCAGAGAGTGTTTGCTTAGTCGGCATGTGAAGGCGCACGCTGCTTATAAGGGATCGATGAGGAACGAAAAAGGAAAGGAAATAAAATGGGGGTGGGGGAGGGTGCAGACATAAAAGGTGTGGGTTAGTCCCAGGGTTAGGGTTAGGGTTAGGGTTAGAAAAATATGAGGATCGTGTCAGACAAATATTTCAGAGCCAGCTGAGATATTTTCTATCTCGCTGCAACTCGAAAAACAAAGAAAAGGAAAGCAGAGTCTTGAGTTTCCGCAGCAAAATAGTAAAGCTGTTCGATATTCTAAGTTTGGTTTTGGTTTTTATGGTATATCAGCACTTTTTGGATTATTTTATTTAATGCCGAAACACAATCAATATATATATATATAAGTATCATTAAAAATAACGGACATCTTGTGTCTGGATATTTTTCCTATGATCCTTTCCGTTTTTCTGATTAGGTTCTTAGTTTCAGACGGAAACTGGCTGATAAAATTGCCATGGCTTCCCAAAGCGCTTTCGGACCCTTCCAGGTCCATCGTCAGTGGAGTAATGTTGACCAGGCATAGACAATCATGAAAATGTATACATTGGGTCGACTGTTACGACACTATCCAGAAGATTAACTATGCATTTATCTAACGACTCCGCCATAACCCAGCACCTCTATAAAAAGAATTCCTGCCCCCGTTCGCATATCCGTAAACTTCTAGTAGATAACACAAAAATCATCGCACAAAATACTAATACACTTTAACTCCACATACTCGAAGCCCTATACATTAAAACAGAAAAACCAGCTATTAACAAGATTAACTATACTATTAGTACTAATATACGCAAATGCCTATAAATATAAATTTAAATTAAACACAGTCCTTTATTTTTCCCGCTTAAATAGAATATATATTCACTCCTAGGTCTATGCCTGGTTAACATTACTCCACTGACGATGGACCTGGAAGGGTCCGAAAGCGCTTTGGGAAGCTATGGCAATTTTATCAGCCAGTTTCCATCTGAAACTAAGAACCTAATCAGAAAAACGGAAAGGATCATAGAAAAAATATCCAGACACAAGATATCCGTTATTTTTAATGATACTTGTATAAAAGAAAAGATGCTGCCAAGATATATATATATATATATATATATATATATATGATTCTCGAAGCGGTCACCATCAACTTACGAAAACCGTCTCTGTGCAAGCAGGAGTACACCCACAGTTTGGAACTGATGGGTACATCATTTTTATTTTTTACTCATTCGATAATCCATGTATTCACCACGATTTTAATTCGCTATTCAAACACCCTATTTTAGTCGACGTAATATCTCGAAAATGAGTCGACTCGAAAGACGTCTCGATTTCACCACCATCTTTTTTTTTCTCCTCCATTCTCCATTTTAACCGTTTTACTAGAGTAAGGAATGAATAATTTATTCGTTTTTCTTTCTCGCTTTAGTATTATAGGCCTCTCCGTCCTTGGTAATTATGGCTACCTCGCCATTATTATTAAAATAAATATATATATATATATATATATATATATATATTTGTTTTTATGAAAATCACTCCAGACAAGATATGAAGCACATTGATGTAAAAAGTTTGTTTTTTTTTTAAATTGAAATACTACTTCAAGATCAAAAACTAGCCAACGACAAGTGTTAGATGGATAGATTCTGACCCAGAAAAAAGCAATTCTTCCCCCTTTGTCAGAAACATCGCTCATGGAATGTGAAGACTAAAGGACAAAATAAAGGAAGCGAGAATTACGAGGATGCCAAGAAAAAGTACACCGAAGGTCCACTTTCTACTGGAAACAATTTTTCATCTGGAATTAGCATAATATTGTAAATATCTACGTTTTATTTTAATCTTAAATTTTTCGGCGATAGACGTCCTCAACAGAGAAAATAGATGTTTCATTTTTTTCTTTCTTGATTGTTGTAGATCTGCGAGATGTTTTTAAGCATCAGTAGGAAGACAGTCACGAACGGTTGCACATAGCAGCGCTAACAAAGAAGAAATTGATGCTCGTTCTTTTATGAAGGATTGGTGACACTTGAAATTCAAATATAAAATCAAAGTCGTTAGAAGCCATACAATGGAAAAAAGAACATTTTTGATTTTAATCTTACGCCGAAAAATTTAACATCATAATAATTTTAAAAAAAACAAATTATGCCTTGCATGGCTTCTAACGGCTTTGTTTTTAAATTAAAATTTTAAATATTAGCAATGCTTCATAAAAGAGTGACCATCAATTTCTACTTATCGTAAATTATATTTTCAAATCAAATTTATTTACCAAAAAAAATAGCAAAGTGCAACAGGCCATGCAAAGAGACAGGTAGAAGATATTTACATGCACATACACTCTGAATGTTTGACCAATACCGCTTTGAACCTGAATATAGTATTAATCATCACAATCTCCTCTGGCAGGAGGCCATTCCATGGATCAGAAACACAGAGAATACTGTCCATGGTGACTGCGACTTGATGTTGGTGTGAAAAACTCCTTAAAAGGTAGATTTAAATTTCTGTTGATGATGGTGTATGCCAGAATCAAGTCTCCTCACACTCTCTACTGCTTAAGTGAGAACAGATTTAGTCTTTGGAGCTTCTCTTTTTAGGTAAATGTAAAGTTCCGTAACCATCCTAGTTGTCGACCGTTGAACACTCTCCAGTTGTCAATTGTCTCCCCTGACGGTCCTTCTCTCCTGACCTTCGTCTTAACTGTCACCAATCTTCTTACTTTGCTAAAAGCAAAAAAATGTCTCTTTTCTTGCCTTTTATACTATCTCTCTTCCTTTCCATAAGTTCTCACTTCCTCAAGACACATCCACCTATCTTTATATATCTATAAAATTATGTTGGTCGGATTTTCAAAGTTAATCAGCTTTTGTTTCTGACTAGCGGATTTTCACTTGTTTTACTATGTTATTGGCAATGTAATAATGTACTTTACTACAGACAATCTATATTATTGTTAATTGATGTCTAATGACTGAATAAAATTCAAGGCAAATCTGATATATTTAAATTTTCAAATTGGAGGTTGTATCCATATTATGCCCTATAAAAGTCACTCCAAAGAAGCTGAAATTTGAGGAATATTTATAAATTTATTAGGCAAGATTCCCTGAATTTTAATTTCTTCTGAAGACCACTTAAGCTTAAGCCTTTAATTTTAGACATTTTCTAGCATAAAAATTATATAATGGATTTTGATCAAAATTTTAATAAGAATTCTAGACATAAGGTTTAGTAGCATTATATCTTGATTTTATTCTTCATAAGGGGACATAAAATTTGTGCAAAACTGTTCTGTTAAAGGAATTATTTTTACCCGTCTCTGGACGGGAATTTTTCTAGATAAATTATAAAATAGTATCATTTTAAATTTAATATATACAGGGTGGGCCAAAATAAGGGTCCTATTTTTAAATTTGAATAACTTGAATTTGAATAACTTCCACAAAATAAAAGTTAAACTCACCAAACTTTATGTGTGTGTAGACTGACCCTTCCGAGATTTTTTTAAATAAACAAAACAAATTTTAGCCGAAAAACACTTCTTAAAACTTACAAAAACTAAAGTATTGTTTTTTACACTGTTTTGAGTTTTTTAAGCAAAAATAATGTTTTCTAAATGAGGGTACGTTCCTTAGGGCTAATACGGCTCATGCTTGCTTCGGAAGGGGTCCTTTACTTATTCTAAAAAAAAAAAAAAAAAAAAAATCAATAAATAAAAAAGTTATGTATTTTAAAAAATAGGACCCTTATTTTTGCCCACCCTGTATATATATCTATATATATATATATATATATATATATACACACATAATGTCATAGATCTTTGTAAAGCCGATTACATGATCAATTTGCATTTTTAGAATTCAACATAACAGATTATGTGCGATCATTTCTGAGACCATATATTTTTTTAACATCAGATCTAATCGTCAGCACAGGGTATTGACACGAAATTAAAAGCATATAGACAGCATCAATGGAATAGAGATCAACATCCTCAATATATATATATATATTAATGTGCATATGTGTTTGTCAGTGGCATTCTCTGTAAACATTACGACTTGATTCAAACTTCTGCCATTTTAAAGATCCACCATCTTAGATGAGTCAAATGAATTTTCCACTCGATAACTTTACACCTGCTTTGAATTATTTTGTTGAATTATTTTGGAGAAAAGATAAAAAATATTAACTGCTGAAACTGTGTTGCACTTTACTAGTCGACTATTTGTAAACAAGATGGCCGTCCATTCATGCAGAAACGATCAACAAAAGGATTATTTCATATTTTACTCAGTTGGGCAAATGGATTTTTAAAGACAGTTTTTTTTCTTTTTTTCTCAATCTATATAATACTAAAAGTCTATTGATCTTGTATGTTTGCAATCAGCTTTCAGCTTTCCGGTTTTCAACATCCGGTTGCGCATGCGTAAATAGCATCGTCTTCAATCTGTTATTCCAATTCCGTTATTCTCTATTATGATTAACGAACGCATGAAATTTTTCATTCTGCAAATTTACATATCGCTTTTAATATAAACAATTTCATTTAATTTCATCAAATAGTTTTTTTGTTTTCTTCACGGCTAAAAACATTCAACGGGAGGACTTCGTAAAGTCTGTCGCAGTTTCAAAAAAACTCCTCCCTTTTAAACAAACAAAACAACAACACTCATTATTAATATCAGCCATACTAGCGGTCGGTGAACGAAACCACCTCCCACTTTCCTTCTCATAGATTTCACCACTCCTACTCCCTCTGTTTTCGTTACGTACGCGAGAAAGCTTAATCGGTAAATGCACACATTTCTATTACATTAAATAGTGTTTCCTTTTGTTGTTTTTTAAACAGCAAATATTTGAATTATATGTTTTACACATATTACATCAAAAAAAAAAAACAATTATAATAAACAGAACGACTCATAGAAATCTATCTATATTCTTTTTTCATTTTAATATACTTTCATAGAAATGCTTCTGTTATGTAAAAAAAACCTATTTTCTTTATGCCACAAGTGTCACGCTCATACATGAATTCCATAGCTAATATAACAAACTGACCCAACGGGTCACGGGTGGTCTAGTTTATTTTAAAATTTATCTTTGGTTGACATTATTGTTTACGTTTTGCATATTGTAGGGTTTTTTTTTCAGCCTTCATATGTAATAACAAAAATACTAAGAATACAATTACGAATTACAAAAGACTTCTACCCAGTCATAGCTGATAGAACGAGAGGAAATTAACCTCATGGATTAAATAAAGGATTCCATTTAAAATTCCGTACAGATTCCCGAGTTCGACGGAAAGATTTCAGAGTTCGACAAGACGCATCTGAGGAAGGTCGGAGTTTACATCAACCGAAATATTGTGAGAATAACATCCAAAATAAGAACAGTAGTCCAAATAATCCAAATCACCTTCTTACTGTCCAATCAATTGTGGACTTTTCTCCCCCCATGCTCTGCTGGTATTGATAGCTGTTTCCGAGCCATTCTGATGGCGTTTTAACTTATGCAAAAAGAAGGATAGAAATTTCTCCTTTCTCATCTTCATTATTGAGAGCTTATATGTGTAGACATACTTAGACACGGGTGTGTAAAAATAAAGTGAAAATCGAAAGTTTTCACATAGGGTTATAATTAAGTAAGAAAGTGGAAAATTCCATTAGAAGTTTAAAGTTTAGAATTAGGACCATGTGGTAGGATATGACGTTATGACAGAAGTATGGGCAGAAACTGAGAATTAGATGTTGAAGTGATCAAATGTGGCTTTCGAGTCCTCCTCCAACCTATGCAGGTTGAGAGGGGAAGATGCAGTTCATCTTGCTGCAAATTACTGTTAGAAATAAATTAAATCACAGAGCAATTAATGAAGTTGTTTGTTGTTCTTTTTAATTGCTACAATCACTTCAGCCAGTGAGAGAAGGAAGAAGTAAAGTGTAACATCTCTGACTGCCATGTTACAACTACAACCATCTTTACAACTTGACGGCACCAATTACTTCAGAGACGGACAGCTGTGTCTGTCGACTTGGGGCGTTAGCTTGACGATACACATAGTAGTGCTTTTCATACCAAGTCGAGGAATCTGGACCATTTGAACTAGGTAGCCATTTTTTTGTCAGGCTGAAGTATGATTCTGTGCAGTTCTAGGAGATCCACCCTCCCAAGTATTACCTTCTCTCTTTTAGAAGGGGTTAGTTTATTGCTAATCGCCTGATGCTCCCCTACTGGTGAATATTGATGGGGCTGTTTATGCAGTTTTTGTAAGCCAGAGTGCTACTACTCTTGGGTGCTGGCTTTTCAAATCTCCATCTTGCTGACCTTGTGTCACATCTTCCTGCGGTGGGAGTGAGGTAAATACTAGCTGTGTCTGTCGACAGAAATAAACAGTGGAGATCAAGGATGCCCCCTATGCTCTTCTACATATATTTCAAAATCGTATTCTAAAAGAAATTATGAAATTTATTAAAGAGAGTTCCACATTTTGTGTAAAACACTAGAAAAATAGCAATATAAGTCAGCTTTCTTAAAAGTGTGGCAAAAAATCTGCCAGTATTTTCCGAACATCCTAATATTTAAAACAACTATTTTTTGAAGGTAGACGACATGTGTTGCATGAAGAGAAACGATCAAGGAATGATATGATGGATGTCTAATGTGAGTCTTAAAGACAGGCTTAGATCTGTTGACTTCAGAGGAAGATTAAATCTGGAGAGTATAGGGAGATGTGTGTAGAACAGGAAACTTCGATGGTATGGCCACATTGAAAGAATAGATAAGAGTTCTTGGGTTAGTAGATGTAGAACAGTTAAGGTAGCAGGATCAGTTCACAGAGGAAGGCAAAGGGAAACATGGGAGGAAGTGATAAAAATCGACTTGAGAGAAAGAGGGATAAATAAAGACCTGTCCAGAGAGGTTAGTTTGAAAGCCAATTTCTTCAACCAGTAGAACCTATGCCAGTACGTAAAACGGACGTTTAAACGATGATGATGATGATGATGATGATGATGATGATGATGGAGTTACATGCTCAAATTTTCATGATTTCTTAGTTTTTATGATGTCCATCTGTGGTGCAAGTTACAACAAAATCTGTGGATGAGAATTCTTTTGTTAGTAGATGTAGAACAATTCAGGTAGCAGAGTCAGTTCACAGGGGAAGGCCAAGGAAAACATGGAAGAAAGTAATAAGGATGGATTTGAGAGGAAGAGGAATAAATAAAGACTTGGCCAGAGATAAGTTAGTTTGGGAATCGATTCTAAAAGCTGTCCAACACATGCCAGCATGTAAAAGAGACACTAAACTACTACTACTACTGATGATGGTCATGATGATGATCATGATGATCATCATCATGATGATCATGATGATGATCATAACGATCATCATGATGATCATGATGATCATGATGATCATCATCATGATGATGATGATGACCGCGATCGCATAGAGAGTAGGCGTGAGACTTTGCCTGGTGTTGCCCACCCCAGAGTCTGGGACACTTACAGCACCCTAAACACCAACACTGGATGAATCTTTTGTTTTTGTTTTGTCTTGACGAATTTCATATTCGATAATAATTATGAATAATTTATTTTTATTACATTCGCTAGGAATAAACACGTTTATAAATGTCATCGACAATATCAGGCAACCCTTTTTTTTTTCTTTCTTCTGCTTCCTAAATATTGTGTTTCGCAGTAGGAGTGCATTTGATAAAAAAATCCGACCAGGCTATAAAAAAAAAAGAAACCCAGGCCAAGCTTCAGAAATGTGCAGTCTTAATTCCACAACTTTGTCTATGGCAGCACTTTGAAGAGCATTGGTGATCAAGCTTTAACCACCACCACCACCCCCTCACACACACGCAATTGGGCTATGGATGTTGTTCGCTTCTCTCTCTTTTTCTTGGGAGGGGGTTAAAGCTTGAGCACCAATGCTCTTCGATGCGTTATGTAACACATCAGGTAACCCTTTATTTACCGCTCGTAAGAAAGAATAAATGTAGGTCAAACATAAGATATCTGTCGCCTAAATTCAATAACCACCTTCTATTTACGCCACAATTGCAATATGCAGGAAGCCTGTACACCAGCTTGGTGGGAAGGTGTGTGAAAATTATCGCAACTCATATGGTCGGAAACCGCATTGAAAAAAAACATTCCTTTGCCTCTTGGCTAAGAGCAAAGTGTAGTATCTGTTCTGATACTACTCTGGTGATACCAGATCAGGCTGCTCTGTGGCTCCCTAAGACGAAATTCACCTACATTGACTTTTTTTTTTTTTTTTTTTTTTTTTTTTGTAAAACTTAATTATGTTCTACAAAACCAAAAAAAAAAACAACAGCCCCTCTCCCTTTCTCCCTCCCCTTTTTTATTTTATTTTTAGAACTTGAAGCATAAATCTTTTACTATAATGACCAGATTCGGCATTAAATAACCCAAAAAGGGTTGATATGCCGTAAAACAAAACTACCAAAACTACCTGTTCTGATACTACACTTCATCTTTTCTGTCCTAGTTAGTGAAAAAGAAATCCTTCTGAGGCAATTTAATTTTTTTTTTCCTCATCCAGAGTAGCCCTTTTGGGGAGCTCAATTTTCCCCACATTAAAAAGCGACGTTGTATCTAACTGTACCCATGTGGGGAGGCAAGTGAATAATGTAAATAATGACAGACTTATCTGCTCAAGGAAAGATCTCTACTACACACAAAATATAAGCGATATGCACAACAGCTATATATTTAAAACTAGTGTACATCCTCCATCAAAAATGACAAAAAAAAATTATTCTTCGCCAGTGTTCGCACCTGTTACTTATCTAGATATATTGCTAAAATATTCATATAAAATCATAGAACTACGTCAGTAATTTAATTTTCCATACATAAATTATCATAATTTTTGATGACCTACAAGGGAAAAAAAAACAAAAAAACACCCACCATTGACATTTTATTATAGAGTGAAGGATTTCTTTCCTAATTCATTTCAGGCGGCGGGGTAAGTCTGAGGTGGTTGTCTGACTTGCTATATGCTTTCTCGCTTCCCCTCACAACTTAAAATGGTCTCATTTAGGGACTGAAAAGGAATGTGTTTTACTCGTTAACTTTTGAGTAATAAGATTGATTAACAAAAAAAAAATCAGCATATAGTGCTACTATCATTCATGATTTTGATTCTAGAAAAATGTCTAAAAATTTAAGGTACTGGAGATCTTAAGATATTGAAATTGAAGGAATCTTGCTTGTCTAATGATTATGGATCAAATTTAATACAAATCTGATATATTTGAATTTTTAAATATGAGGTTGTACTCATATTATGCCCTTAAAATCCCTTTAAAATACTCCAAAGTAACTGAAATTTGGGGAATATTTATTAGATTTTCTTTTTATGGAAATCGCTCCAGACAAGGCATGAAGCCACTTGATATAAGGAGCTAAAAAATAAAAAATCCTACTTCAAGGTCATAAACTAGTGTTATACTGATAGATTCTGACCCAGAAAACAGCAATTTTCCCCCTTTGTCAGAAACATCGTTCGTGGAATGTGAGGACTAAAGGGAAAAATAAGGGAAGCAAGAGTTACGAGGTTGCCGAAAGTAAAGCCAAGGTCCACGTTCTACTCTCCTAATTGATGTCTAATACCTATTGTTCAAATTTCACAAAAATTGGGGGTATCTGACTTTTCACAAAAATTGGGGGGTATCTGACTTTTCACAAAAATTGGGGGTATCTGACTTTTCACAAAGGGCTTCTATCCCCCTTTTGCCCGTTTGCAACAAACTAAATATAGCCAACATTACACACCCTTACTCCTAGCAGCTGCATTCAAAAATTCATAATGCACGATTAGTTTAGGAGTGAATCCTATACATACAAATACATAAACATATATACACACATCTAACTTTATAGAAATAGATATATAAATATACAAATAAATACACATTGGTCTTTATCATCGAGTGAAGGATAACTTTATGCATTAAAATCTATTTTAGGATCGTCAGTTAGGTAGGATGGGTGAGGGGTCAATCGGTATAATTGAAGAATTTCATACTAAACAATATTTATGAATAACTTATTTTTACTCGTTTCATCTGATACATGTTCATAAATGTCTGTAACAACATCAGGCAGCCATTTTTCCTTTTTTCCTTCCGGTTCATAAAAATTGTGACTTGAGGCAGAAGAAGCTTTGATAAAAATCTGATCAAAAAAAAAAAAAAAATAGAAAAATGTCAGGTCAAGCTTAAGAAATGTGTCTGTCTCAATTCCACAACCGCGCCCTCTCCCCCTGAATTGCCATATGCGAGTGCTGACATTTTGGTCAGAAGTCTGGAAACAAGAGCGTGTTGTTATTTGAATGAGAGAGAGAGAGAAGGAAGTAATGAAAAGAAAGAAAAAAGAGAAAAAAGTGAAAGAAAAGGTGAAAAAGAAGAGGAAGAGAAAACGCGAGGGAAAAGAGGGGACGAGATGCAAAAAAGGGGAGACAAGGAGAGGGAAAGATGGGAGAAAAAAGAGGGAAAAGGAGGGGGAAGGAGAAAAGGAGAGGGAAAAGAGGGAGGAGACGAAGGAGAAAAAGAGATGGAAGGGGGTATATGGAAGAAAAGAAGAGGTAAAGAGGAGTGGGGGAAAAGGGGAGAAAAGAGGGGAGAAGCAGAGGGGGAAGAGGATAGGGAGAAAAAGACAGAAGAAAAAAAGAGGGAAATAAAAATATGTAAAAAAGAATAGGAGACAAATGAGTGGAAAAGAAAAAATAAAGAATAAAATGAAAGAGAAGGAGAAAGAGAAAGAACAAAAAGAAAGACAAAAGGAGAGAAAGGAAGAAGGGAAAGACAAAAAGAAAAAGAGAAAAGAGAAGAAAGAAAAGAGAAAAAGAAAGAAGATAAAGAAAAAGAAGAGAGAAAGAAAAAAAAAGAAAAAAGAAGATTTAACAAAAAAGAGAAGGAAAAAAAAAAATTAACAGAAAATAAATCAAATGTTTTCACGATCGCTAATATTAAAATAAAAATAACATACTCACACAACCGATGACCAGCTGTGGTCTCTGGCACCATTTCAATGCATCTTTAACTCTTGTAGAAGATATTAAATAAAATTTCGGCTTTCAAATTTGGTAATTTGAGAATATTCTGATTCCCTCGGCCCTGTCCAGTTCAAATAACCGACAGTAAATGGATTATGATCTGCTGCAAACTCAGGATTTATGTAGCAATCTGCTGGTTTTCCTACTCAAAATTAGAAACTATCTAACTTCTGCTCTTAAATAAAAATTACAATGACGTATTCAGGTCAGGCTTGATTACAGTGAAAACAGATTTTATTTCATTAAGTTCAGGGTTTTTTTTCTTTCTTTCTTTATCTCTCTTAACCTCATAAAAAAGATGACCTGGATATTTGAGCTGACCTCCATCTCTTCCAAGATGGTTGCTAGAACTAAGATACAAAAAATTGTTTCAATATCAACCACGGACATATGCCGGGATGAATGTACAGATCTTTTTTTTTTCCTTTCATTTGTAAATGAATTGGTCTCAAGTTTCACAGATGAATGACCAGAATAAACGAAGGAGGAGAAGGGGGGCGTTCATTCTTGTGAATCAACATTGTAGGACTTTTTGACCGGCTCGATTCTGTTGTTGGCAATGGTTCCTCCAGTTTTTTTTCTAGAATCAAGGCACTTACAGACGGGACCACGTGAAGGTTGCCAACATCCATACGTAAAAGTGGTGTTATGGAACTGACAGGATTCGAACTTGGCACCCCCAGGTTGTCAGTCCACATTAGTATCCACTTTATCACAGCCACCACCCTTCTTGTAGATAAAAATGATGTTCATATTGCTTTTTGAAGTGACATGGTGTTGTGGTTACAAGCGAGAAGCGTGACCTTAGCATGCCGGGTTCGAGTTGTGTTGGGGTTAATGCATCATTTTCACTAATACCCTTGAGTAAGGTATGAATCCATACACTCTCCATCTAGCTATGAATTAAATAATATAGTAGACTAGACTCTGAAGCTTTTGGCTCTGAGCAAACTGTAGTATCTGTTCTGATATTACACTTCCATCTTTTTTGTCCTCGGTCAGTAAAGGAGAAATCCTTCTAGACTGTGGCAATTTTTATTTTTGTTCCTGATGTGTAGTGGTGGGATTTATGAGATATAGGACGAATATAAAAAGTATTGAATAAAACTCCTGTACAAATCAACTATTAATATTTATTCTTCATTGAAGAAAATAATTACTTCTTCGTCCAAAAACGTCTTACTTGGAGAGAGGTCTGTAACACATGTTAGTCCAAGATTGCAATGTGCAAGGGACATAACTCTATGCTCGAAATCTCTTTGAGGCAAGATAGATCACAAAGGCAAAGAGTTACTTCCCTTTCAATATGTTCTCTAGATAAAAATCATTTTCATCTAACAGTTCCAATCCAGAGTACCCATTTTGGGGAGAACTAGAGTTTCCTCACATTAAAAACCGACCTTGTCTAATTCTGCCCTCATGAGGAGGCAAGTAAATAGGGACTCTAAAGCTTTGCTAGTGCAACTAGTCTAGGAGAAGGAAAAATACTCTACTTATTTTGACATTGCTTCCAATCGTGCTGGACTTCTTGCCACTTGTCTCAAGCAGTGCTGCTTCAGGAGAGGTGGGTTGGTGATTGCTCAAACCTTGCTTCTCTGTAGACTTACCATGCATGCACCCATACAGGATGTATCCATTGTATCTCAAGATTAAAAAGAGGCCTTTATATTGCTTTTCATACCAGTTACGCAAGCAAAGCATGGAGTTCGGTTTGTCCGTTTTATGTTTTACAAAATGCAAAGCGTAATAGGAGACAATTCATTGAACATAAGTTGCTATTTTATTCGTAGCTCGGGTTCATACTTTTTCCAACAGTATTAGTTTGTAAATGAGTAAAATAAATCTGAAACATTATCATTTCGGCAAATCATGCACCACCGCCCGATTACAGAGCATCATCATCAGTTTAACGTCCATTTTATATGCTGGCATGTGTTGGACGGCTTCAAGAAATTGACTTCCAAACTAACCTATCCCTTCCAGGTCTTTATTTATCCCTCTTTTTCTCAAGTCTATTTTTATCACTTACACCCAAGTTTTCCTTGGCCTTCCCCTGTGAACTAAACCTGCTACCTCGACTGTTCTACATCTACTGACCCAAGAACTCATTCTCTCAACGTAGCCATACCATCAAAGTCTCCTGTTCTGCACACATCCCCCTCTACTGTCCAGATTTAATCTTCCTCTGAAGTCATCAGATCTTACCCTGTCTTTAAGACTCACATTACACATTCACCATATCATTCTCATAATTTCTCTCCATGCAACACATATCCTCAACCCTCACTGGCTAGGTTGTACTTCCATACATAATCACACCGCGTACACATGCCTGATCGACTCTTCTCTTTGACGACAGTGGTGTGTGGTCTAATAGACACAGGTAAGAACTATAGAAATTGAGTTAAAGTCTCAGGTTTGAGCTATTACGCTTTGGCTGGTTCCTTTTATTCACAGCCATCACCCTGGTTGGGTTGAACTTGCTTTCTCCTGAGCAAGTACAACATCTTTGACCATTACCACCCACAGATCGCATGATGTAACTAGCCAATCCCGATTTTATAGTCGAAGACAAACTACATGTTGACTTGATAGTACTGTTAGGTGACCTCTGATTGTCGCTGTCCACCAGCATGTTTGCGCCAACAACGTAGGGAAGGGAGATGGAGAAGTACCTCATGGCACCTCATTACCAATTGTTAATGATTCACTGCATACAATTCATTTAACAAAAGTTGCTAATTCAGCCATAACCGTAACAAAACTGTCAGTTCATACTTTTCCCAACTGTGCATAACTGAATGTAATAGATTGCGTAGGATTTGAACCAGAGTCTGTATTGGTATCCATTAAGCCAATCAAGCTCCTCAGATCTATTACATTCACTTACTTATTTAATTCAACCGGATGGGTATGATAAGGTATTGAATTTCATTCATTTAACCTCATACAATGAATCATTCACGATATGAGGTGTTGTGGTTCGCCATTTGTTGTGACCCTGTTTAGGGGCCGAAATGAAGACACAGAACACAGGGTTAGGTGAAGAAAAGATATGTTTATTTACCTCTTCTCCAGGAGGTTAGGCACAAGGCCAGTTTTATCTTACTCCCACATAGTAAGATGTGACCTAAGGTCGGATCGAGAAAGTGGGACTTGAAAAGCCACCGCCCGAGAAAGTGAGCACTCTGGCCATTAAAAATTGCCTGGGAAGCCTCGTCGGCATTCCCTGGTAGGGGCGCCTCAGGCAGTAAGCAATAAACTTACTCCTCCCCAAAGAGGGGAGGCAAAGCCTGGGAGGGTGGACCTCCTAGAACTGCACAGGACAAACCCACAGACCGGCGGAATCAAGCCTCGAAGGACAAGACACCGGTCTATAGGGTGCAGTATCCATCGGAACAAATACTATACTTTCTTCCTAGCCAAAATGTGCAGAGAATAAGAAAAGTAGTATATCAGTCCTGACTGCCAGGGTAGACTGGGGTTGATTCCAATTACGAGTAGCCTAATTTGCTTCCAGTATTTTATTAGGAATGGACGAGTCCAACTGTTCGTCATATAGGTACGGAACCATAACACCATTAAATGACTGAAAAGGGTTGATATGCTGTACAACAGACAAAACAAACAAAACCGTCAGTCGGAACTTAAGAGAATAAGAACTCCTAAACAGCAGCCACCCGTAAGTCATCTACAATGAATTGGCAACAATGTCTAGCCACAACTAGAACAAATTGGCAACAAAGTCTAGCTGCTTTTAAAACGAAGTGTTGACAATGTCTAGCTACTTTTAGAACGAACTGGCGACGACATCTAAAATGAATCAGAAATAATGGCTAGTTTCATCTAGAATGAATAGGCAACAACATCTAGCCACATCTAGAATGAATAGGCAACAACATCTAGAATGAATAGGCATCAACATCTAGCCACATCTAGAATGAATAGGCATCAACATCTAGCCACATCTAGAATGAATAGGCAACAACATCTAGCCACATCTAGAATGAATAGGCAACAACATCTAGCCACATCTAGAATGAATAGGCAACAACATCTAGAATGAATAGGCAACAACATCTAGCCACATCTAGAATGAATAGGCAACAACATCTAGCCACATCTAGAATGAATAGGCAACAACATCTAGAATGAATAGGCAACAACATCTAGCCACATCTAGAATGAATAGGCAACAACATCTAGAATGAATAGGCAACAACATCTAGAATGAATAGGCAACAACATCTAGCCACATCTAGAATGAATAGGCAACAACATCTAGAATGAATAGGCAACAACATCTAGCCACATCTAGAATGAATAGGCAACAACATCTAGCCACATCTAGAAAACAGGAAAATACCCGTGTTCTGTATGTCTGAAAGGAACTGGCAGCAACTCAATCATCTGCACTCACTGTTCAGGTTGGGTCCACAAAAGGTGCAGTGGCATAAAGGGCTCTCTCAAAGCAGATCCTCACTTTATGTGCTTTCATTGCACCGGCACGGCAAGACCAATAGATGGCAGACCACTGACGGAGATGGATACTGGTGACAACAAGCTGGAAGTAGTGACAGACTTTTGTTATCTTGGAGATGTGCTGTCATCAGGTGGAGGCTGTGAACTCGCGGCAGCTACACGTTGCAAGTGTGCCTGGAAAAAATTTAGAGAGCTGCTACCAATCCTGACAAACAAACACCTGCCAACAACTACGAGAGGGCGTGTATACTCCTCATGTGTCAGAAGTGTGCTGTTGTATGGCTCAGAAACTTGGGCTGTCTCTGCTGGCATACTAAAGAAGCTGCACCGTAATGACAGGGCAATGGTCAGATGGATCTGTTTGGTGAGGCCTGAACAGTACGTTTCTTTTGAATCCTTGCTCTCACAGGTCGACTTGAAAAGCCTTACGGACATCATGCGGAAGAACAGACTGCGTTGGTTGGGTCACATAGAGCGTAGCGATGGCTGGATTGCTAAAGTCCGAAAGTTGAATGTGCCAGCAGAGAACATCACCACTGGCAGACCCAAGTTGACTTGGGAGGACGTAGTCAAACGTGATAGGAAGGCCATGGGTATGGATTCCATCAAACCTTGCCAAAGACAGGAGTGGAGAGGAAGACTTAGATTTCGAGACTAGACAATCAGGCCCCACCCTCATCAGAGGATTAATTGTGGCCTGATTCAACAAATAAACCGGTTGATGATGATGATGATGATGATGATGAATGAATAGGCATCAACATCTAGCCACATCTAGAATGAATAGGCAACAACATCTAGCCACATCTACAATGAATAGGCAACAACATCTAGCCACATCTACAATGAATAGGCAACAACATCTAGCCACATCTAGAATGAATAGGCAACAACATCTAGCCACATCTAGAATGAATAGGCAACAACATCTAGCCACATCTAGAATGAATAGGCAACAACATCTAGCCACATCTAGAATGAATAGGCAACAACATCTAGCCACATCTAGAATGAATAGGCATCAACATCTAGCCACATCTAGAATGAATAGGCAACAACATCTAGCCACATCTAGAATGAATAGGCAACAACATCTAGCCACATCTAGAATGAATAGGCAACAACATCTTGCCACATCTAGAATGAATAGGCAACAACATCTTGCCACATCTAGAATGAATCGGGGATAATGTCTTACTGCAGATAAAATGAAGCAGTAACAAAGTTCCTTGGCCTTTTGGCTAGGAGCAAAGTGTAGTATCTGTTCTGATACTACACTTCATCTTTTTTGTCCGCGGTCAGAAATCCTTCTAGATTGAGGCAATTTTGATTTTTGTTTCAATCCAGAGTGTCTCTTTTTGGGGAGATGGATTTTTCCCACATCAAAAAATGACCTTGTGCCTAACTGCCTTCGTAAGGAGGCAAGTAAATAGGAACAATGTATAGCCAGGTCTAGAATCAATCATACATATATACAATGAATAATAGCGTTAAATAACATAAAAAGTGTTGATGTAAAAAAAAAAAAAAAAAAAAAACTTGGGCATGATGCGTTTCATGAGATGTAGCAAAGGTTGGATTCAGACAAATCCCACGGGGGGGGGGGGCTATTAGCCGCTGTTGCTAGTTGCCTTATCACTAGGCTGATAAATTGATTAACGTATTTACAACAGTACCAATACTCGAGTGAACCTCTCAGCAAACAACATACTTCGCTTTCTATAAATGTAAATGTCTATTTGGGCTGCAACAATATTTTTCACTCATGAAACGTACGCATCAAAACTTTAGATGAATTCCATGAGAAATGTCAGTATACTGAAATCATATGCACTTAATAGGGTTAAGATGAAAATTCATATACACTAAATGTACAAAAGCAAGGAAATTCCCAAATTTTTACACTTTTATTATCATTAAGGGTATGCGAGCACAACAGGGCTATGTATTTTACTGGTAGGAATTTTTCTTCAGCGCATCTCACACACTTTATCCACTCATGCATAGAGATTTATACTGTAGTGATGTGATAATGAAATGGTTTGGTTGATATGTAGTCATACCCTTAATGACAATAAAAGTGTAAAAATTTGGGAATTTCCTTGCTTTTTTACATTTAGTGTATATGAATTTTCATCTTAACACTATTAAGGGCATATGATTTCAGTATACTGGCATTTTTCATGGAATGTCACTACTTTTGTAAAGGCTATGCCTCAATACAAATGCCTTCTCATAAGGTTTTTGGGAATTTTCTGGAAAACTAAGGTATATGGTAAACTGAAATTAAAATGCCATCAACTAGACCCTAGAACCTCTATCTCTGCCAAAAATCAGCTGAATCCATCAAATAGTTAATGAGATACAGGGTGGCACATACGTACGTACACACAGATAAAAGGATTTCATGATTGAACTTTCTGGATCTCTGGATTGCCTTGACTAATGATGCTGAAATTCTACACACTTATAGAACCTATCAAATAAAAATTTTGTGCAAAGTTTTAACTAAATTTGGTTTATTGGTTTTTGAGTTATGATTGATCAAAGAAATGAGATTTCCAGCATAGGCCATTTGTCTATTAAGGGATAGAGCGCTCTCGCGCCTCCCTTGATTTAAACAATTTCCAACAAAATCTGACTAATTAAAATAAGTGGGTTACTGTCGTATTAGTGTCCTTGTCGTGTTTAGTGGCAATAAAAAAGTAACTAAAAATGTCAACAGTGAACAGGAAGATAACTTGAAGTGGATAAAGAACGACGACGACACGCCGATTATTCACAACGTCATAGTATTCATCCTCTCGTTTCTCTGGCTGAGTTATTAATTGCAGGCGGTACGATTGGTGTCTTTCTCAACTGCGCCCCATATAATAGTCCATGAAATTGCAATCAGGCGAGTTTGGGGGACCAGATGTTGGGGCTGGTGAAGTCGTGGAAGTTCTTCGACATCCACTTCTGGGTGTTCACAGGGGTGTAGCATGGAGCTGCGTCCTGCTGCCGCACATATGGCCTTCCTTCAGTCACCCTCTCCATTCAACACTTGTAAACAGTGGACAGCAACTCAATAGTCATCTACATCTCTTTCGAAAGGAAAGAAAAACTTATATTAATGTCTTTGCTAACTTAGTTATGAGACTAGAAGATCAGAGGGCATTTATGTCCAGTATCAGCAAACCCAGCCGCAATAAAGAATTTCTTAAGAGCATATATATATATATATATATATATATATATATATATGAGTATATGAGAGGATAAAAATAATCCGACGGTATGAAATTAAAAATGGAAAAGCAGAAGACCTTTTCGCTCAACGTTTCGCCCAAATTTCACGTGGGCTTTGTCAAGAGCGGACGAAGAATACAAAAATGACAAAAGACGAAAAGGTCTGTAAATATATATTTCCCATAATTTACAGACCTTCTCGTCTTTTGTCATTTTTGTATTCTTCGTCCGCTCTTGACAAAGCCCACGTGAAATTTGGGCGAAACGTTGAGCGAAAAGGTCTTCCGCTTTTCCATTTTTAATTTCATATATATATATATGATAAAAATTGAAATAGTATTCCAAACGTAATGTGAATCAAAGGAGAAACTAAAGTATCAGTAAAGCCATCAACGTTTCGTCTTCATCAAGAAGACTTCCTCAGGATGGTTTAAGAGAATAAAACAAGTTATAAACACAAGTACATTACTTGGAAATAGTCTGTATGTATAGAATGTAAAAAAAATATTTATTTTTCATGGCCGATAAAAATAAAAATTTGTATTACACATTTTTATTTTAGTCGGCCATGTTTCGCCCAGAAGATGAACATAAATATTTTTTTACATTCTATACATACGGACTATTTCCAAGTAATATACTTGTTTATAACTTTTTTTATTCTCTTAAACCATCCTGAGGAAGTCTTTTCTTGAAGACGAAACGTTGATAACTTTACTGATAATTTAGTTTCTCCTTCTTTCATTCACATATATATATATATATCTTTTTCTTCATCGGTCTTGATTATCGTCCAGGATTAGGTACAATGTCCACACCAGTGGACCCCCCCCCCCCCCGTCCAGACAGCTGGCTAGCTGCACGCATGGCAACACTCACTGCAGATCTCCACTTCTGTCGATCTTGAGGGTCAGTGTTTAAGAGTTTCCAGTCTCTGCGGTCTCTGTCAGCTCCCTCTCCAAGACAACTTTGGCTGCCCAACTCTGCGCCTACCAAAGACTTGTAAATTTAGTACACAGTTGATTGCTCTGCTGGATCTGTTCAACTTCATGTGGCCATACCAAAAGTCTTCTCTCCCTGAAGATGGAACTGAAGTCTACAAGACCAAGTTTCTCCAGCAACTCACTTGTCTGCACGGTGGAAGTATCTTTTGCCTTGATGTTACAAATCCGTCTAACGATTGCCCTGTCATTGCACTGCAGGTGTTGGAGGTCTGGCCTTGTGAATGCCCAGGTTTCACTGGCATGGATGGATTACACACACACACACACATACATATATATATTACTATTTCATGTATCCATGTAAGTAGTATTAAAGAAAATCAGGAAAAGTTTTGTACTAATTTTTATTTTAAATAATTTTTTTTACAAAAATAAGTATTCAAATAGTTAGTTTGATTTTTTTTGGGGGGGGGGGGGAATCTAATAAAATGTTTTTGTCTTTTATTTTAAGTAAATTATTTTAGAAAAATAAGTAAGCAAATATGTGATTTGATTTTTTGGGGAAAAATAAAAAATAATTATTTTTTTTCGAAACATTGAAATATGAATTTTTCTACCAACTATTGTACTGTCAAAAAAACTCAAACCACCTATTTTTAGCCTGAAGATTCCCCCCGGGGATGAAATGCGGGAGCCTCTGTGTAGCTTAATTGCCATAAATATATTTTCATAGCTTACTATATATATATATATATATAATTTATTTCTACTAATTTATACTGACTCCTTTGGTGGTCTTGTTACAGTACCTGGGAATGTTAACTTCCATGTTTATCTAGTTTCTACAGCTTTATTGATAGAATGAAAAAAAGGAGCTAGTGATGCTGGTAGAAGTTGTTATACTATTGTAAGTGGAAAAAATACAACTTTTTAAGCAAAAATAATTCACTTTGAACTCATGCCGAAGACCTTTTATGTGTACGTTTTTGGCGGTTTATCAGAACAAAAAGCTCACTTAGTTAAAAAAAAAAAAAGTATTTATGGAATGTTTTTTATGTTATTATGTGACGTTAACTTCTTTAAATTTATAAAACACGTATCCACTTAAAAAAATCCTTTAACATGAGAATCGAACTCGGTATGGCAAGTGTAAAACACTTAAAGTCAAGCAACTTAGCGAACGATCTTCGTAATGTGTACTCTGTTGTTTGTGGCAAACACGTTCACCCTGGTCGGGTTGAGCCAGCTTCTTCCCTGGCCCACAATGCATCTCAAATCATGGTGCCCTATGCACAGCGGTACTCTGCCTATTCCTTTTTGTCCCTATTTTCTTGCCTCCCCATGAAGACAAAGTAAGACACATGGTCAGTTTTTAATGTTGGGAAAATCCAGCTCCCCAAGAAGGGGCATTCTGGATTGGGACAAAACTTTGCTCGGTCTAGAAGGATTTCTCCTTTACAGACCGAGGACAGAAGAGATGAAGTATAGTATCAGAACAGATACTACTCTTTGCTCCTAGCCAAAAGGTCAAATTCTATTTTTTCAACGAATTTCATGTTTCTATTTGCATAGAAACAGACAAACTCCCAAACCATGATAACTTTTTAATAGTATCACCCTTTCTTTCTTTCTGCACCCTCTTTCTCAAAGACGTAGTATTGCTAGTCTCAGTCTCTTCTATAAATATTATTATAGAAGGTGTTCTTCAGAAGTGTCCGATTTATTCCCTGCTTCCTTTGTTCCAGCTCGTTTGACTCACTGGTCTAGTAGTGTCCATCAATTTGCTGTTCAGGTATCTTATTATCATGCATTTCCTATTCCAGTACATTCTTTCCAAGCTTGTGGAATTCTTCCTTCTACCTATGTTATTTATCTACCTCTCACAGCGGTAAGATGTGACACAAGGTCGGGAAAGTGGGATTTGATAAACGAGCGCCCGAGAAGGTGAGCACTCTGGCCTAAAAAAAAGCCTGGGCAGCCCCGTCGGCATTCCCCGGTAGGGGCGCCTCAGGGAGTAAGCAATAAACTTACTCCTCCCCAAAGAGGGGAGGCAAAGCCTGGGAGGGTGGACCTCCTAGAACTGCACAGGACAGACCCATAGACCGGCGTAAATCAAGCCCCGAAGGCCAAGACACTTTGATCTTGGCCAAAAGGCCAAGAACCTATAGCCTTGGATTTTTGAAGACTTCGGTCAATACGCACCTCCTGTCTTAGTGCCTTACATCAAGTGGCTTCATGTCTTGTCTAGAGCGACTATCATAAAAAACATTTTTTTAACTTATAGAAATTGTTTTATAGAAGGTGTGTTATTCGTTTCAAGACCCTAATGCTGTGGTCTGCATAACAATTGCAGTAGCTCTGAGCACCGAATACTTAGAGGTGTAACATTTCAAAAGCAAAGGAAATAAGTAAAAGAGAAGCAAAAAAAAATACTGCAGCAAAAGCAAATGGTTATTCAATTAACCCACTTACAGGTGATTCACAGGTGGAAACTGGAAAAGAAGCGGTAGAATCAAAGGGCTCAACTCAGCTGGAAAAGCTGGTAATCTATATAACAAACTCATCAGAACAGAGGTGACTGGTTAAAATTAAAAGATATTTTGGCAAACCAGAAGAATACTCGACTCAAAGTCCGCAGCAAACGGTGTCCGGTCCGAGTTGGTTCCCGATATTAAAGACTTCATGTTTTAATTAAAAATAAGTAATCAAATAGGTATCAAAGAAAATCAGGAAAAATTTTGTACTAATTTTTATTTTAAATTATTTATTTTACAAAAATAAGTATTCAAATAGTTGGTTTGTATTTTTTTTTTTCAGAAAATCTAATAAAATGTTTTTGTCTTTTATTTTAAATAGATTTTTTTTTTTTAAATAAGTAAGCAAATATGTGATTTGATTTTTTGGGGAAAAATATAAAATAATTTATTTTTTTTGGAAACATTGAAATATGAATTTTTCTACCAACTATTGTACTGTCAAAAAAAACTCAACAACCTATTTGAACACTTAAAAATAATAAAATAAAAACATGGTTATTGGAATATAAAATGAACCATATATATATATATATTTGGATTTTTCACTTAGAAAAAAGATTATTCAGTGAAGACTGGGATTAGTCCAATAAAAACAAGCTCGATGATACTCGATTACAGGGTACAAAGGATTTATATGTGATTTTTTGAAAGCTTACCAAAGCATTCTGTTCAGGAGCCCAATCAACACCACAAAAGATATTTTCATTCAAAAATTATTTATTTATCATTTTCTAATTAAAGAGTTTTTTTACCTACACGTGTTTCACTACCAAGCAGGTCCTTGCTTGGTAGATCATCAGGGAAATTAAGTACCTTGAATAAGAATTACAACAACCGGCAATACACAATGTGGTGTTGCTTTCATTGAAGTCACTTAAGTGAAGAAAAAAATATAAAATAAAATAAAATAAAATAAAATAGAAAATAAAAAAATATGCTTCGTCAGTGTTCGTACTAATATTCATATAAAATCATAGACCTATGTCAATAATTTAAATTTTCATATATAAATTATCATTTTTGATGACACAAAGAGAAAAAAAACAGTCACTGTTAATTTAGAGTAAAGAACTTCTTTCTGAATAAATTTCAGACGAGGGGGGGGGTTGTTGTTTGACTTGTTATTTATTTTCTTGCTTCCCCCTCACCACTTGAAATGGTTTCGTCCAGAGGCAAGAAGAAGGTGTTGAGTTTAATCAACTGAATATAGTTCCACCTGACCAAGTAGTGACTCTAATCTTAATGATACGTGATGAAATCACTACGCTACAGGAACTACCACGTGACATGTAAATAGTGCCAAATTAGGCGCCAAAAGAGATTCAACTGTTTTATATTTAGTTCGCAATAAAAGTTCGTGCCACGTGCATGCGTATTAATTTTCTCTCATTGATTTTTGTTTTTTCTTCCTCGTCTTTGTGGTTCACTGCCTACAACTATGTCGCACTCTAACACGCAAAGTTAAACAGAAGGCATGTTTCTTTACTCGCGAACTTAGTGCGACAGGACGGACACATATTTATTCATAATATACAAATACGTAAATACACATTGGTCTTTATTATAGGATGGAGGCTGAGAGAGATAGTGAAAGTGGCGTTAATGTTACATTGTATCATAAATTGAAGAAAGAGGAAGATAAGCAAACCACACGTGAGACAATTTGTAAAATCCGTAAAATGGTTGAAATGCAGCACATGTCTGTCGTTCGCCGTTCTTCTACTTTGCCAACTTGCCTCTCTCTCTCTCTCTTCCGTCTGTTGCCATTCGCAGGAACCCTGCATGGTCTGCGGAAAGACGATGCGGACAGGGGGGGGGGGGTGATAAACGCGGGAGGAGAGGAGAGTTAGAAAAAAAAAAAAGAGAAAGATATTATTTGCCACGTGACATTGCAGTGATGAGGAAAAAGGGATCCCGAGAGAGAGAGAGAGAGAGAGAGAGAGAGAGAGAGAGAGAGAGAGAGAAAGAGAGAAGGAAGAATCCGAGCTGGGAAAAAACTGCCGGGAGTTTAGGCGAAATAACGGAGGGAGGCGTGGGAGATAAAGGGCGGGGGTGGGAGGGATTGTGATGACAATAGACGGTGTGGGTGGGGGTGTTTGGAGAATGGAATCGTGGGTGAGTTGGTTGGAGGGGGGCAGAGTGTGATATGATGAGAGACAACACTGAGAAGCAGACACAAATTGATCGAGTTTTTTCCTCTGCACTTATAGCAGCTGATTGTATATACAAATGGAGGAAAATATACAGAATATATATATATATATATATATATATTATTACAAAAGATCAGAACATCAGTACCGTCGGTTTCAAATCCAAAGACTTATAATTGGTCTTTTTTACCGAACTCTCCATTTCCGAAACAGTCCGGAAAAGGAGACCAATTATAGGTCTCCTTTGTTTGGATTTGAAACCGACGGTACTGATATTGTTCTGATCTTCTGTAATACATATATAAATAAATATTATGCTCTTATATTTGATTTTTTTTTAATAATCGAGCACTCTACTGAGATTCTGTCCCACTAACCTCAGATATATAACATTATGTAAACCTAAGTTATTCGGAGAAACATTCCATATTTCCTTCAAAAGCACTTTATATATAAACAATTTTTTCTGCCTATTTCAAGAACATGTTTTCATGATATACAAAATATCATTGATAGTCAGCAGTGGTTAAAAATTCCAGTCAGGCTGAAAAGATGAAAATACATCCAACATTTACTTACTTTATACTTATTTGCTTTTCACTCCAAATTTAATGGAAAACCTTATTTTACTCCGTTTTTTGTATATAAAGGTTCATGTTGTATTTTGTTCATATCTGTTGTCCCTCTCTCTCTCTCTGCCTCTCTCTCTCTCTGTCTCTCTCTCTTTCTCTGTCTCTCTCTCTCTTTGTCTCTCCTGTTTACAGTGTTCAAACACTGCTTAAGCCCCCTCGTGAATATTAGTGATATATGTTTCTTGAGATGGGCAGAAACAATTGTTTGTAAATAAATGTTTTTGAAAGAAATATGGAATCTTTCTCTGATACTTTTACTCGTTTTTGTATATAAAGCTTCATGTTGTATTTTGATCATATCTGTTGTTTTTCTCTCTCTTTTTTTTTCTTTTTCTTTTCATTCATTTGCTGGGGACGGGGCATTCTTCCAAATGGCATTCGATCACCCGCTATTTACAGACTCCAACCGAGAGCTCTTTTCAGGATTCTTGCTGTTCCCTTGAGTGCAGTTGTTTGGATTTCTCTTGCGCTTGGTTCACCAGGTATATTTACAGTGTTCAAACACTGCTTAAGCCTCCTCGTGAATATTAGTGATATATGTTTCCTGAGATGGGCAGAAACAATTGTTTGTAAATAAATGTTTTTGAAGGAAATATGGAATGTTTCTCTGATAAACTATAGTTTACATGATGTTAAATTAAGAACTCTAGTCGTACACTATTGAGTTACAACAAACCTTTGTTAACTAATTATATATATATATATATATATATATATATATATATATATACACACACACACGTATATGATCTACGCCTTTGATAAATTTTAAAAAACAATATTTAGATACATAACACATCACTCATTAAGTCCCGAACCGGACATACAGAAGACGCCACAAATAAAAAACATCCATGGTTTTTATAAAGTACTAACCTTCAAATTGCATGTGTCAAACTTTGAGCTCAATCGGATTATTAGTTTGCAAATTACAGTTATTTAAGTGAAGCTACTGTTGCAAATTTTCAAAACAATGAAAAATCTGAATTTCGTGTGTTGATAAAACATTGCTTTCTGATGGGAAAAATACTGTTCAAGCCAAAAAATGCTCTGTCGGAAACAACGATTAAGAGGTGGTATGCCGACTTTAAACGTGGTTCTACAAATGATGATGAGCCCTCAGGCTGCCCAAATTTGACAGTTGCCCCGTAAAACATCAAAAAAGTTCGAAAACTCGTTTTGGCCTATCGTGAATTGAAGTTGCGTAGGATAGCAGAGGAGTTAAAAAATTATCAGAAGACAGTGCATTCACCATTTTGCATGAATGTTGTTTCTCAATGTTAAGACTGCAATCTACTGCCTTGTTTATTAGTCTTTACAGCTCAATGATTAGATATTTTAAAAGCATTTGAAGACATTGTTTTTTTTAATATTTTATTTCCTTTTTTGGGATTGATAATTTCCTGATGGCCCCCATCCTTCATTAGTCAATAAAAATGCAAAATCCAGTAAAAAATTAAATCTGTTCCAAACGCATACATTTTTTTAAAAGAAAACACTTGTGCACTTGTTTTCAAAAAAGAAATTAGAGTTTCGATCGTATATTATGGCTTTAAACTTGTGGATTATTTGGACTATTGTTCTCATCCTGGATATTATTCTCACAACGTTTCGGCCGATGTACCCTTATTATTTGGATTATTTGAACTATTGTTCTCATCCTGGATGTTATTCTCACGTTTCGGCCGATGTACCCTTATTATTTGGACTATTGTTCTCATCCTGGATGTTATTTTCACAACGTTTCGGCTGATGTAACTTCCAACCTTCTTCAGGTGTGTCTTGTTGAACTCGATAATCTGTATGGAATTTCGAACAGAACCCTTTGTTTTTTAATCCACAGAGGTAGCTTGCTCTCCTTCCGTCAGCCATGATCAGGTAGAAGTCTTAAGTATTTTTAATATCACCCATACCGGAGTTTGAACCTTCAACCTCCAGAAGACTAACTTAAAACTGATTATTACTTAGTCTTTTTATCTATTGCACCACTTTTCAGACTATTATAGTATAAATTTTAGGTGCCTTAAACCTATTCTTGTTTTAGATGTGTAGTCTTACTACCTATGACGATTTATCATTATTATATATATATATATATAAATATATATATAATATATATATATATATATATATAATATATATATATGGAAATTGAAAAAGGGAAAACCGAAAAATAGTATTTATATATTAAACAAAGTTTCGTCTTTATTTCAATACTTTCTCAGGATGATTGGCTGAAGAAAATAACACACAAGTACAAAATGTTTGAAACAATGTACTTGTGTTATTTTCTTCAGACAATCATCCTGAAGAAGTCTTGAAATAAAGACGAAACGTTCATCAATACATAAATAATATTTTGGGGTTTTCTTTTGTTAAATTTCCATTACGTCGGAATACTATTTCCATTCTTTATCATATATATATATATATATATATATATATATATATATATTAATTTAATGGTTCCCATATTGTATAAAATGTTATACTAGGTCTACTTATGAGGCTTTTGTCGCCCAACATATTTAAACTTGTGTTCAAGCATTGTCATAGCTTGATCAGTAAGATTTTGAAGTTCTCAAGGAATGCCTGTGCGCATGAAGCTTTTTTAAGTGACATAAGTCATTACACTCTTACTCTCTAACCAACTGCTGCCTTCACCCCAAAGAACAAGTCTACATCATTGGAAGCAACAGTTGCCGGAAGTGTTATATCAGAGTTTTCCTTCTCTTAAATGCTAACTTTTATGAAGACTGAAGAGGATATCTCTCCCGGTGGTTGTTCAACGGACAAAAATACGTTTTAATCTCCCACTTCTAGCTCTGAATACTGTGACGAAGGTCACGTGACTTACTTTTTCCCCTCAGACTGACTACCGAATCAACACAACACAGGCACACGTCTTTCAGATCAGTCTCGATCGACAGTTAGATTGTTTCTATACGACACCATTGAATTAGTTGCCTCAACTTATTTCATCCACACGTCGGGGATATGTTTTCGACAATCAATCCGACAGTGACTTTGTTAGTGTCGGGCTGAAGCGTGGTCCTGTTCAGTCTCAGGAGATCCACCCTCCCAGGCTTTACCTTCTCTTCGAGAAGTTGTTAGTTTATTTCTAATCGCCTAAGGCAGGGAATGACGATGGGGCTGCTAAGGCATTTTTAGTAAGCAAGAGTGTGCTAATCCTAGTGTACTGGCTTTTCAACTTAACACCTGACCTTGTGTCTAACCTTCTGGAGAGGTAAATAAAATAGACATCATTAAGAGAAAAAAAATTCTTCTACTAATAAATTCGGAAACTAGCGATAAAGAAACCATTTCTCAAGTTGGTACATTTACCTACTTCAAACATGTGATCTCTGCTACAAATGATACCGATGAAGCATCGCAATTTTTTAGATGAGGCTTGATAATTTGTACTATTCAGACTATTATTCACATCTTGGCCCGTTATATTCACAGCACGTGACCTCCGACCTTCAAGTGCATCTTTTCAAACTCGGGAAGCTTCTAGTCAAACACGGGAACCTGTATGGAATTTCGAACTGAACTCTTTATTTAATCAATGGGGGTAGATCGTTCTCATTCCGTCAGCCATGATTGGGTAGAAGTGTCAATTTTTGTTATTCTTAGTTATTATCGCCTGTAATAAGGATTGAACCTTCAACCCCCAGAAGACTGTCACTTAGGACTGTTTGATAAGCAATGCTATTAGACATGAGACAATATTTCCATAGTGTCATGGCTGACAGAATGGGAAATACTTACCACTATTGATTAAATAAAGCGTTCAGTTCTAAAATTTCATACTCGTTCCCACGTTTGAAAAGATTCTCCTAGAAAAAGGTCAGAGGTTATACAGGCAGAAACATTGTGAATATAACAACCAAGATAAGAATAGTAGTCCGAATGATACGAATAATCCCCCAAAATATGCATTTAAAATTTTTTTTATGTGATGTGACTCCAATAATCTTTTTTTGCTTTTGATCAGTAAGTTGGTAAGATAGGCAATTTCAGATGTCACACATCGCAATTGAGGGTAAGTGAGGAAAAAGCAGGCTGAGAAAGACGTTTTTTTTTAACCTTTTTAAAGCATTCTTTCTTGGCAAATATGAAACGCATGAATGTATTTTATATCTAGCGATCCCGACATTTCTGAGATCAGTGCATTATAAGCATTATATTTGCTTACAGATTATCATCATATATTTGGTTTAACGTCTAATTATATGCTGGCATGTGTTGGACATCATCATCATGGTGATGAATGTGATGGTGGTGATGAAGAAGTGAGGCAAGATTTTTATAGGCCGGATGCCCTTTGCGATGTCAACAGTGGGGTGATGGGGACCAGTATTTTTATAGAGACACTCGCTAGGCGATTGCCCACCAACCACGAAGGCTAAAGAGCACTTTACCTACTCTTGTTTTTATTTGTTTTTCAATATTGCAAGAGTAAGGAGTGAATGGATTAAGTTCAGAGAACTTCTGCCATTACTAACCAGCAGAGCATTACCACTAACGACCAAGGGAAGAATCTCTCAGGTATGTGTACGTCGACCCAGAGAAGAGTCTATTAGGCATGTGTGTGCAGTGTCATGATGTATGGAAGTGAAATCTGACCAGTGAGGTTTGAGGACATGAAAGAAAGGTACAATTGATGTGTAATATGAGTCTTAAATACAATCTTAGATCTGATGACCTCAGAGGAAGATTAAATCTGGACAGTATAGAGAGATATGTGCAGAAGATGACTCTTCGTTAGTTTGTTCATATTTTGATGATCTTTAGAAAATACCAAATTAGCATGAGTCATGGCAATTCCTTGGTTAATTAATAGACAGAATTTCATTAATTGAGGTGAAATTTTTATGACGCAAACCCAGTGTGGTGATGGGGATCAGAGTTGTTATGGAGACGCCATCTCTAGGCGATTGCCCACCAAGGCTAAAGAGAGCTTCACCTTTTTTTAATGTTATTTTTACTTTTATTCACTGCAAACAAGGCATATTGGCACTAAAGCATAAAGGGTTACTGTGATAGGGGTCAGATTTACAGAGGCAATCTAGATGGGGAGTTGGGCAGCAAGATGTTTGTTCACATTACATTTAAATTTCTGCATGTTGATACGATCAGGGAAACAGGAAGCAGAAAACAAATTCCAAAGGCAAGTGGTCTGAGGAAACAAGTTATTAGAGTAGAAAATCTTCTTGCGTCTAGGAACATGTACAGTGAAGGGGTGGGATTTTGCTGCTAGACTGGTTGGTCAGGCATATTTTCGTTTAGGGGATACAAGTGCAGTAAGTTCATCGGAGCACATTCCGTGGAAGTACTTGTAAAACAAGAACTGAGGTGCAGCACTGGCGATGCGGCAGTGGTTGGAGATCGACAGACAGTATGGGACATATTAGGTTAGAAATTTTGTTGTGCACCCTGTCCAAGAGGGAGAGGTTAGTGGTTGGTGCACCAGCCCAGATGTGGCAACAATACGCCTGCCCATAGATGCGGCAGTGGCTGGAGATTGACAGACAGTATGGGACATATTAGGTTAGAAATTTTTTTGTGCACCCTGTCTAAGAGGGAGAGGTTAGTGGTTGGTGCACCAGCCTAGATGTGGCAACAATACGCCTGCCCATAGATGTAAATTTTAAGATTATAGTCAATATGTAACACCCGTTGAAGACACGTAATTCAACTAGTACTAAACTCTCATACATTTTTTTAATGTATTAATGATTATCCATTTGTTGGAGATGGTACGATAGACAATTAAAATAGAGAAAGGCTTGTGAGATATGAAAATTGAATTAGTAACGTAGTGACTTGGTGTCAAGGTCACACACGAATTATAGAATGAACAAATCTAAGAAAAACAAATTAAGAGAAATCAAATAAAAATATTAAAAAAATGGTGTCAGCACTTTCAGCCATAATGAACATTTGTGAAAATTATTTTTGGGGGGTTATTTTTAGAAAGATTTCGTTTTTTCTTAATAAAGGGTTTCTCACTTAATATAAAGGGAACAGAGAAAGGGAGAAAAGAGAGAGAGAGGAGAGGAAGAAAAGGAAGAGAGTGAAAAAGAGAAAAGAGGGAGAGAAAGAAAAAGAAAGAGAAAGAAAAAGAAAGAGAAAGAAAGAGAAAGAAAAAGAAAGAGAAAGAAAAAGAGAGAGAAAGCAAAAGAGGAGAGAAAGAAAAAGAGGAGAGAAAGAAAAAGAGGAGAGAAAGAAAAAGAGGAGAAAGAGAGAGAGAAGAGAAAGAGAGAGAGAAGAGAAAGAGAGAGAGAAGAGAAAGAGAGAGAGAAGAGAAAGAGAGAGAGAGAGAAGAGAAAGAGAGAGAAGAGAAAAAGATAAAAGAAAGAGAGAGAAAAGAGAGAGAAAAGAAAGAGCGATAGAGAGAAGAGAAAGAAAAAAAGTAAATTTCTTTCTAAGCCAAGACTCATATGATCGATGCTTATATAGTGTTAGAACGAGCCCCTGCCCCCCCCCCCCCACAACTCCCACTCCATGACAGGACGTTACTCTGTCACCGGTAAACCCCCACAGCTACGCTAGTAGCCGCTTTCTCTTAAGTTATCTTATCACTTCCACCTTTTCCGTGACCTTCCTGCCCCTGCTACTTCAACTGTTCTACATCTAACTCAAGAACTTGCATCCATTCTTTCAACGTGGCTATACCATCAAAGTCTCCTGCTCCGCACGGATCTCTCTATACTGTCCAGAGTTAATCTTCTCTAAGCTCATCAAGACTCACATTCCACATCCATCGTATCATTTTCATATACCTTCTCTCCATGTAACGCATGTTCTAAACCCTCACTGGTGTCACTCCGATACATCATCACACTGCGTACATATGCCTGATAGACTCGTCCCTTGGTCGACAGTGGTAACTTTGAGCATTTCTGTACATTGCTTGAAGAAGCTTCACGAATCACTTCTTTGTCCCTAATTGATGCAAACGTTATAAAAAAAAATTTAATTAGATTTGAAGTTCCGCAGTTTTCTAGTTAAGATGCTTATTGTGGAAAGAAAAAACATAAGTATTTGAAATTTATCGCTTTTATCTAATATATAAAATTATCTTGCCGGCTTTCCACAGTTTGTCATCAGTATTGATTTACTCCTCTCCAGGAGTTAGGCACAAGGCCAGTTTTTATCTTACTCCCACAAGTAAGATGTGACCCACGGTCGGGTCGGGAAAGTGGGGTTTAAAAATTGCCTGGACAACCCCGTCGGCATTCCCCGGTAGGAGCGCCTCAGGCAGTAAGCAATAAACTTACTTCTCCCTAAAGAGGGGAGGCGAAGCCTGGGAGGGTGGACCTCCTAGAACTGCACAGGACAGACCCATAGACCGGCGTAAATCAAGCCCCGAAGGCCAAGATAATGTCAGTCTATGGGGTGCAGTATCCATCGGAACAGATACTACACTTTGATCTTAGCCAAACAGTAGCAAGATAGATACTTAAATCTGTTTTTCTAATACGATCTGATTTTCATTTCCACCGTTCTTAGAAAACAAAATTTTACTTCCAGTTGATTTTACCGATTTTTATATTTAGTCCGTTCGGAATTTTGATTTGGAAGAGAAAGTATTTCTATTGCACTGGAGTCACTGCGCAGAAAATAATCTAAATATTCCAATAATAACTACTTACACCAACATGTATCGTATTTAGAGAAACAAATTATTAAATAACTAAATGTAAATAAAACATTATAAATCAGCCGAAAACTTGAGAAATTAATTCCTTTTATGGTAGCCATCTTTAATTTTTACTGTGGCACTAACTAGCTTCTTTTTCTCGTAGCCATTTTCAATTATGACTGTTACGTCCAATAGATTAAAGGTACGCAACTGAAATTCATTGTTTCCGAATTTTTGAGATGAGGACTGATAATTTGTACGTAGACTAATCAGACTATTGTTCTCATCTTGAGTGTTATTCTCAAAACGTTTCGGCTGATCTAACCTTTGACCTTCTTCAGGTGTATCTTGTCGAACTCGGGAATCTATACGGAATTTCGAACGGAACCCTGACGTAATGGATAAAGTACTAAGTAAAATTCTAAGTTCTAAGTGACAGTCTTCTGCTGATTGAAGGTTCAATCCTCAGTGCGGGCGATACTAAGAATACAATTATGAATTACTTAAGACTTGTACCCGGTCATGGCTGACGGAACGAGAGCAAGATGAAATAAAGGGTTCCGTTCGAAATTCCGTACAGATTCCCGAGTTTGACAGAAAGATTCCAGAGTTCGCTAAGATACACCTGAAGAAGATGGAGGTTACATCGGCCGAAACGTTGTGAGAATAACACTCAAAATTAGAACAGTAGTCCGATTAATTCAACTAATACATAACATTCATTGGTTTATAATTTTTGTTTATCTCTACCCGGGGCAACGCCGGGTGAATACTACTAGTATATAGAATAAAGAAAAATCGAGATAAAAATGAGATAAAAATGAGATAATAAAAGAAAGTACTAGGTGCGAAGCAAGTATCAGTCTCACGGGACTTATCTGAAAATAAGTGTCCATTTTATCTAATTTGTTGCGTTTATTGAATGTTAATTTTTTTTCTTCTTTGTCGTTGATGCATTAAGGTTCAATTGTTTTTCTCTAAGTTGCGATGTCATCTTTTTTTCTTTGTGGCAAATTTGTTTCATTTGATGTAGTTCCTACAATCTACCCATGGCAATACATTTTCGACTAGTAATTTCGTCAGGTCGGCATGTGAAGCGTACATTATTAGAGAGTAGCTTCGCCCGGGATACATTACGTTCAATTTTTTTTTTGTATACATATTTCTATGTTCTATAGCCACAACCTGACGCTTGTGTCAAAGGGGTCGATAATGCAAGGGGGGATAACTAGGCTTCACTAAGTAAATAAGCATGAAATGAAAAGAGAATTTAGGACGCTGAAAACGTACGCAATGTATTAAATGAATAAATTGAACATATCTTTAATTAAAAAAATAATAATTTTCAAAGGTTTCTGACTTGGGTTAGTGATAACATTTTTGTTTTAGATAGTTTGACTGATCAAATAAGCATACGTATCGTAAATTATGTTTTTTAATTAT
Organism: Sepiola atlantica; assembly: GCA_963556195.1. NCBI lineage: Eukaryota > Metazoa > Mollusca > Cephalopoda > Sepiida > Sepiolidae > Sepiola > Sepiola atlantica. The sequence goes on along the minus strand of OY744544.1, from coordinate 35,401,821 downwards.
TAGAGATAAATATGTTTGACATTAATTAACATTAAATTGGGACGCTGAAAACGTATAATGAAGACAAGAATAATTGAACAATGAAACATTATCTATTATAATTAATTAACCGAACAATGTTAATGAACGAATTAAAAAGATTAAATAAACTTGTTAACATACAAGAAAATAAACATTAAATAAATTGTAACAATGTTAGTTAACAGAAATCTTTTTCATAATTTAACTTGTGTTGAACCAAAAATGTGCCCCGAACGAACGCCAGAAAGCAAATGGCGTAAATTTCAACTCACTTTCTTTCTTTGCTTCGTTTGGATACGCTTTCTTTATCCCTCACTAGAGACAAAAGGAAGTCTTGCAGAAACATGTTGACTGAAGACTCCAGCCAATTAGAAACCGACATGCCGATAAGGAGCGCGAACTGCGTGACCTCTATAAGAGGAACGAGAAGCGCTTGCATCACTCTTTTCATCCAGGAGGAGTTCGTCGTCCACTCCCCCCCCCCATCGGCCTTTTGGCCGAGGGAGACAAAAGGAACAAATTCTTCAAAAGTATGTACAAGTTTTTCCTTCCTCATGAGCACAAAGAACACTTATTCACACACACACAGAGTAGCAGAACAAAGGACACGAGTTAAAGGAACATTTCTAACACGAACACAAAGTATAAACTTTACTAAAGAACATTTTCACTAGAAATAAATTAAAAAACGCTTATTAGTTATAAAATGTTTTGTTGCTATAATAATGCTTCATTTCACTTGTTACTTCACTGTCTAAAATAATGTCATCTTTTCTTTCGTTCATTCACAAAACACAATACATGTGGAGCGGGCACATGCTCGCTGGTGACCCAAACATTTGACCTCTAATATATCCATTCATTTCATTACCAGTTTCATTTACTATACGAATGTTAAGTATAACCCTTCACCATATTGGCACCTACGTGGTCGATTGACACGGGCGACCCTTCTACTTATATCTTAGATTATCATTTAACGCAAATAGGTCAAGAATCAGTAAGAAAACCAAAATATTGTTTTTGACTAATTTCTCAACTGTATTTCCTTTGAAATAATTTGTGACGCCAATAGTAACGTTTATCTAAATAGTATAAGGATTAAAACCTTTAGTTCTTCACAATCCTTCCATAATAAGTAAGCAAGTCACATGGAAGCCATAAACTACAAGACAACAAAACATGAAAGTTCTTATAACTGAGTCAATTAAAATAAGTACAACGATCATGGTTTATTTAAAAAAAAAAAAAACAAGCCGCGCGTGTGTGGTCCCCCTCTGTATGTGACGAGTGTAAAATGCAATAAATTTGGGCAATTTGGGGCATTTTTTACCTCCCTTTGACCTCCTGGGGGGCGTGAACCAGAATTTTTCTGAGGTCAAGGATGCTCATTTTATATCCAGAACAATTGCCTCTACATTTTGGCCAAGTTTCAGAAAAGTTGAATGGATGGATCAAACATTATGGGAGAAAAGGGTCATTTTTGACCGCCTGGGGGTGCGAACCAAATTTTTTCCAAGGTCAGCCATACTTATTCTCTATTAGGAACAATTGCCTCCACATTTCGGCCAAGTTTCAGAGAAATTGAATGGATGGATGAAAAAGGGTCATTTTTTTTGCCATTTCGGGGCCTTTTGACCCCCTGCAAAATTTCAGAGAAATTCAATGGATGGTCACGGAGAAAAATCCGGACGGACAGACAGACGGACGGACATGCCTCAAAACATAAGTCCCCCGATTTTATAAATCGGGGGACCAATAACAATGGACTCAGAGCAAGTTAAATGACTTGTATTAAAAAAATATCTTTAATTAGTCATAATTACTATTACTTGACAACTCTCGTGTAATAAGGTCCTAAATTCTCTTTCCATTTCATGCTTATTTTCTTAGTGAAACCTAGTTATCTCCCTGCATTGTCAAAGGGGTTGACCCCTTTGACACAAGCGGCCACAACCACTTTTTGTTAGGTTCAGTATCTAAGGTAAAAAACCAAATAAGGAACGGTAACTCTTACTAAAAGAATAAAAATTATTCCCCTTTGCTGATTTTTCCTTTTAGGTGTTTATTAAAGAATGTCTTTATAGTAGCAAACTGCTGAACCAGATTATGCATTTTTTTTTTGTCTACAGTGAACCCTGCTATTCGCAGACTCACCATTCGCGGTTTCACAAATTCGCGGATTTTCAGCATAACCATTGACTTAACAGTTTCTTCATAAATTCGATAGAACTTACAAATATGATAATCATTTAAGTCCAATAAGGCCAATATGACAAAAAAATGCAATTAAAAACGTTAATTATACTGTAGGATTCATATTAAATGCGGCTCATTGGTATTCCAAATTTTCTCAAACTTTATACGCAACTGAAATATGTATATTAAAAAAAAAAAATCAACTAAATTTCAAGCAGAAAGGGTTAATCTACACTAATTTGTTGGTTTTCATTCTAAAAGCATCTGTATGTATAAAAAGCTGATTTTTAATGAACTTTGAGGTATCCAAATCTATTCACGGATTTTCGCGGATGTTTGAAACATTAAAAATAATCCAAATTGCATTTTTATGTCTAAAATAGATTTATCAATTTATTTCCATTTTTATTGCTGGTTTCTGTTATATCACAAAAGTTAAGCAACGTTGAGCCTGATCAGTACTAGAATGAGTAACCATTTGAGAATACCAGGTGCTTGCTTCAAATTGGACACCCTGCATGGGCATATTTACGGGGAGTATCCATTGTCTCTCGAGACTGAATAGAGGCCTCTGATTATTGATTTTCTCATGTGACCTCGAGGTCATTCAGGAGAAAAAAAATAGCTTATGGGAAGTTAGAGGTTATGGAGGGTTGAGAGCAAAGGGTCAAATAAGAGTTGACTATGAAAATATGTTTGCAAATGTGACGAAAACTCATGAGATTGGATCAACCAGAGTAGAGGGTGACCTAAAGCCTCCCTTTTCGTTAGCTACTACATCGAGATGTAGGGGAGGACATCACACTTTTCTCTGGGTTGCTCCACTTACCCTTTATCCTCACCTTATAATGCTGAATTTTTAGTAAGGAGACATTAAGTACGATTTTTTAAGTCTTTGGTATGACTGTGCCGAGGATTATAAGATTTTACGTAATGGTAGGGTTAACGGAGGACATGTTTTGCTTTATTTCTCTACCACAAATCTGGGCTAATGATTAGTGATCACCACTTGTACTTTGCGAATCTAGGCTCAAAGGCAAAAATGCACAAATTTCAGATTTTTTGTTGTTGTTAAAACAAAGAACTAAAACTATTTTAATATTAAAACGATTTGGGGGTATTGAGACTGGAGGGGGGGGGGGCTAATTATCCCGAAACGAACATCCGCTAATCGCAGCTAAAACTATTTACATCCAATAATTTTATAAGTGGAAATTAAAGCTACATTACCTCAATAAAATGAATTATAGTTTTATAACAATTTGGTTCGATTAATAATTTAATGACTAAACGTACTATAATAAGTAAATTTAAATCTCAAAATCATATTTTAAAACAGGTACTTTTAAGGAATGAGCACCCAGAGGATTTCAATTTATCGTGCAGACCCTGTTTATAAATCAGCACTCCTAACAAAACCGGATGTTTGATACTTAAACACCTTAGCTCGTATGAGAAAAACCGACACTTTTTTGTCATTGTCGTATTTTTGTCGGTGTCTCTTTCTTAGTCATAAGGCCAATCAATCAACGATCGGTCCCTGCAATAAGTTCTTATGGAGTCGGTTCCGAGTATTGACGGAGAATTCCGAGACAGTCCCGGAAATGACTGAAGCAGTTTACGATTTGAAAGCCGCGAAAAAAATGTAAAAGGACAGACCACACTAAGCATGCGAAAACATTTTAGCCCCCTCAAAAAAGTAAATAAAGGACAAGAAGGTGGCTTTTAAATCGTCAACTGCTTCCGCAATTTCCGGGACTCACTCTGGATTCTCCGTCAATACCCCGAATTGACTCTATAAGAATTGAAATCCTCTAGATGCCCATTCCTTACAAGTAAACAAAAATATTTGGTTAAAAATAACGGTAATTTTATATAACCCCACTCAACGGGTTACGGGTGGTCTAGTCATTTCTAAAAAATAAAAACATCAAATTCATCATTAAAAAGATAAAGGATTTTTTTTTTTGGGGGGGGGTATATTTTATGGGTACTCATTACTATTACAGACATAAATTATTTTAAAGGAAATACAGTGGGGGAATTAGTCAAAAACAGTTTATTTTGCTTTACCTAATCATTTGTGAACTATTTGCGTTAAAAAAATGTAATATTTAATAGAAGTTATTGTTGGGATTAAAATAATCCTGAAATAAAGTTCAATTCTCCCACGTGAGAATGGGGTAACCATGTGCAGATAAAATCAAAGATATGTATAAGACGGAAGTCTGAAGAAGGAACACAAAACACAAGGGTATAATTTCATATCAATTTAGTAATAAAGAGAAAGTTGGATCGAATATTTACAGTTTCATAAAGTTCATTTAGGCATTGGTAAATCATAGAGAGGATGGAAAAGAGGATAGTAGAGAGGTGGGTTTGAGGTTTGTTGCGAAAACGTGGTTCGCTAGAACTTATCTGTTTTAGAGTTCTGGTAACGGCGGGAGATCATTCTCTGTGATGCCGTCGTGGGCTGTATCACTAAGAAGACCAGCCGATGTGTTCTTGACTCGAGCAGAGTTGTGGAAAAGGCGGGAAGCCGTATACACGAGTTTTTAAGGGCTGGCTCACGTGACACCTATACTAAAAAGGGGTTGCAATGCCTGACAGCCAATCCGTGAGGCCCTTAAGGGACATGGCAACAGCCAATCAGTGAGGGGGGCTTTAACAAATTCCAACATTATAAGCCTTTACAGTTCGCGTAAATACCGATTCTAAGCAAAGTAGACATCTTGTTTTATGTAAAAACAAAACAAAAACAAAAAACGTATAATTTAGAAAAAGAAGCGAAACAAAAATGAAAGTAAAAATTACTCCCGGATAACGTCGGGTGAATACAGTTAAAACGGCGAACACACATTCGAACGTCATTAAACAGGCCGATAAGAGGTCATTTCCGGTTTGAATTAAAGTGTTATAATAAGGTAAGGCCAAGTATTATTGTTAATATGTGCGCTGTTAGATCAAATCGACAGCCATCGTTGCCTCGCAAGCGGCACTCATCTGCAAGCACAACGACCACAACATTCGTTGTGACCTGCACCGACCAAACACTGGCCGACGATGAGGAATCAAATTCGGAATCCAGAAACCAAATGGAAAACACAATGTTACGCAGGCGCCCCTGTCGTACAAAAGAACTGAAAAAAAAAAGCGACGAAATAACAATGGCGAATTCAACAGTTGGTTGTCTTTTAGTACAAAAATGGAGGCGGCTTCCCCCGCTTTCGCGCGCTTTCCAATTATTCGACATTTCTCGTTCAATTTTGAGATTGTTGTTGCACTCGAAATAAAAATGGAAACTATTCTTTTATACTTCGTTTGTTTTAAATCCACGCATTCCCTGACCGCCTGTAAAATTATTTTTTAGCGTTAAATTTTCGGCTTCTATATAAACATGGTAAACATCTATTATCACGAACCAACGAAAATAACTTGATTTGGAAATCTAAAACTTTAATGGCGTAATAATCAGATAGTATTATTACAGTATCATCTGGTCATTAAATTATTAATTGAACCAAATTGATATAAAACTAGAACTAATTTTGTTAAGATAATGTTGTTTCAATGGCAGCCATCTTAAAGCTGAAATCTTCAATATAACCAAAACTTTAAATATTAGTTTTTTAATGAATATTGATATATTAAACAAATTTTTTTTCCAGAACTAGTATATTTTATTTTTATTTTCTACGTATTACCAACCTGGACATAGGATTAGTTTTCAGGTTAATTAAGGGCACTGTGTCCCCCCCCCCCTCCGTTTTTTATCAAAAAAGGGGGAGGGCACTTTTTTTTTCAGAAAAAAAAACCCTAAGTCCGGATGGCAAAATAAAATAAAAAATAAAATATAAAAACGAAGGAAACAGTACGCCCATGCGCACGCCGTACAGAATCAAATTTTTGTCTTTAGTCCGTTATAAGAGATTGTTATTCTTGCCATAAAACGATTAACTTCAACGGATTGTTGTGTTCCCAACGGAATGAATATAACAGTATTTTTTTTTTGGGGGGGGGGGGGACGTTTCGTTCCCGATCCATGTAATTTTATCGCAAAGGCGATATGCAGTAGCGCAAAAATTGTATTTTTTTTATTTTAAATTGTAACATGCTGAACGTACTGGCGTTAAACCCAATTTACTATTACGTATGAAATAAGAAAAAATAAAACACTTTTTAAATGAGTAAATTAGCCGACATACTGCCATATTTCTAAGATGGACGCCTGTCGATATAAAACTTATGAACGAAGATTAGGTAACACCGAAAAGAAATAACATCTTTTAGAGAGTTATATAAAAATAATTTGTTTAAAACGAAAGTATTTTTAGACAACTATTTTTATAAATATTTTAATTGCTTTAAATAAATTATTTTTATATAACGCACTTCTTTTCGTGTGACCTCTTCTCCGTTCTCATTTTTATATCGACCAGTTTTACAGACAAGCCATGCCAGTATGTCGATTAATTAAAACGTTTTTTTTTTCCTATTTATTTATAAATTGATTTTAACGCCAATACGTTCAGCATGTCATAATCTTAAAACAAAAATACAATTTTTGAGATGCTGCTTATCATATTTCCAATAAAATTACATTGGTCGAGAAAATGAAACGTTTACTTTTTTTAATAACCCGGTCAGGGCCAAATCGAATCCGATATAAGGTTTGTGACTGTACCTTGTGTAGTTTCTGACTTTTAGTTGGACAAGACACAACTTTCCTTGATATAATAGGTGAACATTATTGTTTTTAATTAAACGCTATCATAAAATAAAAAGTTTAAAAAATCTCTTTAATTTTAAAATATTGAAATTAACCAATTAAGTTGCGATTTTAATTTAATTTCTTCTTTCTTTGTTATTGTTTTAAATTGTTGGTTTTGTTTTTTGATTTTACTTTTTAATTTGATTTTCATTTATTACCTTTTTTAATTAGCCGGAGTAGTGAAATGTTATTGTTAATTTTTAAATTATCTATTCACTGGACGAATTAATTAATTAATTGGAAATTCTTTCTCTAATTAACATTTTTATTTCTTTAATTAATTTTATTTTTTTAATGTTTACACAAAAGCTAAAAATTATGACCACGGTGGTCATACAAAACATGGCTTACCCTGCCTCCTCCACCCACACACTCTAAAAATGTTGATTAATTAAAAATAATTAGGGGGGGTCTGATTATTATCGATTAAGAAGCACTACTTTCTCAGCTTATAAAAGAAAATTACTTGTTCAATTTTTAGCAGTGGGTGAGGGGCTAAATGTTACGTATAGCTTCTGGTACTCATACTTGATTTTTCGATTCAACTGGATCATTTTACGTTAAACGTGCATGGTAAACTGACACCCTCGTTTAAAAATCGAACATGGAAGTAGCAGGTATCACCTTTCTTTTTTGGGCTACACATTTGCAGACATTTCGATCAGAGCTCTTCGGCCAACACCTTTTCGCATTAGGTGGAAATTATATATATATATATATATATATATATGATAATTTTATTTACACAGACATGTACAAAATCTGCGACACTGGCATGTCGATGTTATCGATCAACAGTTACTATAAACTGAGATCTCATCAGACAGAGTTAGAATCCGATCTTAACCTCAGATCATATTTGGAGAGAACCAAATATGATCTGAGGTTAAGATCGGATTCTAACTCTGTCTGATGAGATCTCAGTTTATAGTAACTGTTGATCGATAACATCGACATGCCAGTGTCGCAGATTTTGTACATGTCTGTGTAAATAAAATTATCATATATAAAGCTCTATTTTGATATTGAGCACTTTTTATAAACCCGGTTAAAATTCTCTGGATTACCACCCTGTGGATATTTTTCACCTGGATTATTACCATTATTATATATATATATATATATATATATATATATATATTTTTAAATTATTTTCTTTATCACTTAGGAAGTGAAAACAAATAAAAAACGAAAGCAACAAACGCTACCATCACCTATAAAAGCAATTACATAAAATAGATTAAATATTAAGGCGATAAAAATCGTACATATTTCCACGCTGGGCGTCATGGTCCGGAGGTTAAACTCCAGATTATAGACATTGATATCGAAGGTTCGATCACTGTCCAAGTTAGTCATGCTGATGACGGCTGAGAGCCAGAAACATGTGTAAGTACAAAATTAATAAAATATATAGATCAACGAAAAATACGTCCTATATAAAGTTATGGGCGACTAAAAAATGCAATCTTCTGCATTACCCTTTATCACTTAGGAAGTGAAAACAATGACATAAAATACATATATATATATATATATATCAATGCAATGTCGATATAGACCTTTTTCCTAAGAAAAACAAAAGAGGGATTACTTTTTACATTTATAAACTTACATAACAAATTGAAATCCTCATCTAAAAATTGAACAGAGCAATTTTTAAAAATGCTTAAATCTGAACGACAAATTTAGAGAAGGGAAATGTCTTTAACAAATATCCAATGTTAAAACTTTATCAGCATTTTCTCTAAGAGGAAAATATAGTATCTCTTCTGATACTACACTTCATCTTTTCTGTCCTCTGTCAGTGAAAGAGAAATCCTTCTAGATTGAGGCAATTTTTATTTTTGTCCCAATCCAGAGTGCCTCTTTTGGGGAGAGCTGGATTTTCTGCACATTAAAAACAGATCTTGTGTCTAACTCTGTCCTCGTGGGGAGGCAAATAAATAGGGACTTTGATTCTGTCTCTGTCCTTTTTTCTCTCTCTTTCTGGGAGAGCAGAATATGACGCAGGTAACTGGAGAGTGTGGATAACGATAATAGTCATCGACACAGGAACATGACAGTCGGTTTCACTTGGCAGACCTTGTTTTACCAGGTTTGTGCATATTTATGCGAGAGAGTGTAAGGACCGTGGCGCAAGGGATAAAAGTGTTAAGTAACAATCAGTTCTAAGTGACAGTCTTCTGGTGATTGAAGGTTCAATCCTCATTACGGGCGATACTAAGAATACGATTATGAATTATTTTAGATTTCTACCCGATTATGGCTGCTGGAACGAGAGCAAGCTACTCCAATGGATTAAATAAAGGGTTCCGTGCAAAATTCCGTACAAATTCTCGAGTTCGACATGACGCACCGGAAGAAAAGTTAGTGGTTACATCGGCCAAAACACTGTAAGACGAAAATAGTAGTCTGAATAACACAAATCCAATAGAATGTACGAGACAAATAAAATGGAAAAAGGAATAAACAAAAACCAAATATAAGACTGCATCTTATCTTCATTTATTCCTTTATTCCTTTTTTTTTGTCTTATTAAAGAAACAAATAACGACCCGGTTTCCTGACCCATTATGTCAAATGAGCAGTAAATTTTCTAGTAAAGACATGAAAAAATATTGAAGATATATTTTTTTAAAGAAATAAAATTGTATTTCAATAAGTTCGTATTAGTTTACCTGCACACGAGGACAAATTCATTTTGTTCTCTTGATTAAAGTTTTTTTTACCTTGGTGATGAGAGCACAAGGTGGAGCAGGTGCTTGTGTGATTGAAAGCGTTAGGAGTAGGTGGAGTACGTTCAGGAGACTTCTGCCATAACTAACCAGCAGAGCGTTACCACTGTCGACCAAGGGAAGAGTCTATCAAGCATATGTACGCAGTTTGATAATGTACAGAAGTGAAATCTGACCAGTGAGGGTTGAGGGCATGTGATGCATGGAGAGAAACGACATGAGAATGATACGATGGATGTGTACTGAGAGTCTTAAAGACAGACTTAGTTCTGATGACGTAAGATGAAGATTAAATCTGAACAGTGTAGGGAGATGTGTGCAGAACTGGAGACTTTGATGGTATGGCCACGTTGAGAGAATGGATGAGAGTTCTTAGGTTAGTAGATGTAGAACAGTTGAGGTAGCAAGTTCAGTTGGCAGGGAAAAGCCAAGGAAAACATGGGAGGAAGTGATAAGAATTAACTTGAGAGAAAGAGAAATAAAGATCAGGTCAGAGATAGGTTAGTTTGGAAGTCAATTTCTAAAAGCGGTCGAACACATGCCAGCATGTAAAACGGACGTTAAACCAAATATGATGAAAAAAATGAATGAGAGTGATTGGGTTTGTAGATGTAGAACAGTTGAGGTAGTAAGGCCGAGGAAAACATGAGAGGAAGTGATAAGGAGGGAATTTGAGAGAAAGGGGGATAAATACGGCCTGCCTCAGGTTATTTGGAAGTCAATTTCTAAAAGCTGTTCAACACATGCCAGCATGTAAAACAGACGTTAAACCAACGATGACGATGGGAGAGTCATTTAATACATTAAACACAAAGACAGGCTTAGATCTGATGACCTCAGAGGAAAATTAAATCTGGACAGTATAGGGGAACATGTGCAGAACAGAAGACTTCATTGGTTTGGTCACATTGAAAAACTGGATGAGACTTCTTGGGTTAGTAGATGTAGAACAGTTGAGGGAGCAGGGTCAGTTGGCAGGCGACATAAAATTACCTATCAGAGGTTGATATACCATAAACCCAATAATGAATCAATCAGTTAGCAGGGAAAAGCCAAGTAGAACATGTAAGGAAGTGATAAGGATGGTTTTGAGAGAGAGAGAGGGAGGGATAAAAAAAGACTTGGCCAGAGATAGGTTAGTTTGGAAGTAAATTTCTAAAAGCTGCCCAACACATGTCAGCATGTAAAATGGATATTAAACTTTAGATAATGATGATGGGAGAGTCATTTAATACACTAAACACAAAGATAGGCTTAGATCTGATGACCTCGGAGGAAGATTAAATCTGGATGATGGTATGTGGTACTTTTTAGGAATAGGCATCCACGAAAATGTCAGTACTTACGTCATCAATGACGAGTTTCACCGAATACTTCAGAGACTGGCGAACGTTAGCAATTTTTTCTGAACGAACTGAACGTACTATCAGTGATTGTTTTATTTTTGTCTCTTTTAAATTTTTTACAAGAAGTCATTTAATGAAAGAAACTTGTGTTTAGCTTGTATCTTTAATTGTATTCTGTAATGTTTCTTTTTGTTTTTTTGGTTATTTTGAATAAAAGAAATTTAGTTTGTGTATTTTTTCCCAATGTATTTAACGCAAACTGTTTACAAACGTTTGTTTTTTGCGTATTTTTTTTTTAACGCAAACTGTCATGTCAATTGTTTTCCCATCTGTATTTTCTTTCATAAGTGCACAGAAGAGGCTAAATTTATACTTTTCCTAACCCTAACACAAACTAACCATAACCCAACAGTTTGCATAAAAAAAAGCAAATAATACAGCTGGCTGAATAAAAAAAAGAAACCGCAAAACAAACGTTTGTAACAGTTTGGTGTAAATAAATTGGATAAAAAAAAAGTCAAAATGTTTAAAGGTGGGGGAAGAGAAAAATCAGTCGGAAATTCCCAAAAAGTTTCTGTGTGAAAAGAGAAGATGAAATTGAGTACAAGCATCCAAAAAAATAAATAAATAAAAAATACAAGCAAAAATATCACAAAAATTATATGAAAAAGGTATAAAAAAATGATTTTTCAATTGATTAAAAAGGTCATCTGCTATCCCCAATTTCAAAATGTAAAGTGTTAGAAGTATTAAAATCGGAAATTGATTATTTTATTTGATTAAAGTCGTTTGGTAAAAAAAAAAGTAAGCACTTTTTATTTTTATATTTGGAACGGCGGAACTTGATTCGGCATTCTCCGTTTGTACTGCTTACGTTACAACTACGAATCTCTGAACACCTATTCCTAAAAAGCACCATCTTATGTCCTTTTGTGCACAGTCAATAACAGCATATTACATTTTTTTATTCTTTTTTATAACAATTTAGACATTTATGAAAGCCAAACCAAGCCATGTTTCAAAGTGTGAATATTTTCATTGTCTTATTTTTTGGTTTTCATTTTATAAAATTCAATTTTGGGGTTGGAGCCGAAAGATGTACTTAGCATTAATTGTGTGGGAAGAGATTTAAGTAGAATGGCATTAATTGAAATACATTTGAGCAAACTTATAATCTATAACCTCCCTCGAGGCACACCCAACGTTTCTCAAGAAGCAGTGAGTATATGAGTGCACCCCTGTTCCAGGCCTGGAACTCATTATTTCATTTCTTTCTATTTTTTTTATTTTTCTATAATTTTCAAGTTATACATAAAATGAAATAAAATGTCATTCATATTTTCATTTTTATGGATGTCAACGACGAAACGGGACCTGAAAATAATGTTGTACTCCCATTCATCAAATTGAAATATACTTATTCAAGTAGCCTGGATAATATAGTTTCAGAATATATGTGGGTATAGTGGTCTACCTCCAAAACGGTGTGGGTATATAGAAGTTTGTGAACAAACAATTATATATATACTAGAAGAGTACCCATCCCAGGACAAGTAAAATGAATTCCCCAAACAGAAGAGATTTGCAACACTTTTGTCAACAATTAAAATCTTCTCTGTACCCTCTCTCTCACAGACGTAATGTCGTTAGTCTCAGTCTTTTCTATAAATACTATTATGGCATGTATTCTTCAGAGTTATGTGTTCTATTCCCTGCTTCTTTTGTTCCAGCTCGTTTTACTCATTGGTCTAGTGGTCTGCAGCAATTCAGTGTTTTGATACATCATTGTAATACAGCTTCCTATTCCAGTAGCTTCTTTCAAAGAACTGCAGGCTTGTGAAACGCTCTTCCTGCTGACTGTTTTCCTCCTACCTTTAGCTTTGGTCTTTTCAAGACTAAGGCAAATAAGCATATCCTGTCTTTGTGAAAATCATATTTCGTTTTTGTTAGCCCCTTACATAAAGTGGCTTCATACCTTGTCTGGAGCGATTTCTATAAAAATAAATCAAGATATGATGATACTAAACCTTGTGCCTAGAATCTTTATTTTAATTTTGACCAAAATCCATTACATGATTTTGATCTAGAAAATGTATAAAATTTAAGGCTTAAGCTAAGGGGCTCTTAAGAAGAAATTGAAAATCGAGGAATCTCGTTTAATTGCTGTCTAATAAATATGAATCAAATTCAATGAAAATCTGAAATATTTGAATTTTCAAATAGAGGGCTATGTCCATATTATATCTCCTAAAAATCCTCTAAAATACTCCAAAGAAACGGAAATTTGGGGAAATATTTATTAATTGATGTCTAATACTTTATAATATTAATATTATCAAAATTTCACAAAGATCAGAGTTATCTGAATTTTCACGAAGGACTTATAACCACTCTTTGGCCACCTTTGCATAAAACTAAAATAAATATAGCCCATATTACCAACCATTACGTTTAGTAGATGTGTTCCAAAATTAATAATGATCAGTTAATTAGTTTAGGAGTGAATCCTTTACATACAAATATATAAATATATACACATCCCTAACCTTATATAAATAGAGATATACACATACACATAAACTTCCTTAGCTGTCTTGGCATTCCTCTTATTTGTGGGATGGCATCTCCAAGCATTAGAGATAGACCCCAACCATTCCCTTCTCTTCAGCACTTGCGCCGATGAAGAGATTTGGTCAGAGATAAGCAAATTCCTGCATTTGAACCAGTTAAAGCCTCCCCCCCCTTCCCCCGGCACGCCAGATAAAGGTGAAAACAAAACTCATGGATTCCTTATAAAGGGTTCGACCTCGACCCTTGTGATTTTGTTCTGAGGTGTTGCCACAACATGGGAGTAATATCTTTCTATACCCCTTCAAACTAGGTTGTGTTGCGATTCACCTGCTTCCCTACAAGGACAAGATATTACACAAGGTGAAGTTTATTATAGATGAGAGAGGAGGGGGTATTGCTTTATCGGCACTCATGGCCTGATAAGACATTTACCACAGTTCAATATCAGCATTCCCTAACAAGAGAGGGCTCTCAAATGGCAGGCAATGAACTTGTTTATCTCTCTTTGGGACAATGGGGGCGGTACTTCCTGGGCGAAAGTAGGCTTCTGGAACTGGGTCAAATTTTGTGTTAGAATGTGTCGAGTAGTTTTGTGTAGTAATTTGCTGTAAAGTGCTTGCTTTATATTAACCCTGTCTAAAACTCACTCAGCCATCATTTTTTTTACTAGAAAATACACAGTGAATCATGAGAAGTACTTCGGAGTACTCCCCGATGAGGTCAGATCTGATCTAGATCTTGCTGATTCTCTCACTTCCGACCTGGAGCACATGGTGCAATGGGGAAGAGTGCCTTGTTACTTTCAACACCTCTAAAACCAAGTTTCTCTCCTTTCACCACCAAGACTCAGATCCTCGTTTTGCCTCAGTTGAAATGGCAGACTTACATCGAATCTGTTGCTAAAGTCCCTAGAAAAATGGTTGGATCATCCCACCGTTCCAAAAAGTACCTCACCCCTGTATAAGTCAGATGTAGCCTAATTTGTAAAAATTGTTTGATATAAGTGATTTGTTGTTGTTGTTTTACGATTTGGATGCTTCCTTGGTCTTTTGGCTAAGATCAAAGTGTAGTATCTGTTCCCCATAGACTGGTATTGTCTTGGCCTCCGGGGCTTGATTTACGCCGGTCTATGGGATTGTCCTGTGCAGTTCTAGGAGGTCCACCCTCCCAGGCTTCGCCTCCCCTCTTTGGGGAGGAGTAAGTTTATTGCTTACTGTCTGAGGCGCCCCTACCGGGGAATGCCGACGGGGCTGCCCAGGCAATTTTTAAATGGCCAGAGTGCTCACCTCTCGAGCGCTGGCTTTTAACCCCACTTTCTCGACCCAAGCTGTGGTCACATCTTACTTGTGGGAGTAAGATAAAACTGGCCTTGTGCCTAACTCCTGGGGAGGAGTAAATACCTGTTGTTGTTTTACGATTTCTCGACTGTTAATTATTCTACACTTTTACCAAGTTTATTACACGTGTGTCCTGTTGCCTGTAGTTCTTCAATGAATATCATTTTCATTCATTTTACACAAGCACAGATTTTTATTTAAGTTAAGATCAAAGTAGAATATCAAAGGAAGGGAAATCCTTTTAAACAGATTTAAAAAAAAAAATGTCCAAATTCATAGATTCCCTTTTTGGGAGAACCGAGGGGTAAGTAACTTGATTTTTTTTTTTTTACACGAGATTCCAAAAGATTCTAAATAAATGGGTTAAACATAACTTTAGCTTTTTTAGAAGTATATTAAAATCTTTAAGTAACAGAGAGAACAGAAAATGTAATTTATCTTAGCCCCTCTCCGAAAATTGAATAGAATTTAGAATTATCAATACTAAACCCTCCTAATGACAAAATTAATGCTTTTGCGTGTATCTGAGCTCGACTCGTGAATAATTTATTTATGAAGGCACTACTTTACAAAAGATTTCAAAAGATTCCAAAAGATTCCATGCAAAGTCACACGAGATTCCACAAGTTATTTACCAATCGGATAGAGCTGGAGTTTCCCCCACATTAAAAATCGATCTTATGTTAAACTTTGCCCTCGTGAGGAGGCAAGTAAATCGGGGTATTATTCCAAATACTTTCAAAACAAACAAGTAGGTTTTTTTTGTTGTTTGTTTTTTTTGTTTATTTGCTTTTTTTTTAATTTAAAACTAGTTGCACTACCTGACGTTTCCCGGGCACATTTTACTTTCATTTTTGGTTTCCTTTTTTTTTAAGCAGAATTTTGAGATTTAAATTTAATTATTGCAATATCATTTGGTCATTAAATTATTAATTGAACCAAATTGTCATAAAACTATAATTGGTGCCTTGTTACGGTAAAAATGTTGGGCACTTGTGCATTTTAATACCCCGTGCAAATTTAGAAAGCCATTCTTAACATGGGGAGGGGGGGCTTGTTAACTCTTTCCTTGCCACGGACCGAACACTCCTAAAATGAAAACAAAAATATGTTAAAATGCACAAATACCATATGTTATAAAATTACTTGATTTGCTAAGAATTTTAAAGCCAGAAATTACTTTATATTCAACAGTTTAAATGCTTCTAAATTCCTTTCAAATTTCGAATGTAACGAGGTAATTTTTTTTTTTACAACTATTATTAATAAAGATTAAAATGGTTGACTTGTTTACAAAGAAACTGAAATGCATTGTGGTGGATTTTATTTCGTAATTAAATATTTTGAATAGGATTTTTTTACAAAGTCCATTTTTGTACTTCACGTTATTGCAATTTTGATTTCAATAAATAATATAAATAACATTATTTCAAGTCTCTTACTTACGAGAAAAAAGGCACACACAGAAATCCCTGAAGTTGTCTTACAATTTTTATTAATATAAAGATAAAAAAAAATGTTTTCGTAAAAAAAGTAAATTGTTGTCATAGCAGCTCACCATACTTATAGCACTGCCACACAAACAGAATTTATCGGATTATCTTTGTTTGTTTATCATAATTGTATTCCGTGTATTTCTGTTATTATTATAATAATTAATTATTAAAATAATCTCAGTAGATTTAATTTTATTTTTATAGTAAAAATAAAAATGAAAATAAAATATTTAAATGCCATGACAGTTGCTACCAATACCTGGAAGAGTTGCTCCATGTAAAGGTAGCTGATGGAGGGTTTTTTATTTTTAGACAAAAAGAAAAGAAACGAACATTGAGTTTTATGAATTTATTAACGACTTATACAATATTATAAAATAAATTAATTCTATCATTAATTATTTAATTCCTAAAAAGTCGATAAATAAAAATAAATGTACAACGATAGATTAGATAAAAGATAGACAGACTGTTTTTGTTGTTTTTTTTTTCATCAAAAAGGCCCGACATGTACACTTTTACAAATAAAAAAAGATTTTTTAACTATGATCTGAACTTTGTTGTTTTTTGTTTTTTTTAATACTTCTGCAGTTTACGGACTGTGCTATTTTTTAGATAAGGATTTTCAAGTTAAATTCAATTTACAGTATCTTTTGTTTATTAATGAGTTTCTAAATAACGTTATTATTTCAGCAAAAGTACCATTTTATATGAAAATAAATAATTAATTATTAAAAAAAGTATATTTTTTAAAAGTTTCCGTAGAATATCAGATGCCATGTGTTTATCGCCTACGTAACTTTGATAAATGCATATTGAATTATTTTAGTATTTACTATTGGTCTAATAATATTTATTGCAATCAAAAATAAAGCGAGAGAAAATTAAAACAATTTTTTTTTAAATACTATTTAAAATTTAAAAATATATAAGGAAAATAACAGTTTAAAAGCCGCAAAAATCGAATAGGGCAAAAATACGGCGCATAATTTTTGCTTTTACACCGGTGTAAACGTGAGACGAAACTAATCGCAAAAAATTGATAGCTATTACAGAGCTTAAATGTGCAAGATAACCGTAATATAATTTGGGTACAAATTACCTTATACGGTTAAAAAGAGTTATAATAATTTAAAGAATAAACTGGATTATTTTAGAAATAGTAAAACAAAACAAATTAATTTACATACATATTTGTGGGATCTATCTGACATTATTGTTAAAACCTCTATCTCAAAGGATATGACCCTGTGTGTCTGCACGATTTGCTGTTTTGAATCTGATCGAAGTTGATTTTGTGTGTTTGGATATAGTTTCTGCCCCTATGTACTTGTCTCCCCACGAGGGCAGAGTTAGACACTAAGTCGGTTTTTAATGTGGGGAAAATCCAGCTCCCCCAAAAGGGGTACTCTAGATTGGGACAATTTTTTTTTTTAAATCCTGTGTAAAAGGATTTCTCCTTCGCTGACAGTAGACAGAAAAGATTAAGTATAGTATCAAAGAAGATACTATACTTTTCTCCTAGCCAAAAGACCAAAACGAAATATGGTTTTTCTTGAGTTCAACCCCAATATGTAAAAAAAGGCACTCTCTTTAAGAATAGTTAAATAAAGGGGAGGTAACCATTGATTAAAATCTACAGAATATTTATTTACTCCTCTGCAGGAGTTAGGCACAAGGCCAGTTTTATCTTACTCCCACAAGTAAGATGTGACCACAGCTTGGGTCGAGTAAGTGGGGTTAAAAGCAAGCGCTCGAGGGGTGAGCACTCTGGCCATTTAAAAATTGCCTGGGCAGCCCCGTCGGCATTCCCCGGTAGGGGCGCCTCAAGCAGTAAGCAATAAACTTACTCCTCCCCAAAGAGGGGAGGCGAAGCCTGGGAGGGTGTACCTCCTAGAACTGCACAGGACAAACCCACAGACAGGTGGAATCAAGTCCCGAAGGACAAGACGACATCCGTCTATAGGGTGCAGTATCCATCGGAACAGATACTACACTTACTTCCTAGCGTGTGCCAAATCTACAGAATAGTTAACAAAAACTCCCACAGCACCCACCATGTTAAGAATGGGTTTCTATTATTTTAGCATGGTCTCTAAACTGCAGAAGTACTATAAAAAACCCAAAAAACAACGCCGCTGGAGAATAACGAGAATACTTTTCGCCGCTGAAATAATAACGTTATTATTTAGAAATCCATTCTTAACATGGGAGGGGAACTTTGTTAAATATTCTGTAGATTTTAATCAATGGTTATCTCCACTTTAATTAGCTCTTCTTGAAAAGAGAGCCCCATTTTTACATATAGGGTTTGAACTTAAGAAGCACCCGAACGAAATATATTATGAAACTACATATGAATGTATTTTACTTTGATGAAAAGGGGGTACAACATTATCGGTATCGTGCGGTCTTCGTTGTCTTTCACGCTTGACATCCATGAAAAGGAAATACGAATTTTTACTTATTTATTAAAAATTATAGAAATTAGAAGAAAAAATAGAACTGTTACTAAGCACGACAATGCAAGTGCATCTCGATGAAATTAAAACAATACTGAGACTAGCGAACATTAACGAACTTCACCGAACAATACGAGTCGAACTGTTTTTTTGTTTTTTTTACCGTAACACTAATCTAACCCAAAACTAAGTTTTTGATTTAGTTCGGTTCGTATTGCGTAGAAACATCGGGACTTGATTCGTAGTCGAAACTGCTTACAGCACTACGAATCTATGGATACCTATTCATAAAAAGCACCTTAAAACTACAAATTTATCAAAAATTATTTCAATACATGTCTTAGCATTTAATGTGGACATCCTTGGGACCCACTCTAAATATTGAATGTTATAAAATACGTTATTATAGGCGACATAAATGATTTAAAAGACGATTTATGAATTAGTCAAAAACATTTTGTTTGAGTGTAACGCAAATAGGTCGCAAATGAGTATGTAAACCAAAATAAATTGTTTTTGACTAATTTCCCAATTATATTTCATTAAAAATAATTTATGTTGCAAAAGATGCCGAAAGAGACTGAGATGTGAATAAAGAAATTATGTGAGTGTTTTGGGTTTTTTTTTCTCCCCAAGAGGAGGGGGGGGGGGGCTGACATATTTTGAGTAAAGTTAAATCACTTTTCATCTGTTCATAGGGATAGCGTCGGGTAACCTTGCTGGTTTTATGTGTAACAGACGAATGCCGAGTCAGCAGGTTTCGGTTTTGCCATTCTCAACAATTTCTGTCGAAGATTCAGAAAAAAAAAACAAATAAATAAAAAAAATACCATGCAAACATCGGTTCTTTAATGCGACAGAGGTGCGTTCAAAATTCCATGTTATGTTTTCTGTTTAGGAAGAAGCATCACTTCTAACACAAAAACAAAACTTGACTTTAATTTTTTTTTTAACAACTTTAAATCAAGTCAGAATATAGAGAAAAAAAGTCGGCCATCTTAATAGATAAAAAAATGTCTGCCATTTGTTTACTGTATGAAATTCTAAAGTAATTTCTGGTTTGAATTAAAGTTTAAAGGATCAAAGTCAAGCATTATGGTTCATTTGTGCTCCTAAATCAAAAACACGAATTTTTAAACACGCCCCGGTCATATCAAAGAACCCAAATAAAATTGTGCGGCCATTACTTTAGTGCACGTGTTTCTCGTCTCGTCGTGACTTACACATTTTTTTTAAATTCACTATTAATCGAATATTTAATCAAATCAAAAAGTCAAACGCATAAAATACTTAAAACAAACTTTTTTTTTTTAACTAAAAAATTATTTCATTAGGAAATTAAATCTACCATAATGCATTTCGGTTTATTCGTACATAAGTCACGCATTTTAATATTTTGTTAATAGTTAAAAAAAGAAGAAAAAAAACAGAATGAATTATTAACCGTTTTAAATTTGAAAGAAATTTGGAAGGATTTAAACTGTCGAATAGAAAATCATTTCTAGCGCTAAATCTTTTAGGAAACATTTATTTTCGAAGCTTTTTACGTCCAAACATACAATAAACAGTCATTGAAACCAACATTACCTTGACAATTATTAGTGATCGGTTTATAAAAAGTTGGTTTAATTACTAAATACTGTGATAATGAATTAAAATTTCAAAATTCTATTCAAAAAATCATTTGGTAAAAAAACCGCATAGTTTAAAAAGGAAAACGAAACAAAAATGAATGTTAAAATCTCCCGAGCAACGCCGAGTAGGTAAAGCAAGTTGATAAATATTAAATCGGAATAGCCAGTGCGTGTTACGTAGTTTTTTTTTGTTCATACGTCATCAACAATCAGTCCGGAAGAGGGGGGGGGGGGTGTGGTTTCTTCTGGCCTTGCTCTGTCGGGCTGAGTTATTGTCCTGGGTAGTCCTAGGAGGTTTACCCCACCTCCCAAGCTTTACCGTCTCTCTTTGAGGGGGGGGGGTGTTATTGACAATAGGCTGTGACGCCCTACCGGGAATTCTGATGGGGCTGCTCAGGCATCAGAGTGGGCTACCTCTTGGCCTACCATCCCCACCTTCCGGCCTTTGCTACATCTTGGTGGGAAGGAAGTAAATACCCACGGGGCGAGTTCGAAGAAGATGTAAATTTCTTTCTGATTCTGACACCTCATCTTTTCTTCCTATTATACGACTTTTTCTTTAATGATGAGTCTTATCTATCCTTATACATATATATATATATATATATATATATATATATATATATATATATATATACACACTCAAACACATGCAATATAAGGATTAAAAAAAAAGAAGGCGTCAAAGAATTTCAAAAGTCAGACGGTCCAAAGACCATTTTCCTCCAAGAAGCAAAGAAGAGGAATCGTGTTTATTTGCTTTGCTAAAAATGCTTAAGAAAGAAGAATCATTTCTTTACCACGAACTTCCAACAATAAAAAAGGGACCCACATTACTGGTTCAATGATAAATTGAAATAGGACCCTTTCTAAATCTGAGAACTGAACAGAAAATTATGTAGATTTATCGCTAACGGAATGTTTCAAAATTCATTTTAAATGTCCTCGTCCGGCACAAACGGAATTTAATTTCACAAAAGTGTTGTGTTAATAAGTCCCCTTTTTTTCTTTTTTTTTTAACCAATACTTCAATGAAAAGCCAGCATAAAAAGATAAAGATGTTCTGATGCTGAATTTAGATTCTGTAGAATGGCATTTTTTAAAGATGCACCGGCATCATCAAAAAAAATATTAGGAAGAAAAGGAATTTTACTTTAAAAAAACAAAACAAAAAAAAACAATTTTACGACAGTATTATTACATAATTTTTTTAAATTTAATCTAAGAATTAAAAAAAAAGGATCAGGTATATTTTATTAGATATTGCAGACACCCTAAAAAATAATAATAAAGAAGTATATTGTCTTTTGTATTATTAGAAGAAAAAAAGAAATCTACTAAAAATATCAGTCGAATAATCTACAAGTAAACACAAAACTGTTTGTTTATATATTTACCAGTTTTGACAATAAGTATTTCAGGTTTATAGTTTAAATATCACGGAGAAAAAAATGAAAGGGATTCGTGGAATCTATGGCTCGATTTCACCACAACACGCACGTGTACAAACAGAGCGACTTCAAAGTCATAATTGCGCATTGATAAGAATAAGAATATAAGTATGTTTTAAGTGTTATTACTCGAGTACGATATGGTATGCATGACTAAGAATAATGTCAGCTATATTTTATTCGGTTGTTGGTTGTTGGTTATTCATAGCCATAATCCATTAAATCCATGATTTAATGCGACGCGCACCTGCACGCCTTATGTGCAATTAATAGAATGCAGTCTTTATTGCCGACACTAATAAGCGAAAATATTAATCTAAGATTAAAAATAAATAAAAATACAATGATATACATATAATAATAATAATAACAATAACATTAGATTGATTTTTTTTATAGATAGATAGATAGATAGATATTTAACTTTTAACAATAAAATGTGTGAAACAATTGTTTTATGTCCGGTATTTGTTCTTATATAAAATGATGGTTGATTTTTTTTTTGTTCTTGAAGATGAAGACGAATCTATGTCATCATTATTTTAGGGGGGGATGCTATTTGTGAAGAGCTGGACATCAAACAGAACAAAAAAAAACAACTGTTCTTTCTTCTGAAAAGAAATGATAATAATTACAGACGACATAGAATGGTTCAGTACATTCCTAACCAAAGCATTGTATTTCTTATATATATATATATATATATATATATATATATCAAACCAAAAACAAACGTGGATGTGTACTGTACTGTACTTACTCATTTGTATTTGGTACTATCCCATTATTCTTTCTCTCTCTCATGAAAACGTCGTGTAAATAATAATCCAATTTGTGTAGTTTGTCAAAGAAAGGAAGAACACGATATTGACGACGATGACAAGAAGCCAGGGTCTTTTATTGGTTCTTCTTCTTCTTGGTGCCAAAGAAGCACAATTAGTTCCGACAGAAGCTGGAGAGTCGCAGTAGTAAAAAAAAGGGGGAAGAAGCAACGCGAATAGTGGTATTCCTATTTCAGCGCGATCGTTCGTCGTCGTCGTTGTCGTCGTCGTCGTCGTCTTCTTCTTCTTTATTATTATTATTATTTTATTTGTTTTATTATTTTACTTTTTGAGGCTGCGGCTACTGTTTAGGAGTGAATGGGAGAGAGAGAGAGAGCGAGAGCATGCGTGAGAGAATCCAGGCATGTTTTAACTAACTGAGATGTGGTGAGGGGGAGCCCTGAGGGTGGGAGCCCTTCTTCTCCCAATAACTATTCGTCGAAAATCTGCCTTCATAAATTCATTGATGCACGTGTTGTTGTTGTTGTTGTTGTTGTTGTTGGCTGAAGAAGAAGAGGAAGAAAAAAAGATGTAAGGAGGGGGGCGCACCATCCGTTTACCATTTGTTTGCTGAGGGTTCTCGGGTACTTAAGTTAAGATCTCGCACACTAAACACTGGATTTAAATAGGTAGATAAATCGCTCGTAGTTTCAGCTCTCTATTAGGAGAAGTAACGGTTTCCACTTAGCGTAAAGCATTACCCTGCGTAATTAGAATAGAATTCTATTGGCAACGGGTAATGTAAACAAATGCAAAAACATAATTTATCTTACCTGCGTAGAGTAAAGATTGCTGACTACTGCACAAGCGTTCGGGTTTCGAATCTCATTTTGATACACTCATCATGTCTAAGAACATTGAGATGCTGTGATACGGTGAAACAGCTGTTTAAATGCCTCTCTCTGTCTCTGTGTGTGCATATATATATATATATATATATATATATATATATATATATATATCCACATTAATTTCATTCCCTGCCACCGACTTCTTTCAGCCCGGACCTCGGTCCTGCGCTCCCAGTAGTGGCTACTACTTCTTCTCATTAACCCATCATGTCAACCCAATATTTCTATGCACTTGCATGACATTTTTCTTAAATTTATCATCCTGAGGAAGTCTTACAAATAAAGACGAAACGTTGATGAATACATAAAAAAACATCTTTTGGTTTTTCCTTTTTCATTTCCCATTACGTCGGATTACCTTTCTCATATATATATATATATATATATATATATATATATATATATATATAGAACAGATATTTATTATATTCCAATAACCATGGTTAGTTTTATTATTTTTATTTTTGTTTTTATTTTTTTCACATTTCCAAAAATTCCAAATTTCTGTGAGATATATTTAACGGTCCGTTTCATTTGTTTTGTGCCAAACAACATTTGTATGTCAATATCGTCTCTGCAACACTACAAAATCATCAGAAAAAGTTCACAAATAATAAGAGTTCTTAGATTAGAGTGCCTTGAAAAAGCACCCACATCATACATCAGTTTCATTTTAAGGTGAAAACAAACAAAAGAACAAACGAAAATTACAGAGCAGTCACTCACGTGTGTACTATCAAGTTAATCGGCCATTTTGATTTCATATATATATATATATATATATATATATATATATATATATATATATATATATATATATGTGTGTGTGTGTGTGTTACAGAAGATCAGAACAACATCGGTACCGTCGGTTTAAATACAATATTACGCTCTTATCTGTCTTAATAATCGAGTACTCTCATGGGGTTCTCTACCACAAAATGTACACACACACACACACACACACCCATATATATATATATATATATATATATATATATATATATATATATATATAATATTTATGAATAAATATTAAATTATTAATACCTACAGACGCTAGCGTTTCAAGCTTATTGCTCTCATCAGTGCAGGAAAGTAACAATTTCAGACGGTCGGGAGGCGCGAACCCAGTTCACAGAGTCAGCCATATCCACTCGGCCAACGGAAACTGTCACGTAATTAAGGGAAATTAAGATCTATATGTACCTAGAAGCGGGCACAAGTAGAAGACTAGACGAAGGTGTTCGACGAACGTATTCGGAACTTTGCATCATATATATATATATATATATATATATATATTGGTTATGTTGTCAAACTCAAGTGCTTCAAACTCAATGGATATTACACGATCCAAAGGTCCTTATATGTAATTCCAGAGCAATTATTATATATATATATATATATATATATATATATATATATATATATATATATATATGACAACAGAAGCTGAAGAGAGCCGGATGGGTAAGACCTTCCGTACTTGAAACCGACGGTACGAATGTTGTACTAATTTTTCTGTACCAAAATAAATAAATATTATGCTCTTAATTTTTAACTTTAATTCTTAATTAATCGAGCACTCTGCTGGGATTTTTCCTACCATTTTACAAAGAAGTTATATATATATATATATATATATATATATATATATATTAATACTGTGGGCTATATTTATTTAAATTTAGTTTTATGCAAAAGGAGCAGCAAAGAGGGTGTGAAAGCCCTTTGAATTTCGTAAAATTTAATACTAGGTATTATACATCAATTAATAAATATCGTCAAATTTCATCTCCTTTTGAGTATTTAAAAGTGTTTTTAGGGGCCTAATATGGGAACAACCTCTGATTTAAAAATTCAAATATTTCAGATTTGCATTAAATTTTATCTATGCTCCTTAGAAACCAATTAAGCAAGATTCCATGAATTTCACCACTTAAGCCTTTTTCTTAGACATTTTCTAGAATCAAATACAAAATGGGAATAGGATTCTAGACATAAGGTTAAGTAGCATTATATCTTGATTTTGATCTTCATAAGAAAACATAAAATAGTGGAATTAATTTTTCATGTCCTAGAACAGGTATTCTTTTAGTATATATATATATATATATATATATATATAGTAATCCACAGACAGACTGTTTCACTGTATCAGAGCTCTTCGGTGCGGCTGGACTACCACCTATCCTAAAGGCTGTGTCAGATGTTGGGGGTTCTTTTTCTATAATTATCATTTTTGTAAGTGAGTTTATTTTGTGCTTTTTGACTTGCCGTTCTTCTCACCTTTCTTGACCACCTTTCTTCACGTTTTGTGTTGGAATAATGTGCTTGTTTTTTCATTGTTGATTGATTGTCTCTGAAGAGCAGCCGGTAGACAAAAAACTACATTGCAAAACGCGCATAAGACAGAAAGACCAAAATATACGCATTCGCTGAAATAAAGAAATTAAAAAAAAAAATTATGATTGTGGACTGATTTATTTTTTTTATTATTGGAATGCAACCAACCAGTATCTATCTATCTATCTATCTATCTATCTATCTATCTATACGTACATAGATAATAAACAATAACAAATATTTATTATTATTATTTGTCGCTCTTCGAAAAAGTAGAGCACTGTAAGTGTAGTATTAACACAGCTTGACGTCACTAGCTTTAAAATGCATCGTTCCTTCCATTAAAGAAGTAGAACGCTCTAGACGTTAAGGCCGCCGATAAAGTGTTAAAATTATTACCGTTTATTCGCTATTTAAAATTGCCGTGTGGTTAAAGCGTCGGATTTGAGTTGCAAAATACTCGTAATCCGGGGTTTCGAATCGCATGACCGGTAGTGAATAGTCATATCTCTATGCTGATGAGTCCCGATTATTAAAAACGACGAAACGTATATGTACATAGATAATAAACAATAACAAATATTTATTATATATATATATATATATATATATATATATATATACATATATATATATATATATATATAATTTTAAGCTGAATTATTTCGACACTTGATTATTGGGGAAATGGTAGTTTAATCAGTACCATTGGAGAGCCATGAATATTATAACTGTCCTGTTTTTAAATCTCCGAAACAGTTACATGGTAAACAGCTGATGATCCCCGTGTTAATATTAGACGCTTAAGGTCTCCTGTTCTTGTTTCACTCTCAGATACTTAACCCTCCCCCCTTTTCATTTTTTTTTATTTACTTATTTTTTTATTTATTAATTTTCCAACGAATGTTAAGTCTGCAATATCTTGGATTTAGTTAGTTTCTCTGGGAATTTAAACTGCATTTTACTTCTTGTTTTTTTTTTTTTAAATGACTCAAAGCTTCTTTAGACTATATATATATATATATATATATATATATATATATATATATATATATATATATATATATATGCTGCTGAGGAAAATCATGAACGTTTTCAGGCTTCACTCTGATATAATAGTGTTAATTCGGTCGAACTTGGGAATCTGTACAAAATTTTGAACCGAATCCTTTATTTAATAAGTAGTAACACTACACACCTTCTATTTAAAAAAAATTATTTTACTAGTGAGTCACTGTTTATCGAGGCCGGAAATGATTTTCCACATCAGATCATATATATATATATGTTGGCCTAGTGGATACGGCTGACTCTGTGAACCGGGTTCGCACCTCCCGACCGTCTGAAATTGTTATTTTCCTGCACTGATGAGAGCAATAAGCTTGAAACGCTAGCGTCTGTAGGTATTAATAATTTAATATTTATTTATAAATATTATACTAAGCCCCTTTAAGAAATTAAAGTGTAGCACTCTCGGGGATGTTAAAAATAGACTGTCAAAAAGCTCAAATGCAAAGTTCCGAATACATTCATCAAACACTCTCGACTAGTCTTCTATCTGTGCCCGCTTCTAGGTGCATATAGATCTTAATTTCCCTTAATTACGTGACAGTTTCCGTTGGCCGAGTGGATACGGCTGACTCTTTGAACCGGGTTCGCGCCTCCCAACCGTCTGAAATTGTTACTTTCCTGCACTGAAGAGAGCAATAAGCTTGAAACACTAGCGTCTGTAGGTATTAATAATTTAATATTTATTCATAAATATTATATATATATATATTGCTTAGTAGCAACAATACTGCGAAAATCTTACGAGCTACTTTTCTAAGACATTTTCTATTTTTTCTTTTTATCTTTTTATTTTCTTTCTTCTCTTCTTAAGTAACCTCAATTAAGGCAACACCACATTGTGTATTGTCGGTTGTTGTAACTCTTATTCCAGGTACTTAATCCCCCTGATAATCTGCCAAGCAAGGACCTGCTTGGTAGTGAAACACGTGTAGGAAAAAACTCTTTAATTTGAATATATATGATAAATAAATAATCTTTGAAAGAAAAAGTCTTTTGTGGTGATGATTGATCTCCTGAACGGAATGCTTTGGTAAGCCTCCAAACAATCACATATAAATGCTCTGTACCCTGTAATCGAGTATCATCGAGCTTATTTTTATTGGCCTAATCCCGGTCTTCACTGAATAAACTATCTTCTAAATGAAAATATATATATATATATATATATATATAGAGAGAGAGAGAGAGAGAGAGAGAGAGATAGATGAAAGAAGAGGGATAAACATGTACGAATGACAAATTTATTTCAACTTCGATTGTTCAATGCAAGGTGTACTCGGTAAAAACATGTTTATTATTCTTTCCTTAAGCCAAGGCTTTTCAAAGATTAAAATCTTATCATTTGAAAAGTCTTGGCTTAAGGAAAGAATAATAAACATGTTTTTACCGAGTACACCTTGCATTGAACAATCGAAGTTGAAATAAATTTGTCATTTGTACATGTTTATCCCTCTTCTTTCATCTATCTTTAAAATTGCTCTATCTTGTATATCGAGCTTAAGCCATTTCACTATAGGTTCTATGTACTAAAAGTATACTTTTAGTTTCATATTTGATATATATATATATATGGGAGAGATAGATAGATAGATAGATAGATAGATAGATAGATAGATATATGCTGATGAGGAAAATAATAAGTTTTCAAGCTTTACTCTGATGTAATAGTGTTAATAAAATGCTTTTCTGATATGTATATATATACATATAGTGACCACAGACAAACTGTTTAGCTGTATCACAGCTCTACACTACGGCTAGAGTAGCGCGTATCCCAAGACAGTTGATAGTCGGCAGTTCTGACCACCTGACCATGGGACGCACGCTGTTGATAAATGATATTTCAATGTTTTTTTTAATATAAACAATGACCACCACCAAACAGTGCTCCATTTGTTTATTTACAAAGAGCTTTTTATTACGCTAAATAGTAGCAGATGATATATATATATATATATATATATATATATATATATATATATATATCATCAGTTTTGCTGGATAACAGTTTTTCAGTGTGGCTAGAAAAGCAAATACTAAAAGCTGATATCAAATCCCGACGCAAAGTAAGTGAAATCTTAATGCTTATATTATGTATTTTTAGTTGGTCTGGCCAATTTCAGGTTTGTGGTTTAAATCAGGAAGAAAATCAGAATGATGAACTTATTTGGAAGAGTAATACGTCTGGCCGAATCTGACTGAAAGAGAAATGTTACATAAGCAAAAAGGGACACCATTCTTCCACAAAATAAATAATGTCTCAACATCTAAATAGATATGATGTTTTATTTACTGGAACACAGGAACAAAATGAAGCTAGTACAATAAGCTGATTCGTGTGGTATTATCCCTGAGAACGAGAAAAGGCGCATCCTGTCGGCTATAAGAAAAACAGTGAACTGAAGATTCACCTCAT
Source organism: Sepiola atlantica (assembly GCA_963556195.1). Lineage (NCBI taxonomy): Eukaryota > Metazoa > Mollusca > Cephalopoda > Sepiida > Sepiolidae > Sepiola > Sepiola atlantica. Next base: position 35,372,290 of record OY744544.1, on the reverse strand, counting down.
GGTTCGTGTTTGAGTCAGAGCGATTCATCAGGTATGAATTTTGTTACACACAGATGTGCCATACGCCCACACGGTGAAGCGGCGATGATTACATAATTGGCAAGCCGAATAGCAATCTCACTGTTGGTCACGTAGACCGATACAAAATAGTTCGCACATGCAACTGCTACATATTATAAACAGCCGTGAGTGATCTATTCTTTTAAGGGCTATGCATTATCGCTAATCACTGTATTTCTACATCTATCTATATATCTATCAGTGTGTAGTCCATTCCTCAATCATCATCATCATCATCATCATCATCATCATCATCATCATCTTCATCTTCTTCTTCTTCTTCTTCTTCTTCTTCGAAATCGTTACCAAGAGGAGTATTGTTTTTGTATATTACAAGTAAAACATTGGTTTGTTAGTTCATTTTAGAAACTAATTTTACAATGTGTTGTGGAGGTTTTTTTTAGATAAGGATTGATTATTTGGATTATTCAGACTACTGTTCTCATCTCAGATGTGATTCTCACAACGTTTCCACCGATGTAACATCCGACTTCCTTCAGGTGTATTTTGTCGAACTCGGGAATTTTTACGTCGAACTCGGGAATCTGTACGGAATTTCGAACCGAATCCTTTTAATAAGTAGTAACACTATACACCTTTTTCTTGTTTCGTTTTTTTTGCTAATGAGTCACTGCTTATGAAGGCCGAAAGGCCACTCAAGGATCAGGGTAAATGAGATTGTTAGTTGGTGATGAACAACACCCTGAGAGGATTGGAAACGACGGGTGAAATCGAAAACAAGAATAGGTTTAAGGCTCTCAAAATTCATACTAGAATTGTCAACATCGACCGGTGACGCAACGGATAAAAGTGCTAAGTAATAATCAGTTCTAAGCGATAGTCTTCTTAAAAAATGCCATATCTGGGTTGGTGCACCAACCAATTGTCTCTCCCTTTTAGACAGGGTCCAAAAATGAGCCTCTAACCTAATAGGTCCGACACTGTCTGCCAAGCTCCAGCCCCTGTCCCATCGCAGCAATACCTCGACCAACCCAATAATCAGCAAAATTCCACCCCTTTATCGTAGAGGTCCCCAAATGATGAAAACCTTTCTGTTCTAATAGCTTCTTCCTCAAACTACTTGCCTTTTGAATTCCCTTCCTGCTTCCTGTTTCCCCGATCATACCAACATTCAGAAATTTAAATGTAAAGTGAAAAAACATCTCACTGCACAATTCCCCACTTAGGGTGCCCATATTAATCTGGTCCCTAATTCACAGTATCCCCTTACATCTCAGTGGCAATGTGCCCCCTTGTTTGGGGTGAATATGAGTATAAAATAAATAAAACTTACCTATGGTCGGTCAGCTTCACTTGGTTACGTGGGTTGGTTTCCACACTCAAGGATTTTTCTTAATATGTCAGCTGTTTTCATCAGTGCTGTGGTTTGTATGATGTCAATCCTCCCTTTGATTCCAATTTCCCCATATCATTTTTCTAGGTTTTTCCGAACTTTTCCTAGTGCTCCTAAAATTATAGGAATTATGGTAGTTTTCTTCATGTTCCTAGGGTCCTGAACCGATGCATGACCTCTATCCCAAAAACACTATGAATAAATACTTGCCAAAATGACCAGATTCGACATTAAAAAAAAACCCAACTAAATCAAACACCATGAATAAATACTTGAACATATAAAAAACTTGAAGCATAAAAACTTTTGCCAAAATGATCGGATTCGGCATTAAATAACCCGAAAAGAGTTGATATGCCGTAAAACAAAACAACTAAACCAAACACATTGAATAAATACTTTAACATATAAAGAACTTGAAGCATAAAAACTTTTGCCAAAATGATCGGATCTGGCAGTAAATAACCCAAAATGTGTTGATAGCCGTAAAACAAAAAAAAAAACGTTTAAAACTAGAATGATTTTTGTTTCCTTGATTACTTGAATCGAAGTTGAAATACTTGATATTGAAATAATATTGGAATAATTCAAATCAAAATACTTGAATAGTAAACAATCTTCCAACACGATCCCAGCATGGGACTGTTATAAGGATGGCAGATAATTTTGTTGTAGGTGTTGCTGCCTTGTGAGATTAACTTCAACTGACAAGTGATTTCTGATTAGGCTATAGGTATTTGACTAAGATTCAAACAGTCTCGGGTACAGCCTTCTGTTCACTCTGTTGGTAGGTGCTGACTGCTTTCATTGAGCTTAACAGAGAGAGGTGAGTGAGGATGGAATGAAGAATGTTTTAAACATATGATATTGTTTAGGATAGTGAGTGAATCGCCACATGCCTTTAATATTGAACTAGAAGAATACCCACTTTTATTTACAAAGTCTAAAATCAAGCTATAATGATACTAAACCTTACGTCTAGAATCCTTATTCCAATTTTCTTCAAAATCCATTACATAATTTTTATTTTATAAAATGTCAAAAAATTTAAGGCTTAAGCTTAAGGGGTCTTAAGAAAAAATTGAAATTCAAGGAATCTTGCTTAATTGGATCAAATTTAATGCAAATCTGAAATATTTTACTTTTCAAATGGGAGGTTGTACCCATGTTATGCCCACTAAAAGCCCTTTAAAATACTCCAAAGAAAGTCAAAATTGGAGAATATTTATTAATTGATGCCTAATATCTATTGTTAAAATTTCACAAAAATCGGAGATATCTGAATTTTCTCGAAGTGCTTCATCTCCTGCTTTGCCACCTTGGCCTGGAACTAAATGAAACAAAATATAGCAAACATTACTCACATTTACGCCGAGCAGCTGACTGCTTAATTAGTTTAGGAGTGAATCGTGTACATACATATATATATAAACATATACACATATTTATCTTAATATAAATAAAGATATTGGAGCTACCAGAAAAGAGACGTGCTCAATAAATAGCAAAACTAAAGATGCAATTTATATTTGTCTTTCCTACAGATGTCACAGACTTGCCAGAATTTAAAAAAAAGTAAATTACACCTAATTAGATCTTAGCATGAGGTTATATACACAACATGAAAATTAGTTTCTCAAAATCAGAATTGAACCGAATCCAAACAGCAGACCCTGTACACAGATAGATAAAAAATGAAACATTAATTATTGTGTATATACATAGTAGAAAAATATATGTATGGCAAGTAAGTTACACCGAAACGTTTATGTTTTATTTCTCAAAGAAATTTGTCAGGCTACATACATAACATTTAGATTGGCGAATGGAGCACAAACATTTCTGTGTAATTTACTTGTCATATGCATATTTTTACACTAATATATATATATATATGAATATATATATATATATATATATATATAGATTTAGATTTTTCACTTATAAAATAGATCATTCAGTGAAGACCGGGGTTGTTCCAATAAAAACAAGCTCGATGATACTCGATTACAGAGTACAGAGCATTTATATGTGATTTTATGAAGGCTTACCAAAGCATTCCTTACAGGACACCAATGATCACCATTAAAGATATTTTTTCTTACAAATATTATTTATTCAAATTAAATGTTTTTTCCTTTTTTTTTTTTTTCCTCTTCTCTTCTTAAGTGACTTCAACTATTGCAACGCCACATTGTGTATTGTCGGCAGTTGAAACCAGTATTCCAGACATTTAATTTCCCTGATGATCTGCCAAGCAAGTAACTGCTTGGTAGTGAAACACGTGTAGGAAAAAACATTTAATTTGAATAAAAAATATTTGTAAGAAAAAATATCTTTAATGGTGATCATTGGTGTCCTGTAAGGAATGCTTTGGTAAGCCTTCATAAAATCACACATATATATATATATATATATATATATATATATATATATATATTGTAATTACAAACGAAAACAAACGTAACTTGAGAAAGCTTTATTTGGCATACAATGTCGATACAATAATAGTGCTGCTATTTATATTGTTTAGTAAAAGCAGGAAAGTTCTCCAAAGGGGAGATGATTCAAAATAGGGAAAGTTATTCATAATTGTTCATTATATATATATAAAGATAGATGAAAGAAGAGTGATAAACATGTACGAATGTCCAGATTTATTTCAAACTTCGATTGTTCAATGCAAGGTATATTCTGTAATAAAATTATGTTTATTATTCTTTCCTTAAGCCAAGGCTTTTCAAAGACATTCGTACATGTTTATCACTCTTCTTTCATCTATCTTTATAATTGCTCTATCTCGTATATTGAGCTTAAACCATTTCACTATAGGTTCTATCTACTAAAAGTTTATTTTTAGTTTCATATTTGATTATATATATATATATATCGATATATATATATATATATTGTTGAATATAAGAGACAACTCATGTCTAGATATCCTTTGGAAGATCCTTTCAATAGTCCGAATCAAGATCTTAGTTTCGGAGGGGAATTGGCTGATGAATTTGCCATAGATCCTGATTCGGACTATTGAAAGGATCTACCAAAGAATATATAGACATGAGTTGACTCTTATATTCAACAATACTTGCCTGCAAGAGAAAATGCTGCCTATATATATATATATATATATATATATATATATATATATATATATATATATATGCTAGAAGAATACCTGTCCCAGAATTGGTAAAATTAATTCCTGAACAGAACAGTTTTGCACCACCTTCAGGTGTTGTTACAGACTTGCCAGAATTTAAAAAAAGTAACTTACACCTAATTTTAAAACAAAAACATTCAGAGGTATTATTTTTTATTTAAAATGTTCATTTTTCGATTACGTAAACGGAAATAGCATTTTATTTAAAGAAAAATGTCTCATTAGTTTGCGGTGAGATATTTTTGATAAAGAAAGTAAATTCTTCGAAATACTGATTTCCCCGGTTTATTTTTATTTTATTTAATTGTTAGACGCGTCCAAGCATCTGAATAAGAGGTTCTGTCCGTCTGTCACACTTTAATCTGAAATAGTATTTGCGTCGGTCTGTTACACTTTAATCTGAATTAGTATTTGCGTCAGTCTGTCACACTTCAATCTGAAGTAGTATTTGCGTCGGTCTGTCACGCTTCAATCTGAAGTAGTATTTGGGTCGGTCTGTCACACTTTAATCTTAAATAATATTTGCGTTGATGTGTTACACCTTAATCTGAAATAGTATTTGGGTCGGTCTGTCACACTTTAATCTTAAATAATATTTGCGTTGATGTGTTACACCTTAATCTGAAATAGTATTTGGGTCGGTCTGTCACACTTTAATCTTAAATAATATTTGCGTTGATGTGTTACACTTTAATCTGAAATAGTATTTGGGTCGGTCTGTCACACTTCAATCTGAAATAGTATTTGCGTCGGTCTGTCACACTTTCCTATGAAAGATAATTTTCAGCATAAAACATGTAGATGGAATGGACTTAAAAACACCTATTCTTAAGGTTTGGAATGTCTGAGATGTACATTGATAAGTTGTTTTATTTGGATTAGCCAGACTACTGTTCTCACCTTGGATGTTATTCTCACAACGTTTCGGCCGATGTAACCTCCGACATTCTTCTTGTCGAACTGGGAAATCTTTATGTTGAAATCTGGAATCTAAATAATAATCAGTTCTAAGTGACAGTCTACTGGAGGTTGAAGGTTCAATCCTCAGTACGGGCGATACTAAGGATACAATTACGAATTACTTAAGACTTTTACTTGGTCATGGTTTATGGAACGAGAGCAAACTATCTCATGTATTAAATAAAAGGTTTCGTTTCAAATTCGGTAGAGATTCCCGAGTTCGACATAAAGTTTTGACAAGTTGAACCTGAAGAAGGTCGGAGGTTACATAGGTCGAAACGTTGATAAGAACAGTAGTCCATATAATCCAAATAATACAGAGAATTGATAATTTAAATTATTCGGATTATTCAAACTACTACTGTCATCTTATTTGTTATTTTCACAACGTTTCGGCCGATGTAACCCCCAATTTTCTTCAGGTGCATTTTTTAGAACTTGGGAATCTTTATCTCGAAATCGGGAATCTTTATTTAATCTGCGGGTTTAGATTATTCTTGTTCCGTCAGTTATGGACCGACGGCGTAACGGTTAAAGGCATTGATTAACAATGCGTTTTAAGTGACAGTCTTCTGGAGGTTGAAGGTTCAATCCTTACTACAGGCGATAATAGTTAAGAATAACATAATGAATTAACACTTCTACCCGGTCATGACTGACAGAATGAGGACAATCTATCCCCGTGGATTAAAGAAAGGTTTCAGTTCGAAATTCTGTCGATTTTTTTCAAGTACAATGTAAAGATTCCCGCATACGAAAAGAAGCATCTGAAGAAGGCCGGAGGTTACATCGACCGAAACGTTTGTGAATATAACAACCAAGATAAGAATAGTAGTCCGAATAATCCAAATTATACACCTGTTCTTATATATATATATATACAACATGAAAATCAATTTCTCAAAATCAGAACTGAACCGATCAAAACAACGCGCTCGATATTCTTTCCGAAAGATAAAAGATAAAACACATTAATTATTGTGTGTATATACATAGTAAAAAAATATATGTATGGCAAGTAAGTAACACCGAAACGTTTATGTTTTATTTTCCAAATGACATTTAGATTGATGAATTTCTTTGGGGAATGAAGTACAAACATTTCTGTGTAACTAACTTGCTATAAGCATATATTTACACTACTATGTAGTCATATATATATATATATATATAATGTATATCTAGGCAGCAGCTTCTCTTGCAGGCAAGTATTGTTGAATATAAGTACTAACAAACAAAAACTCCATATATTAGAAACCCCTAATTAATAGAATTAACTTTAATATCAGTAATAATATTCTAAAATGTCTATAGCTCTAAATATAGTTTCGTACTTAGTACATAATTCACGCCAAAACCTTCTATAATACTAACACATGGTCTGTATCTGATTAACCTCATTCCCCTGAAGATGGACCCGGATGGGTCTGAAAGTACTTGGGAGACAAATCCGAACTATGGCAAATTCATCAGCCAATTCCCCTCCGAAACTAAGATCCTGATTCGGACTATTGAAAGGATCTACCAAAGGATATCTAGGCATGAATTGTCTCTTATATTCAACAATATATATATATATATATATATATATATATATATATATATATATACTAGAAGAATACCCGTCCCAGGATTGGTAAAATTAATTCTTCGAACAGAACAGTTTTGCACCCCATGTATGTCTCCTTATGAAGACTAAAATGAAGATATAATGATAGTAAACCTTATGTCTAAAATACTTATTTCAATTTTGATCAGAATCCCTTAAATGATTTTTATTTTAGAAAATGTCTAAAATTAAAGGCTTAAGGAGTCTTAAGAAGGAATTGAAGTTCAGGAAATCTTACTTACTTGGTGACTAATGACTATACAAATCTGAAATATTTGAATTTTCAAATCATAGGTTGTGCTCATATTAGGCCCCCTAAAGACCCTATTATTCTTATCTCGGTTGTTATTTTCACAACGTTTTGGCCGATGTAACGTCTGAATTTCTTTAGCTGCATCTTTTTGAACTTAAGAATTTTTATGTCGAACTCAGGAGTCTATAGAGAATTTCGAACTGAAACTGTTTACTTAATCAGCAGGGGTAGATTGTTCTTGTTCCGTCAGCTATGGACCGACGGCGTAACGGTTAAAGGCATTGATTAACAATGAGTTTTAAGTGACAGTCTTCTGGAGGTTGCAGGTTCAATCCTTACTACAAGCGATAATGACTAAGAATAACAAAAAAAAAAAAAAAACATTTCCATCCGGTCTTGGCTGAGAGAATGAGGACAATCTACTCCTGTGGTTTCAGTTCAAAATTCTGTTCAGGTTTCCATGTTCAGTGTAAAGATTCCACATTTGAAAAGATGTATCTGATGAAGGTTGATGGTCATATCAGCCGAAACGTTGTGAAAATAGCAAGCAAGATGAGCATAGTTGTCAGAACTGTTAATCCATGTGAGTGATCTCCCCTGAATACTCTCCCTGGTGGTGAGGCGGCTTTCGTCCGGAAGTTCTGGGGCCGCCATTATTGTTTATACTGAAGTCTGTAGAGGAGAACGAATAAAATATTCTCTCCATATCTGTTATCGAAGTTCTTTATTTGAGTTTTAACATTTTTTTTTTTTTGCTAAGTGTTAACATTCTATTATTTTCGTATTAACATTGGTAGAATAGCGTGGGCCTGAAGGAACTTCAAGGAGATCAATTTCTGAAGAGAACAATATGGGTGAAGAATTAGGAATCTTAAACGATCATGTTGAACAACATCAAACTGAGAGAAAGAGATGTACTACCTAAACAAAACCTCATTCTAAAAACTATTGGGCTTCCCAAACCAGGATGGTCCAATGAAAACTTGCCAATGATGATGATTCAGAATGAAGAACATTGAATGGCACAAGTAGGACAGGCAAAGCCACAGACAAAAAAAAGCATTTAATCAATGTGACTATGGAACAAGGTGGACCATTTTGGCATGAGTTTTAACTAGTGATGGGACGATTTCTATATTTTTCATGATTCCGATACAATTACCGATTCTGTTCTAAATTCCCGATTCCGATACAAGTACCGATTCTGTTCTAAATTCCCGATTCCGATACAAGTACCGATTCTGTTCTAAATTCCCGATTCCGATACAAGTACCGATTCTGTTCTAAATTCCCGATTCCGATACAAGTACCGATTCTGTTCTAAATTCCCGATTCCGATAAAATTACCGATTCTGTCCTAAATTCCCGATTCTGATACAATTACAGATTCTGTTCTAAATTCCCTATTCCGATACAAGTACCGATTCTGTTCTAAATTCCCGATTCCGATACAATTACAGATTCCGATTCTTTTTAAATTTTTAAATATTTAGCGTTTTTTTTTTGTTTTTTTTTTTCGTTTTTTTTAATTACTGTAAAAATCCATATAATATATGTACACATTTTTGCAAACGTAAAAGTACATTCGTGTGTGTGTATGGGGGGGGATCTATAGATTTTTAGTTTTGCTGGTAGTTTAAAATCAATAAATATTCATCATTTTATCATTAGTACGATCTATTGAAAATTAAGTTTTAAACAAAAACATACAAATAGAAACAATCAAAAGAATTGTTTTCGGCATCGATAAATAGGCACAAATTTTTCCGATTCCGATTAAGCATCTCAACACTAGTTTTAACATGGAGTACTGGAATGGAAAGCAAGTGAAGTCAGACAATCCAGTAAATATGAGCACATATCTGGTTACGAGGAAAATATAATGATTTGCTCTTCAAAAATAAAGTTTACACCCAAATACGTGACCAAGGCCAACCTAAAACAGCCACAAGGTGGTTTATACTAATGATTGGACGATTCCAATATTTTCCCCGATTCTGATGCAATCAACGATTATGTTCTAAATTCCCGATCCCGAATCTAAAATCGCCTCAAAAAGTAAAATTTAATTTTAAATTCTTTTTTTTTGAGCAGGGGGTGATTTAGAGTCCTCATCTACTTTCAAATGTAGATATCATTTTCTTTTTAATTTGACAAACTTTTAAATGTTTTTTCTCTTCATCCACTTGTGTCATTTTTACCGGTGCCATTTTTAGCGGGCTATTTTTTGGCGCTGCCATTTTAACCTAAATTCGTTATAATGATGTATAAATATTAATTTTACTGATAGTTTTAAAATCAATAAATATTTATCATTTCATCACTAGTACCAGCAATCGAAAATTAAGTTTTAAACAACAAAAAAACAAAAATAATTAAAAGAATCGTTTTCGTAATAGGAAATTAGGCTAAAATTTTTCTTATTCCGATTCTGATACCCCAAAATGTTCTGAGTTTTTTTCAATTCCCGATTCCGATTAATGGTCCCAACACTAGTTTATACTAATAAAAATCTCAATGACAAACAAGTGCGCAAACTTCGACTTGTGGTGAGAGTCTTTCAGAACAGGGATGCTGACAATATAAGAAACGATTCTTCAACATACTCTAAAGAAAGAAATTGCCCATAATAGCATCTAACCATTGGGTGTGCAAGTCAAAGACATAAAAACAGCATTCCTACAGAGCAAAGAGTTAGACCGATTAGTCTATTTAGATCGTGATATATCTTGTTGAAGATATAATGACAAATAACCCCAGTGGAAGGTTTTTAAAATAATAGGTTTATTTCCGGATGTATATATCTTGTACATACAAGATATGTTAACAGAATATGTAATAGGAGAGACCGACTAGAGAATACGTAAGACAGAATGTTAAGAATGCATGTCTTAACTCGAATGTCTTGACTGCTCGCTGTAGTCGTACTAATAGTCCGACGAGTCCATCTATTTCGTGAATGGGGAAGTCAGGTTATCCTATCACAACAAATCCTCCTAAAGACGCAGTGTATCTCTAGGATATATGTGTAAGCTCTCCAAGTGTGTATATGGTTTAACTGATGCTTCGAGGTGTTGGTACCTGACACTTAAGGAGGAATTATTGAAGTCAGGCGCAGTAGTTCAAAAATATAATCGAGTGATATTTATATTGAATCTTGGAAACAAACTGAATGGTATAATCGCTACCCATGTCCATGATTTTTACCTTTGCATGCTCGGAGATCTTTTAGACCAGAGTTATGGACAGGAAGTTGCAGAGTTCCAGTACATAGGATTGAGCATAAAGAAAAACAGGAATGATGTTAAACTTGGACAAGACGAGTATGTCAAGAAGTTAAAGTGTATCACACTAAAAGGAGGCAGAAATTCGAAAGATGCAATATCTAAAACAGAAGTTACCGAAACCAGGCAATTGATTGGCCAACTTAATTGGTTAGCCACCCATTATCAATTATTTATTCATTTATTTATTTATTTATTTATTTATTTATTTATTTATTTATTATTACTACTACGACGAGGACTGACTGTCGTCAACTGAATCGAGCCACTACTCCAGATTTGAGAGTAAAAGGTATCAGTTTCAAATAGACTATGGTTGGAAATATCCGCAACCTGCAACTGTATGGGTTCATTTTAGAAATAATTGAAAGATAAAGTTATGAAAACTTTTCTCTGTTTTTTTGTAATCTTGAACTTTGATGCTTGCATTCGGAAGAACATGTTTTAGAAAAATTTTGATGCTTGCATTCGGAAGAACATGTTTTAGAAAAATGTTGATGCTTGCATTCGGAAGAACATGTTTTAGAAAAATTTTGATGCTTGCATTCGGAAGAACATGTTTTAGAAAAATTTTGATGCTTGCATTCGGAAGAACATGTTTTAGAAAAATTTTGATGCTTGCATTCGGAAGAACATGTTTTAGAAAAATTTGCTAGCAATAATTTCAGATGGTGAGAGTGATTCATCCGAAGTTCCAGACGTTTTCATTCATCCATTTTTAATTAATTTATAATTTTTTATTTTAAACATTTATTCATTTATTTTATTTATTTATTTAACTAACTACAATAATTATTTCATGAGTCACAAAATTAATGGTTAAAACACACACAAACAGGGACATTCAAGGCAAAGTAAAAAAAGAGGGAAAACAGCAATGGATTAATTCTTCAGATGCAACCATTCAATTTGTACGTTTAAATGCTATTTCAAATTTAAGCATGACAGACAGACGAAAATGATATTTCAAACTTACACATGACATACAGACGAAAATGATATTTTAAACTTAAGCATGAGAGACAGACGAAAATGATATTTTAAACTTAAGCATGACAGACAGACGAAAATGATATTTCAAACTTAAGCATGACAGACAGACGAAAATGATATTCTAAACTTAAGCATGAGAGACAGACGAAAATTATATTTCAAACTTAAGCTTGACAGACAGACTGAAATTATATTTTAAACTTAAGCATGAAAGACAGACGAAAATAATATTTTAAACTTATACATGACAGACAGACGAAAATAATATTTTAAACTTAAGCATGACAGACAGACGAAAATGATATTTCAAACTTAAGCATGAAGACAGACGAAAATTATATTTCAAACTTAAGCATGACAGACAGACGAAAATGATATTCTAAACTTAAGCATGAGAGACAGACGAAAATTATATTTCAAACTTAAGCTTGACAGACAGACGAAAATAATATTTTAAACTTAAGCATGAAAGACAGACGAAAATGATATTTTAAACTTAAGCATGACAGACAGACGAAAATGATATTTCAAACTTAAGCATGACAGACAGACGAAAATGATATTCTAAACTTAAGCATGAGAGACAGACGAAAATTATATTTTAAACTTAAGCTTGACAGACAGACTGAAATTATATTTTAAACTTAAGCATGAAAGACAGACGAAAATAATATTTTAAACTTATACATGACAGACAATCGAAAATAATATTTTAAACTTAAGCATGACAGACAGACGATAATGATATTTCAAACTTAAGCATGACAGACAGACGAAAATAATATTTTAAACTTATACATGACAGACAGACGAAAATGATATTTCAAACTTAAGCATGACAGACAGACGAAAATGATATTCTAAACTTATACATGACAGACAGACGAAAATAATATTTTAAACTTATACATGACAGACAGACGAAAATAATATTTTAAACTTAAGCATGACAGACAGACGAAAATGATATTCTAAACTTAAGCATGACAGACAGACGAAAATGATATTTTAAACTTACGCATGACAGACAGACGAAAATGATATTTTAAACTTTAGTTCACAGTTACTAAAATGCTATTTCAAACTTAAGTGTGGTAGACCAACGAAAATGTTATTTCAAACACAAGTTTGGTAGATCAACTAAAGCGTAACAGACTGATTAACCTCTGTCTCCTACAGATGAATGGACACATCTAAAAACACCCAGACATGCATGCACAACGCACATACACACAAAATAAATGCATTATTATTTCAGATTATGAGGCAAGATAAAAAAAAATCCGGGGAAATCAATTAAAATTCCTCATTATATAATCAAAGAAATAATAATTGGTTCGGTTAATTTTATTATTTTTACGAGCAGATTTAATCAGCGTGGCATGGCTATCAAATATGATGAACATAACTAATAAAACTTAGGAAAGGTATGAACCCCCTCATTCTGTCAGTTCATGAGTTAAATAGCACAACTACTCTTCTAATAATTCCATTGCAAAAGAAAAATTGTACTTGTACCGCCTGAACATAAGTACCTCTGACAAACCTGACTAGCAGCAAAATCCCACCCCTTCAGCATAGATGCCAGAAAATGTTCTACTCTAATAACTTCTTTTCTCGAAACGCTTGCCTTTGGAATTCCCTCTCTGTTCCCTGCTTCCCCAACTGTATCAACATGCAGAAAATTAAATGTAATGTGAAAAAGCATATTGCTGTCCAGCCTCCCAATTAATATACCCTTTATAAATCTGACCCCTAATCACAGTAAGCCCTTACGTCTCAGTGACAGTCTGCCTTGTTTGGGGAGAATAAAAGTAAAAAGAAAAATAAAGATTTGTTTAGCAAAATGGTTCCCAGCGTTAAATGACTGTAAAGGTCAATATGTCGTTAAACAAAATAATATAATTCTGATTATACATATTATAATAGATTTTAAAATTATTTCAAACACGGCTGAAACATCTGCAGGAACCTGCTGATTCCAAATATTTGATTTATTTTGCACCATTCACAACTGATAGGCAGGAAGACAGACGCACAGAGACATCTTTGCTTTATATATAGAGACTAGCGAAAATAGACTCCCTAACGGTCGTCTATTTTTGCTAGGCTGCAGCGTTCTTGGGTGGTGAGACAAAAATTTGTCTCCAAATACTGTTTTTGTTTAAAAAGGAAAACAAATTTTTTATTTTTTTATTTTTGGCGGGAAAATATTTTGGGGATTGCTACGAAAAGAACACTTGAACAGAAAAACAGAATTGCTACTGACAGCCGCACATAAGAATGTGATTACAGCGCATTATATCAAAGCTGAAAGAGACAAAACACAGGAAAACAGCAAATGTAGACTCTGCGAACAAAGAGATGAAAAGATAAATCACATAATAAGTGAATGCAGCAAAAAAAGTCCAGAACAAATACAAAAGGAGACACAACTGCGCAGGAAAGGTAGTCTACTGGGAACTATGCAAATACATGCAATTTGAACATGCATACAAGTTATTTATCTACCTCCCACAAGGTAAGATGTGACACAATGTCGGGAAAGTGGGATTAGATAAGCCAGCACTCGAGAGGTGAGCCTTCTGGCCATTTAAAAATAGCCTGGGCAGCCCCGTTGGCATTCCCCGGTAGGGGCGCCTCAGGCAGTAAGCAATAAACTTACTCCTCCCCAAAGAGGGGAGGAAAAGCCTGGGAAGGTGTACCTCCTAGAACTGCACAGGACAGACCCATAGACCGGCGTAAATCAAGACCCGAAGGCCAAGACAATACCAGTCTATTGGGTGCAGTATCCATCAGAACAGATACTACACAAGGCCACAAATCGCAGATAAATTGTAGATACAAACCGGAAACAGTACTGGAAAATGAAGAGTGTCAAATCCTCTGGGACACGGACATACAAACAGAGAAACTCATCCAAGCAAAGAGATTGGGATAATAATAGTCAACAAGATGAAGGTCAAGAAGACAGAAAAACGAAGCAAATACATGGAACTTGTCATGGAACTGAAAGGAATATGGAACACGAATATAATTACTGTAATACCAATAATTGTAGGAGCACTAGGAACAGTTCTGCACAGCCTGGAAAAATGATTTGGCGAAATTGAAATCAAAGGAAAGATTGACACCATACAATGCACAGCAATGATGAAAACAGCTGAAATATTTAGGAAAATCGTTGAATGCGGAAACCAACCCACATAACCAGCAAATGCCAACCAGACACATGTAAGTTAAAATAGAACAAAACATATAGCCTAGGAAACTGAAACTGCCAAAAGTACCATAAAGTAACGCCCCCATTCCCGCACACACACACATGTGGTATCAGCCTCCGCTGATACCACACAAAATAGCCGTTAAGAGTCTGGGAGGATGGTAAGACCGAGGAGAGAGAGCACCAACCAGACCTTTATTGGAATGATGCGGAGAATACTGGAACCTTGGAGTGACTTATGGACACGCAAATTCCAGAGAAGACCAATGATCGACGGCAGTGAGAAATCAATGGAAAATGGCTGTTGTGATAGCAAATAATGATTTACAACGATTATCGAAAGAGGCAGTGAGTGTTGGAAATTTGGCTAAACTTGTGGTCACTCAGATTCCAGGTAACACCACTTGATTTGCCAGTGAGCAATCATTAATAATGACTTGTGTGAAAACTCCTAGTGAGTAAAATAAATAAATAAATAAATAAAATAATAATGACGACGACGACAATAATAATAATGATAATGATAATGATGATAATGATAATGATGATGATAATGATAATGATAATGATAATATTAATACTGATAATGATAATGATAATAATAGCAGCAGCAATAGCAAACGCTACTATTGGGAAATAAGTTCCAAACAATTTAGTAGTTTATCTACTCATGTGTGACTCATTTGGCTAAGATCAAAGTGTAGTATCTGTTCCGATGGATACTGCACCCCATAGACTGGTATTGTCTTGGTCTTCGGGGCTTGATTTACATCGGTCTATGGGTCTGTCCTGTGCAGTTCTAGGAGGTCCACCCTCCCAGGCTTCGCCTCCCCTCTTTGGGGAGGAGTAAGTTTATTGCTTACTGCATGAGGCGTCCCTATCGGGTAATGCCGACGGGGCTGCCCAGGCAATTTTCAAACCCCACTTTCCCGACCCGACCTTGGGTCACATCTTACTTGTGGGAGTAAGATAAAAACTGGCCTTGTGCCTAACTCCTGGAGAGGAGTAAATCAATACTCATGTGTGACGTACTTGCGTTAAAAACAATTTAATATTTAATAGAAAATATAAGCACGTGAGTTACTGTTTTATCAGCAGTTAGTCACCCGTCGCATGTGTTCTATTTCAGAAGTAAACTCCATATTGGTGCCCTTCATTAATCCAATCAAATCCTAATGGTAACTTTACATAATTATATCATCTATTTTCCTTTAAATATTAAATTGTTTTTAATGCAAATACATCACACATGAGTAAGCAAACTAAAATAAATTGTTTGTGATTAGGTTGTCACCTATATTTCCTGTAAAATGCTTTTTGTCGCCAATAGTAACGTCATCATAATCATCATCATAGTAATAGTAATAATAATAATAATAATTAATAATAATAAGACGAAGATGAAAACAACAACACATGACAAAAAAAAACGAAATAAAAATAATTTGAGTGTCGTATTTAGCATAATGGTAACAGTATTTGCTTATAAGTCAGGAGACCCGGGTTCAATCCTCGGTCGAGTCAGACCAAAGATTTAAAAAATGGTACCTGATGCTCCCTTTCTAAAAGCTCAGCATTACAAGGTAACGATCAAGGGTAAGTGGAGTAATCCTGGGAAAAGAAGTGGCACCCTCACCTACACTTCCGTGTTCTAGCTAATGAAAAGGGAGCCTTCGGGTCGTCCTCGACTATTATCGACTACTTTACTTTACTATTTTACAGTAAAATATTATATTAGTACCCCTTCCACCAAAGAAAAAAATCATAAGTAAAATACGACTCGTTTAAAAAAAATCTAAAATTCCAGAAAAAAATAATGACAAAAAATTCTTTCAAAAACTGCCAAAACCTGTAATTCTTCAATTTCTTTTGTGGCGTTTATTTTGTTAAAGTCTACAAATGGGATTCTGGGAAGACCCAGGTTTTCGCTCATCTGCCCCCCCCCCCCTCTCCGCCTATTATCATTTGTACTGTATCCGTCATTCACTTATTTATTCATTCATAAAGAAAACAAGTGGGGGTGATTAAATTTTTAGGGGGAGGTAACTCTTGAAGGGAGCAGGGTGGGTATTTGGAGTGGAATTGTCATTTGAGGAAGGAAGGGGAAATGATTGTAGCAGGGGTAGAAATAGTTGTTGACTATACCAGGTTGGTGATGAGGATGATGATGTTGTTGATGGGTGATGATGCTGGTGTTTGTTGTCCGGATGCCGTGTCTGGGTAGCTGCTGCTGATGTTTACAAGAATGACAGGGTAGATAGGAATGACATGCGGGTGGGGGTATTGAAGAATTCGGGCGGGGGAGGGGACAAATAAAGGAATTCAGAATGGATGAATGGTTGAAATGAATGCAAAATGGAATGAAATAAAAAGAAAAAGAAGGAAATAAGTAGTAAGGGAGAAATATTCACCGAGATAAAGAAAGAGAAAAGGAAAGAAAGAAAGACAGAAAGAAAGGAAGTCAGAAACAAGAAAGAAAAAGAAGAGAAGAGGAGAAGGAAGAGAGAAAGACAGAGAGATATAAAGAGAAGAAGGAATAGAGCAAGGAAGTGAGAAAAAAGAGAAAAAGTAAGAGATAAAGAAAAGAAAGCGAGAAAGGAGAAGAATACGAAAAAAGAGAAAGAGAAGAGAAAAGAACGAAAGGAAAAAAAGAAAAGAGAAAAAAGAAGAGAAAAAAGAGAGAAATGAAGAGAAAAAGAGTAAAAGAAGAGAATGTAAAGAACGAGAAAAAGAGAGAAGGAGAGATAAAAAGAAAAGAAAGTGGGAAAAGAAGAAAGAAAAGAAAAAGGAAAGAAAGGGAGAAAAAGAGAGAAAAGAAGTAAAGGAGAGATAGAAAGAAATGAAAATAGAAAGGAAGAGAGAAAACGATGAAGGAAAAGAATGAGTGAAAGAAAGAGAGAAAGGAAGAAGCAAACAGAAATAAATGAAAGAAGGAAAGAAAAACACCCATGTTGATAAAAAGTGAAATAAGGAACTTAAAGAAAGTAAGAAACTCAGAAAGAAAAACGAATGAAGGAAGGATATTTTTAGAAAAAAATGAAGGAAAGATATTTTTTTAAAAAAGAATGATAGAAGGATATTTTTAGAAAAAGAATGAAGAGTGGATATGTTTAGAAAAAGAATGAAGGAAGAATATGTTAAGAAAAAGAATGAAGGAAGAATATGTTTAGAAAAAGAATGAAGGAAGAATATGTTAAGAAAAAGAATGAAGGAAGAATATGTTTAGAAAAAGAATGAAGGAAGAATATGTTTAGAAAAAGAATGAAGGATGAATATTTTTAGAAAAAGAATGAAGGAAGAATATTTTTAGAAAAGAATGAAGGATGGATATGTTTAGAAAAAGAATGAAGGAAGAATATTAAAAAAAGAATGAAGGAATAATATTTTTAGAAAAACAATGAAGGATGGATATGTTTAGAAAGAGAATGAAGGAAGAATATTAAAAAAAAGAATGAAGGATGGATATGTTTAGAAAAAGAATGAAGGAAGAATATGTTTAGAAAACGAATGAAGGAAGAATATTTTTAGAAAAACAATGAAGGAAGAATATTAAAAAAGCATGAAGTAAGGATATTTTTAGAGAAAGAATAATAAAGAGGATATTTTTTTAGGAAAAAAAAATGATAAAAAAGGAAATTATTTAGAAAATGAATAAAGAAAGAAAAGATATTAAAAAAAGAAAACATAGAAAAAGAAAGAATTGTAATGACAGAAAATTAAAAAAAAGAAATTTTGAAAAATTAAAAAGACAAAAAGAAAAACGGTAAAAGAAAATAAGAAAAAAGGAATTGTTAAAAGGAAAAACAGAAAGAAATATAAAAAAGAATGAAAGAAAACAATAAAGAAAAAATATGAAATATATTCTGAAAGTAGGAAGTCAGGAAAGTAAGAAATTTTAAATGACAGAAAGGAAAAATATATGAATAGTGATAAAAAGACACACAAAAATAAATATATAAAAAAATATATAAAAGGAAAAAAATGAATAGTGATAAAAAGACACACAAAAATAAATATATAAAAATATATATAAAAGGAAAAAAAAAATATTTTGAAAAAAAAACGAAGAGAAAAAAGAAAAGAAATGGAAATAAAAATAATAATAAAGCCCCCTAGCCTCTAAAGTCAAACCCTTACTCACCGTGGTAGGGGTGGTGGCAACGTGGTAGTGTCAGAACTATTCGTCTAACAGGGCTCTGGTAAAAATCCAGCAGGAATTAACATCAGGTTATCTCTGTCTTTGCATCTGTGACAAGCGAGGTCATGTCAAATGCTTTTGTGCATGTGCAACCGCCATTCCTTCTGGACCAAACCATCTTCGACTTCATATGCAACCGCCATTCCTTCTGGACCAAACCATCTTCGACTTCATATGCAACCGTCATTCCTTCGTGACCAAACCATCTTCGACTTCATATGCAACCGCCATTCCTTCGTGACCAAACCAGCTTCGACTTCATATGCAACCGCCATTCCTTCGTGAACAAACCATATTTGGCTTCATATGCAACCGCCATTCCTTCTGGACCAAACCATCTTCGACTTCATATGTAACCGTCATTCCTTCTGGACCAAACCATCCTCGACTTCATATGCAACCGCTGGGTCTTGTTACTCTGGATGTTAGGGTAAAAAACTAAAATATTGTAGATATACTGAATAGATATTGCCAACGTAGAGGACTTCATGCAGACCAGACAATCCTGAGGCACAATCTTTGTGGGCTCTGTGCAGTAGTCCGATTTGCTCAACAACAACAACAAAAATATTTTAGCAACACCCGTTGAAAAAATGATATAAATAATTATTTTCTAAAAACGTTTGTTCCTTTGCATTTTCATCTTCGATCTACAAAATGGTCGCAATGTTTTGTTATCCTTATCAAATAAAGAAAAAAGTCACGAAAGAAACACAGCTTCATAAAATATCACGCTGGTCATGGCGCCACATCATAAAATTAGGTGTTAATGCAGACTTTCAAGATGTGTGACAGTATCAATGAAAGTGAATAAAGTGGATCCATTACATGTTGGTAGTGTAGGTAGGTAGTTCTGTTTTACGGCATATCAACCCTTTTCGGGTTATTTAATGCCGAATCTGGTTATTTTGGTGAAGGTGTTTATGCATCAGATTCTTTATATCTTCAAATGTTTAATCATGGTTTTTGGTTTGGTTGTTTTGTTTTACGACATATCAACCCTTTTTGGGTTATTTAATGCCGAATCTGGTCATTTTGGTGAAGGTTTGTATGCTTCAAGTTCTTTATATGTTCAAATGTTTAATCATGGTGTTGAGTTGAGTGAAAAGGGGGGATAAAGAGGGGAGAGGGAAGAAGAGGGGCGAGGGAAGAAGAGGGGAGAGGGAAGAAGAGGGAGGAGAGAAATTGTTGTTTTTTGTTTTGGATTTTGCAGAACATGATTGAGTTTTGCAAAGGAAAAAAAAAACAATAAAACATCAATGTTTGGTGCATTTTGAGCCAGGAAGTCAATAACTTCAGACAGCCTGATTTGGTAGCGCTAGTAGATTCTATTTGACCCATAGATGAGGCCCTTAAAGGTACTACCACTCCGTGCCAGAGTGGACCTGGGAGCAATGGCAACTAAGAAGCTACTCCACATTCCCCACAGCTCCCAAATAGAGGCCTCACCACTGGATGTCTTTTAAGGTCATACCCAGGACCCATTACATGTTGTTTTCTATTACTGCATTATTTTTTAAATTATTATTGTTCTAGTGTTCGTATTTTGTTTTAGTGTTCTTCAAGTGAATAAACTGAATCCAGGGCTTGTGCTTTGTATTGCTGTATTACTTGTTTCTCTACTGTATACTGAATAATCAATCTTAGAATAAGTAGACAAACGCATGCGTACATTTTATAACAATGATTATCTCGGATTATGTCCCTTCAGCGTAGCCATTATCATTGTTGATCGAGTTTTCAAATTCTCTTAATGTAATTGACAGTTGATGTGTAAATATTGTATTAACAAGTGCTTGTATTCTGGCCTTGATCCCCCCCCCCCAATTCACTAAAAGAAAAATGGAGTTTTATTGAATAAAAAACATTTCTTACATAACCCTACATTGAAACTCCGGTGGGAATAGATCAAGTATATGTAACTGTTTATCAATTATATAGAACTAGAAGAATACCCGTCCCATGACGGGTAAAATTAATTACCTGAACAGAACTGATTTGCACCACTTTTATGTCCCCTGAAGGTTATAATCAAGATATAAGGTTACCAAACCTTATGTCAAGAATCTTTATTCCAATTTTGATCAAAATCCATTACATGATTTTAATTTCAGAGAAAATGTCTAAAATTTAAGGCTCAAGCTTAAGTGGTCTTAAAAAGAAATTGGAATTCAAGAAAGTATGCTTAATTGGGGTCTAATGACTGGATCAAATTCAATGCAGATCTGAAATATTTGAGTTTTCAGATGGAAAGTTGTGCCCATATTATGTCCTCTTAAAACCCTTTAAAATATCCCAAAGAAACTGAAATTTGGGGAATATTTATTAATTGAGGTTTCATACTTATTGTCAATATTTCACAAAAATTGGAGGTATCTGAATCTCACGAAGGGTTTCAGCCTCGTTTCCCCCCCTCCCTTGCATGAAACTAAACGAAACTAAGTACAGCCTACATTTTAACCCCCTTACGCATAGCAGCTGTGTTCCAAAATTCATGATCATCGATTAATTAGTTTAGGAGTGAATCCTTTACATAGAAAGATATGAACATATATATATATACTTAATTTCATAGAGATAACAAGAAACTTTCTCTTGTCGGTTCTCCCTTTTCCCTTTGTTTATTTATTTCAATACAGCAGTAGCATGCAGCTAAATCTGGTGATGCCCGGGTCAAATATTAATTGTATGCCCGCTATGACTCAAGCATAAGGGCTCAAATCAAATTAAATGACAAGGTAAAATAGTTTGACTGGTATGTAAACACAGAAATAACATGAAATAAACGATTTATTTGAGTTTTGTATGAATCAATCAAAGGTGAGAATTCATCATCATCATCATCATCATCATCATCATCATCATCGTCATCATCATCATCATCATCATCATCATCATCATCATTTTAACGTCCGTTTTACATTTTGATTTGTATCAAACGACTTTTATAAATTGACTTTTAAACTAACCTATCTCTGACCATCTGTTGATCTTGCAAGACGAAATCCGTATTACTTGTCACTAGGTAGATTGCTTTTGCTGACGTGATTGACAGCTTTTTGATTCGTCAAGCAACTTACTGACGGCACACAGGCGCTTTGACTGTCTATATTGAGATGCAGAAAGCCGATCTCCCGTATTTTTAAATACTGGAAAGACAAAGTTTTCCAAAGTGATGGAAAGCATTTCTCCTTTAAGCAACGATTGCACAGTTTTGTAAGAATAGGAGCTAGTTCCGGTGGAAGATTCTGAAGTACATTGACTGGAATGTTGTGAAGACTAGTTACTTTGCTGGCATACTATATATATAGGTGCAAAACCTACTTTCCGGCACTGTTGGTTCCAGGGCCTTGTATAATTAACCGTTTTCCCGGACCATTCGATTTCACCTTAATAATAATTCAGCCACATACTTTTAACCTATTAAGCATGTATATACATTGTTTCTAAACAAGCAAATATTGTACAAAACTTAAACAGCAATTTAACATTATCTTTGATTGCAGTTGATCAGTGTTTACATTTAACACAACGGCTGTAACTGGAATTCGCCTGTGAAGCCATAACTAAGCTAAATTTAAAGAAAAATGAGACATCATCTCAAAATAAAGGGAGGCTACCACGAGCAAGTGCAGAATAAACAAACAAATTGATGGCCATCTGTTGGCCGCCCAGTAAACTATTCCATTGGTAGTGGGATTATCAAGTTCCTTCTTCTGATTTTGTCAGCATCAAAATAGCTGAAGGGTAATCAGTTGTCGGAAAATCGGTGTTGCATATATATATATATATATATATATATATATATATCAGAAGAGAGACATTGATATATATATATATATATATATATATATATATATATATATATATATATATATATATATATATGTAACTAGTTGTCGGAAAATCGGTGTTGCATATATATATATCAGAAGAGAGAACTGTATATATATATATATATATATATATTTATACATATATATATATTTAAACATATATATATATATATATATATATATATATATATATATATGTATATCATATATATATCATATATATGTATATCATATATATATATCATATATATGTATATCATATATATATATATCATATATATGTATATCATATATATGTATATCATATATATGTATATCATATATATGTATATCATATATATATATATCATATATATATATATATATATATATATATATATATATATATATGTATATCATATATGTATATCATATATATGTATATCATATATATATCATATATATATATATCAAATATATATGATATATCATATATATATGATATATCATATATATATCATATATATATATCATATATATATATCATATATATATATAATATATATATATGATATATCATATATATATAATATATATATATGATATATCATATATATATAATATATATATATACTATATATATCATATATATATACATATGATATATATATATCATATATATATATCAGATATATATCATATATATATATCATATATATATCATATATATATCATATATATATATCATATATATATATCATATATATATATATCATATATATATCATATATATATCATATATATATATCATATATATATATCATATATATATATCATATATATCACATATATATCATATATATACATATCATATATATATCATATATATATATCATTTTTATATCATATATATATATGATATATATATAATATATATTTATATCATATATATATATAATATATATATTTATATCATATATATATATCATATATATATCATATATATATATAATATATATATTTATATCATATATATATCATATATATATTATATATATTTATATCATATATTTATATCATACATATATCATATATTTATATCATATATATATCATATATTTATATCATATATATATCATATATATATCATATATCATATATTTACATCATATATATATCATATATATCATATATATATCATATACATATATATATCATAGATATATATCATAGATATATATATATACATATATTATAGATATATATCATATATATATCATATATACATCATATATATCATATATATATATCATATACATATATATATCATAGATATATATCATAGATATATATATACATATATCATAGATATATATCATATATATATCATATATATATCATATATATATATATATATATATATATATATATATATATATATATATATATACGAGCAAAAACTACTCATCCTCCGGGCAGCAGTTTATGTAGCTGTAGCCTGATCTACAGAAAAACAAAGAAACAAAGTAACCTTTATAGCATTTCGTAACAGTTATTTGTTTACTATTTGTTTTTAGCGCACCTTGTCGTTCTATTAGTTATTCTTGACAATCGTCAAAAGCGAAACGTCAATTGGTCAAATAAAACAATTATATATTCCTTAGTTATTTAAAATGGTTACTTTGTGTTTTTCGCCTTCATTATCTACCAGCAGGGATACCCAACGTTGTCAGGGACCATAAGAAACAAAATAGAAGAGGTTAAAATGTCTGTAACATCTGGATAACAAAACTTGTATGCCCTTCCATACGATGATGATGATGATTGATTGGGTATTTTCATTGCTGAATAAAGGTTGATGACCACAAATTAAAATCAAATATTACAAAGCAACAAAAATGAAAGAACTGTCAAAAATACTAAACAAATAATATCATGAATATCCAAAATATGGCATGCTACAATTAGGGGAAACAAAAAAAAATCAAATAACTTTCCCGGCTTTAAATGACTCAACTGAGTCGAAAAACTGTAATAAAAAAGAGAGAAAAAGCTTAAACAAATAAATGCGGTCATTAAAAAAATAAGGATTTTGTGGTTAGAATTTGAATACTTATATTTGAGTATTATTCGTTTGTATTAAAGTAGGGACGTAATTTTTTTTTTTTTGAAATGCAGCCATAAAAAAGTTACATTAATAATTACAATCAAATAAACATGTAAGACATTGTTAATGTTATAAATAAGCACTTATTTTATTTTTTAGTTGCAACGTAACAAACATCTTAGACATTGTTAGTATTATAAATAAGCAATTATTTTATTTTTCAGTTGCAACGTAAAAAACATCTTAGACATTGTTAGTGTTATAAATAAGCAATTATTTTATTTTGCAGTTGCAACGTAACAAACATCTAAGACATACTTAGCGTTATAAATAAGCGATTATTTTATTTTGCAGTTGCAACGTAACAAACATCTAAGACATACTTAGCGTTATAAATAAGCAATTATTTTATTTTGCAGTTGCAACGTAACAGACATCTAAGACATTGTTAGTGTTATAAATAAGCAATTATTTTATTTTGCAGTTGCAACGTAACAAACATCTAAGACATTGTTAGCGTTATAAATAAGCAATTATTTTATTTTGCAGTTGCAACGTAACAAACATCTAAGACATACTTAGCGTTATAAATAAGCAGTTATTTTATTTTGCAGTTGCAACGTAACAGACATCTAAGACATTGTTAGTGTTATAAATAAGCAATTATTTTATTTTGCAGTTGCAACGTAACAAACATCTAAGACATACTTAGCGTTATAAATAAGCAATTATTTTATTTTGCAGTTGCAACGTAACAAACATCTAAGACATTGTTAGTGTTATAAATAAGCAATTATTTTATTTTGCAGTTGCAACGTAACAAACATCTAAGACATACTTAGCGTTATAAATAAGCAATTATTTTATTTTGCAGTTGCAACGTAACAAACATCTAAGACATTGTTAGTGTTATAAATAAGCAATTATTTTATTTTGCAGTTGCAACGTAACAAACATCTAAGACATTGTTAGTGTTATAAATAAGCAATTATTTTATTTTGCAGTTGCAACGTAACAGACATCTAAGATATTGTTAGTGTTATAAATAAGCAATTATTTTATTTTGCAGTTGCAACGTAACAGACATCTAAGATATTGTTAGTGTTATAAATAAGCAATTATTTTATTTTGCAGTTGCAACGTAACACACATCTAAGACATTGTTAGTGTTATAAATAAGCAATTATTTTATTTTGCAGTTGCAACGTAACAAACATCTAAGACATGGTTAGTATTATAAATAAGCAATTATTTTATTTTGCAGTTGCAACGTAACAAACATCTAAGACATGGTTAGTATTATAAATAAGCAATTATTTTATTTTGCAGTTGCAACGTAACATACATCTAAGACATTGTTAGTGTTATAAATAAGCAATTATTTTATTTTGCAGTTGCAACGTAACAGACATCTAAGACATTGTTAGTGTTATAAATAAGCAATTATTTTATTTTGCAGTTGCAACGTAACAAACATCTAAGACATACTTAGCGTTATAAATAAGCAATTATTTTATTTTGCAGTTGCAACGTAACAAACATCTAAGACATTGTTAGTGTTATAAATAAGCAATTATTTTATTTTGCAGTATCAACGTAACAAACATCTAAGACATACTTAGCGTTATAAATAAGCAATTATTTTATTTTGCAGTTGCAACGTAACAAACATCTAAGACATTGTTAGTGTTATAAATAAGCAATTATTTTATTTTGCAGTTGCAACGTAACAAACATCTAAGACATTGTTAGTGTTATAAATAAGCAATTATTTTATTTTGCAGTTGCAACGTAACAGACATCTAAGATATTGTTAGTGTTATAAATAAGCAATTATTTTATTTTGCAGTTGCAACGTAACAGTCATCTAAGATATTGTTAGTGTTATAAATAAGCAATTTTTTTATTTTGCAGTTGCAACGTAACAAACATCTAAGACATTGTTAGTGTTATAAATAAGCAATTATTTTATGTTGCAGTTGCAACGTAACAGACATCTAAGACATTGTTAGTGTTATAAATAAGCAATTATTTTATTTTGCAGTTGCAACGTAACAGACATCTAAGACATTGTTAGTGTTATAAATAAGCAATTATTTTATTTTGCAGTTGCAACGTAACAGACATCTAAGACATTGTTAGCGTTATAAATAAGCAATTATTTTATTTTGCAGTTGCAACGTAACAAACATCTAAGACATACTTAGCGTTATAAATAAGCAGTTATTTTATTTTGCAGTTGCAACGTAACAGACATCTAAGACATTGTTAGTGTTATAAATAAGCAATTATTTTATTTTGCAGTTGCAACGTAACAAACATCTAAGACATACTTAGCGTTATAAATAAGCAATTATTTTATTTTGCAGTTGCAACGTAACAAACATCTAAGACATTGTTAGTGTTATAAATAAGCAATTATTTTATTTTGCAGTTGCAACGTAACAAACATCTAAGACATACTTAGCGTTATAAATAAGCAATTATTTTATTTTGCAGTTGCAACGTAACAAACATCTAAGACATTGTTAGTGTTATAAATAAGCAATTATTTTATTTTGCAGTTGCAACGTAACAAACATCTAAGACATTGTTAGTGTTATAAATAAGCAATTATTTTATTTTGCAGTTGCAACGTAACAGACATCTAAGATATTGTTAGTGTTATAAATAAGCAATTATTTTATTTTGCAGTTGCAACGTAACAGACATCTAAGATATTGTTAGTGTTATAAATAAGCAATTATTTTATTTTGCAGTTGCAACGTAACACACATCTAAGACATTGTTAGTGTTATAAATAAGCAATTATTTTATTTTGCAGTTGCAACGTAACAAACATCTAAGACATTGTTAGTATTATAAATAAGCAATTATTTTATTTTGCAGTTGCAACGTAACAAACATCTAAGACATGGTTAGTATTATAAATAAGCAATTATTTTATTTTGCAGTTGCAACGTAACATACATCTAAGACATTGTTAGTGTTATAAATAAGCAATTATTTTATTTTGCAGTTGCAACGTAACAGACATCTAAGACATTGTTAGTGTTATAAATAAGCAATTATTTTATTTTGCAGTTGCAACGTAACAAACATCTAAGACATACTTAGCGTTATAAATAAGCAATTATTTTATTTTGCAGTTGCAACGTAACAAACATCTAAGACATTGTTAGTGTTATAAATAAGCAATTATTTTATTTTGCAGTATCAACGTAACAAACATCTAAGACATACTTAGCGTTATAAATAAGCAATTATTTTATTTTGCAGTTGCAACGTAACAGACATCTAAGACATTGTTAGTGTTATAAATAAGCAATTATTTTATTTTGCAGTTGCAACGTAACAAACATCTAAGACATTGTTAGTGTTATAAATAAGCAATTATTTTATTTTGCAGTTGCAACGTAACAGACATCTAAGACATTGTTAGTGTTATAAATAAGCAATTATTTTATTTTGCAGTTGCAACGTAACAGACATCTAAGACATTGTTAGTGTTATAAATAAGCAATTATTTTATTTTGCAGTTGCAACGTAACAAACATCTAAGACATTGTTAGCGTTATAAATAAGCAATTATTTGATTTTGCAGTTGCAACGTAACAAACATCTAAGACATATTTAGTGTTATAAATAAGCAATTATTTTATTTTGCAGTTGCAACGTAACAGACATCTAAGACATTGTTAGTGTTATAAATAAGCAATTATTTTATTTTGCAGTTGCAACGTAACAAACATCTAAGACAAGGTTAGTGTTATAAATAAGCAATTATTTTATTTTGCAGTTGCAACGTAACAAACATCTAAGACATATTTAGTGTTATAAATAAGCAATTATTTTATTTTGCAGTTGCAACGTAACAGACATCTAAGACATACTTAGCGTTATAAATAAGCAATTATTTTATTTTGCAGTTGCAACGTAACACACATCTTAGACATTGTTAGTGTTATAAATAAGCAATTATTTTATTTTGCAGTTGCAATGTAACAAACATCTAAGACATTGTTAGTATTATAAATAAGCAATTATTTTATTTTGCAGTTGCAACGTAACAGACATCTAAGACATTGTTAGTCTTATAAATAAGCAATTATTTTATTTTGCAGTTGCAACGTAACAAACATCTAAGACATGGTTAGTGTTATAAATAAGCAATTATTTTATTTTGCAGTTGCAACGTAACAGACATCTAAGACATGGTTAGTATTATAAATAAGCAATTATTTTATTTTGCAGTTGCAACGTAACAAACA
Source organism: Sepiola atlantica (assembly GCA_963556195.1). Lineage (NCBI taxonomy): Eukaryota > Metazoa > Mollusca > Cephalopoda > Sepiida > Sepiolidae > Sepiola > Sepiola atlantica. Next base: position 35,342,994 of record OY744544.1, on the reverse strand, counting down.
TCTAAGACATGGTTAGTATTATAAATGAGCAATTATTTTATTTTGCAGTTGCAACGTAACAGACATCTAAGACATTGTTAGTGTTATAAATAAGCAATTATTTTATTTTGCAGTTGCAACGTAACAGACATCTAAGACATGGTTAGTATTATAAATAAGCAATTATTTTATTTTGCAGTTGCAACGTAACAAACATCTAAGACATGGTTAGTATTATAAATAAGCAATTATTTTATTTTGCAGTTGCAACGTAACAGACATCTAAGACATTGTTAGTGATATAAATAAGCAATTATTTTATTTTGCAGTTGCAACGTAACAAACATCTAAGACATTGTTAGTATTATAAATAAGCAATTATTTTATTTTGCAGTATCAACGTAACAAACATCTAAGACATGGTTAGTATTATAAATAAGCAATTATTTTATTTTGCAGTTGCAACGTAACAAACATCTTAGACATTGTTAGCGTTATAAATAAGCAATTATTTGATTTTGCAGTTGCAACGTAACAGACATCTAAGACATTGTTAGTGTTATAAATAAGCAATTATTTTATTTTGCAGTTGCAACGTAACAAACATCTAAGACATGGTTAGTATTATAAATAAGCAATTATTTTATTTTGCAGTTGCAACGTAACAGACATCTAAGACATTGTTAGTGATATAAATAAGCAATTATTTTATTTTGCAGTTGCAACGTAACAAACATCTAAGACATTGTTAGTATTATAAATAAGCAATTATTTTATTTTGCAGTATCAACGTAACAAACATCTAAGACATGGTTAGTATTATAAATAAGCAATTATTTTATTTTGCAGTTGCAACGTAACAAACATCTTAGACATTGTTAGCGTTATAAATAAGCAATTATTTGATTTTGCAGTTGCAACGTAACAGACATCTAAGACATGGTTAGTGTTATAAATAAGCAATTATTTTATTTTGCAGTTGCAACGTAACAAACATCTAAGACATGGTTAGTATTATAAATAAGCAATTATTTTATTTTGCAGTTGCAACGTAACAGACATCTAAGACATTGTTAGTGATATAAATAAGCAATTATTTTATTTTGCAGTTGCAACGTAACAAACATCTAAGACATTGTTAGTATTATAAATAAGCAATTATTTTATTTTGCAGTATCAACGTAACAAACATCTAAGACATGGTTAGTATTATAAATAAGCAATTATTTTATTTTGCAGTGGCAACGTAACTAACATCTAAGACATTGTTAGTGTTATAAATAAGCAATTATTTTATTTCTCAGTTGCAACGTAACAAACATCCAAGACATTGTTAGTGCAATTATTTTATTTCTCAGTTGCAACGAAACAAACATCTAAGACATTGTTAATGTTATAAATAAGCAATTATTTTATTTAGCAGTGGCAATTTAACAAACATCTAAGGCATTGTTAGTGTTATAAATAAGCAATTATTTGATTTTTCTGTTGCAACGTAACAAACATCTAAGACATTGTTAATGTTATAAATAAGTAATTATTTTATTTTGCAGTTGCAACGTAACAAACACTTAAGACATTGTTAGTGTTATAAATAAGTAATTATTTTATTTTGCAGTTGCAACGTAACAAACACTTAAGACATTGTTAATGTTATAAATAAGTAATTATTTTATTTTGCAGTTGCAACGTAACAAACACTTAAGACATTGTTAGTGTTATAAATAAGTAATTATTTTATTTTGCAGTTGCAACGTAACAAACACTTAAGACATTGTTAGTGTTATAAATAAACAATTATGTTGCATACCTTTAATTTCTCGTACCTTCTCTTCCTCGTCGCGTGGAGCAGTGTCGTCTCGATGTCGTCTACAACAAAAACCTTCCCAACAAAATTCACGCGGCAACAATCTTTTACTTTATGCTGTTTTATTCAGGATCAAGTATCGACGCCGCTGAAGATGTTTCACTAACGTTGAGGGAGAGACCAAATTACTACTATATCGTAGTTAATTCCTAGCTTAAGTCCTTAGCCATTCGAGGAGGGGGAAGAAGGCTATCTCATAACTGTATTCTTTTAGGGAATTTAATTCTCCTAATCATTTAAAGACTTCATAGAGAAATCGTCCGTTCGGCTTGCTTCCACTAACCAGACTGGCAAAACTCTGTTTCCTACACAAAAGCCCGTGACGTCACAGAACCCCTATGCGCAGGTGCACCTTGACCCTTGACCTGAGGTCTCGTCAACGTGCTGGCCCTGTCAACGTTTGTGAGCTCCAACTGTGAGAACCAGTTTATTTTGCACTCGGTTGTATGGGTTCACCCGCACCAAATCACGCAAGCCAAACCAAACGATATCCCCACATACGTCCACTTCAAAATGCGTCCGGCCTCACAGGGCCATCATTCAACAATTATTTTGCAGTTGCAACGTAACAAATGTTATTGGCATTTATTTAATTTAGGCTATTTTCTATTATTTTACTGAAATATCTAGTTGATAGAAAAATGGTCACTTCTGCAGAATAGGACCGAACCGAAATTTATTTGTTTTCATTTTAGAAGAGCTCCAATAGTGTAAGGAGACGACAACTCTCTTTTTTAGGACATAATTTCTAATTTCTCCGAAAATGAACGTGAATGCCCTGAATATGCGCGATTTATTTCTGAATTCTATCCCTAAAAAAAGACAAAAACAAGAGAAAAAAAAACAAGTGAAAAATAAATTTTTTAAACTGTAAAAAAATAAAAAAATGTGTTAAACCAAACACAATGACTGTTCGTTTTGAAATGAAAAAAATATACTGTTGATTTTCCCAAATTTTATTTTCTTCAATAAATGTTCTATTAATTAATTGAATTTGCATTACTTCTCATTTAAAAAAATCATATTTTCCATTTTAGGAGAAATTACGTACTTAAAAGTGAAAAAAAAAACAGAGTTGTCTACCCCTTTCATTATTGGAGCTCTTTTAAAATGAAAACAAATAAATTTCGGCTCGTCCCTATTCTGCAGAAGTGCCGAAAAACGTTATAAATAAGTATGAAGTATAATTTTTAATTCTACACTAAAAAACAGAAGAAAATCTGAGCTAACCTTATTGAGATATTCGTTTATTTATGCGCGTTTGGCTTTACGACCTTGTTACTCACGGTTGTTTGGCTAAGATCAAAGTGTAGTATCTGTTCCGATGGATACTGCACCCCATAGACTAGTATTTTCTTGGCCTTCGGGGCTTGATTTACGCCGGTCTATGGGTCTGTTCTGTGCAGTTTTGGGAGGTCCACCCTCCCAGGCTTCGCCTCCCCTCTTTGGGGAGGAGTAAGTTTATTGCTTACTGTCTGAGGCGCCCCTACCGGGGAATGCCGACGTGGCTGCCCAGGCAATTTTTAAACCCCACTTTCCCGACCCGACCATGGGTCACATCTTACTTGTGGGAGTAAGATAAAAACTGGCATTGTGCCTAACTCCTGGAGAGGAGTAAATCAATACTCACGGTTGGTGGTAAAAACAATTTATTTGACTGTCCTAAAAAGCTAGAGGGATCTGGAAAGGGAAGATAGGAAACAGATTCTCTTATGGTAGAATAATTTGTTAAACGTGTTTACAGTTAATTGCCTAAATATCATTAAAATCCATCGCAAATTATTAGTGGCACGTTACCTATTTTTCAAAACCGAGTATTTGTTTAATTTATTTCAGTTATTCTCGCCTCCTCAAAAAACTTACGTTGGTTAAAAATTTATTTTTTATATTTTTTTGTTTGAAAAATAATTATTTGTTTTCAGAATTAATTTGATTATTAAGAAATGGTTAAAGCAAATGTTTTCTTAATATATTAGTATTATTATATAAGGCATTAAGCATTTACTATTAAAAAACAAAAATAAATATATAATGTAGATACTTTATACTTTAACACCTTTATACTTTTATAAATGGTATAATAATGTTAGAATGTGTTTAACTACAATAGTCCTTTGAAAAAGCAAGTGATGTTCATATTGCAAAAAAAAGTTATTTTTGCAATATAAACATCTAAGTGAAAGATCAGAGTTTTCCGCCTTTTTTGGAATTTCTTGAGAACGGACCAATAAAATACAGACTACCTAAAAATGTATCTTACTATAGATACATAGATGATATCCTAATTTTCCTCCCGAAAACCACTAAAATAGAAAGCATTACTTACAAATTGAACAAAATAGAACCGACCATTAAATTTACTTTCGAAAAAGAAACAGATAACTCCATTCCTTTTCTTGATATTCTACTAATAAATAAAAATAATAATTTATCTTATAAAGTCTACCGTAAACAAACCAATAAGAACGATTGTGTTCATTTTTATTTGCACCACAATAATAAAATAAAATCTGGCATCATAATTTGTTTTTACCTAAGAGCACTTAGGATATGCAGCAATGAATATTTAGATGACGAATTTAAATACATTGAACACTCTCTCAATACATTACAGTACCCAAAGTATTTTATACAAAATTCTAAAAGAAAAGCTCTACAGATTTACTCATATATATATATATATATATATATATATATATATATATATATATATATTTATTTATTCTGGTACAGAAAAATTAGTACAACATTCGTACCGTCGGTTTCAAGCACGGAAGGTCTTACCCATCCGGCTCTCTTCAGCTTCTGTTGTCATCTGTTTTGGAAATGTGAGGTCACATGACACTCTTGTTGGGACCCGCAATAGAAGGAGATCGGTGATCTGGTTTTCCCCACCCTATTCGACCAATACCAAAACAAAGGTAGGCCAACTTTTCCTCAAGTTGCTCGACAAACACTTCCCACCCACAAATGAATTACACAAACTTTTTAACAGAAATTCTGTTAAGATCAGCTATTCCACTGCCCCTTCAATAAGAAAAATTATCTCTGCAGAACCCAAAACAATTACAAACGCAGGCTGCTCATGCCAAGACAAAAACAACTGCCCCCTGGAGGGAAATTGCAAAATCAATTCAATCATTTATGAAGCAACCGTCACAGACCAGAATACCAGTAATGCAGAAAAATATATTGGGATGACGAAGGGAAATTTCAAACAAAGGCTATATGCACACAGAAACTCCTTCAGATACAAAAACAAGGCTAATACGGCACTCGCGACCCGAATATGGCAGCTTAAAGAAGAAAACACACCCTTCACCATCAAATGGAAAATAATTGAGAGAAAACCATCCTTCTCTCCAGCCATAAACAGATGTCCTCTATGTGACGCTGAAAAATACCACATTTCAAAAGCCATCATCGATCCGAATACAGCCTGTTTAAATGTCCGCGATGAAATATTCAAGGGATGTGCACACAAGAGGCAAGCATTGCTTATAAACTGGTCTGACCGATTCACATAATGTCTAACTACCCCCCCCCTCTACTAATATAAACACAATAAAAACGAACAAACACCTCATCAACCTATATCCACTTAAACTTCAAGAGCAAAAACTCCGACCTTCACAAAAATACAAAAATATTTAATTTAATTATCAATCACTAGATTACTCAAAAAATTATATCCACATAAATTCCAAGAGCAAAAACTTCGACTTTCACCAAAATGCAAAAATATTTAATTTTTTATTTTTTTATCTTTTATCAACCACCAGATTAATTTTAACAAACTCAAATATTTCATATTTCCATCTTAGTTACCTCCCTTAGATCCGAATCCCTTCATTAAAAATCACTCCAATCTAAAGATTCTTACACATCAACGATTTTTAGAACGCATACCTTCAAAAATATAACGGCTAATGATACAAATTCATAATTTGGCTCACGGGAATTTCAGAGAAACCCTTTCTTTATTTTTATTATTTTTGTTTTTAATCTTTAATTTTTAATTTTTAATTTTTATTTTTTTATTATTATTATTTTTATTTATATATTTTATTTATATATTTTTATTCTTTCTATTTTTATTCTTTCTTTCTCTCTCGCTCTTTTTTATTCTCTACAATTTATTCTCTCTCTATATATATATTTTTTAACCCACTTTTTATACTCTTTTTCTCTTTTTCTTCTTTTTTTTTTTTATTTTTTTTTATTTTTTTTATTTTTTTATTTTTTTATTTTTTTATTCCTTTTTTATTCCTTTATTCTTAGTATTAAAATGTTTTTATATATATATATGTTTTTTTATATATTTTTTTATATTTTTTTATATTTATTTATACATATATATATATATATTTTTTCATATATATATTTTTTTATTTTTACCCCCCTTTTTTATTCCCCTTTTTATTCCCTTTAATCTTGAATTCTCTTTCTTCTCCCGTGTTTTAAATCTCAACGGTCTTATGACACTAAATTCAAATTTAAACAAACACACACAACACACTGAGCAAATAACGCGTCCCAACAAGAGTGTCATGTGACCTCACATTTCCAAAACAGATGACAACAGAAGCTGAAGAGAGCCGGATGGGTAAGACCTTCCGTGCTTGAAACCGACGGTACGAATGTTGTACTAATTTTTCTGTACCAGAATAAATAAATATTATGCTCTTAATTTTTAACTTTGATTCTTAATTAATCGAGCACTCTGCTGGGATTTTTCCTACCATTCTACAAAGAATTTATATATATATATATATATTATTTGATAATACGTTTAATCCTTACGGAATCGTTAGTATAGAGATAATTTTTCAACCTATATATATATATAAATATATATATTACAGAAGATTTGAACAACATTGGTCGGTAAATATATATATACATATATATATATATTAAAGTGAAATATTTTTGAAAATCAACACATAGTGCAATTTGAATGAAAAAAATCATTTATTTAATTGTGTTTGTCAAGTTTTCGTTGTAAAACAACTTTGTCAGGCGAGACTGTCTTATAGTTTTTTTCTTTTCCTCTTCTTCCTCATTTTGATGGCATTAACCCAAAAATATGTATAAATACATATACACTTTAAGAACATGATAGAGTCGAAGGGCGAACTATACAAAGATGCAATTAGGTCATCTGATAGAAGATATGATATGGCTAGAAAGCAGCTTCATGATCTCGGCCTTTTGGCTAAGATCAAAGTGTAGTATCTGTTCCGATGGATACTGCACGCCTGTCCTGTGCAGTTCTAGGAGGTCCACCCTCCCAGGCTTCGCCTCCCCTCTTTGGGGAGGAGTAAGTTTATTGCTTACTGTCTGAGGCGCCCCTACCGGGGAATGCCGACGGGGCTGCCCAGGCAATTTTTAAATGGCCAGAGTGCTCACCTCTCGAGCGCTGGCTTTTCAAACCCCACTTTCTCGACCCGATCTTGGGTCACATCTTACTTGTGGGAGTAAGATAAAACTGGCCTTGTGCCTAACTCCGCGAGGAGTAAATAAAGATCTCTTCAAGAACTATGGTCTAAAAATAACGGTTGACATAAACAGAAAAGTAGTTAACTTTCTAAATCTAACACTTAACCTTACGGCAAGCACGTACGAACCATTCCACAAGCCAAATCAGGTCCTTTGCTATGTCCATAAGGAATTTAACCACCTTAGATCAATCATAAAGTCGATAATTCCTAATGCATCCAATAGGATAAGCAGATATTTCATGAAAACTTCCAATATTACAATGCGGCTTTGGAAAAATTTGGCTATAACAACAGTATCAAATATATCAATAACCCAGTGCAAAGTAATTGGAATGATAGAAAGAATAAACCTGTTGGACTAAGATCCAATATCATCACCCATGATATGGCCATATCTCATCAATGTAGATGCAATAATGAATCCTCCCATAACAGTGACAATCGAAATGTCAGAACCAGTAACCATGACAAGGCATTAATTAACCATAATCAAGTAAATACCCTCTGTAACAATAAGAAAAATAGACGTAGAACAAGTGTAGAATTCCATTAAACATATAGTAAGAATGTCATAACTAATATACCTAAGGCATTCTTGAAGATATTGGAAAGCAACTTTAGAGCCCGGCATAGATATAGCAGGCTTTTTCATAAGAGCACCATAGATTTATAAAACTGGGGGACTTATGTTTTCAAGCATGACCGTCCGGATTTTTCTCCACAACCATCCATTGAATTTCTCTGAAATTTTGCATGAAGTTGTAACTTTGGTCAGGTTAGAAAGTTACATTCTCCGATTTAAAAAAAAATCTGGTTAGCCCCCCTCCCCCAGGGGGCCAAAAGGCCCCGAAATGGCAAAAAATGACATTTTTTGCCCCATAACTTTTCATCCATTCATTCTATTTCTTTGAAACTTGGCCAAAATGTGGAGTCACTTGTTTCTAATAGAAAATAAGTATCGCTGACCTTGGAAAAAATCTGGATCGCGCTCCCAGGGGGTCAAAAGCCCCCAAAATGGCAAAAAATGACCCTTTTCTCCCATAATGTTTGATCCATCTATTCAATTTTTCTGAAACTTGGCCAAAATGTAGAGGCAATTGTTCTGGATATAAAATGAGCATCCTTGACCACAGAAAAATTCTGGTTCACGCCCCCCAGAAGGTCAAAGGGGGGGGGGTCAAAAATGCCCCAAATTGCCCAAATCTATTGCATTTTACACTCGCCACATCGAGTCACATACAGAGGAGGACCACGCACGCTCGGCTTGTTTTGTGTGTTACTAATTCTCTCTTCTAACGACTCTTAGATATTGTATAAGATAAGAATTGTTTTCCTTTTTCCTTTCTACATGTAATTTTGCATAAGATCCTTTCTACTTTGAGCCCCTATGTACATCCCTGATTAATGTTTCAACCTGGTCAACTTTGATTTGAAATTTGTAGCATCAACCCTCCTAATTTAACCCGCATCGATTCTATTTGCTGTATAATTGAGGGAATTGACCTATATTTCATTGATGCTATCTATATGAATTTGCTTTTAACTTCGTGTCAATACCCTGTGCTGACGATGAGATTTATATCAATAAAAACATATGGTTCCTGAAACGATAGTACACAAAATGTTGTTATGTTGAATTCATTGAACGCAATTTGATCATGTAGTAGTGGTTACATGGATCTATGTTATATCTATATGCATGAGAATTAAACGGATAACAGTCATTTCCGACAACGCAGTTAGCCTCCAAAACTGGATCCATCAGTACTGAAATCTTAAAATTACCATTTTCTTTTTTATTCTTGGCCTTTTGGCCAAGATCAAAGTGTAGTATCTGTTCCGATGGATACTACACCCTATAGACCGGTATCGTCTTGGCCTTTGGGTCTTGATTCCGCCAGTCTGTGGGTCTGTCCTGTGCAGTTCTAGGAGGTCCACCCTCCCAGGCTTTGCCTCCCCTCTTTGGGGTGGAGTAAGTTTATCGCTTACTGCCTGAGGCGCCCCTACCGGGGAATGCCGACGGGGCTGCCCAGACATTTTTCTGTAGGCCAGAGTGCTCACCTTCTCGGGCGCTGGTTTTTCAAGTCCCACTTTCCCGACCCGACATTGGGTCACATCTTACCTTGTAGGAGTAAGATATACCTGGGGAGGTAAATAAATAGTATGTTCCCCTCTAATAGATGTCCGGGGCCACTGCCCCGTTGATCCGCCCCCCCCCTTTTTCACACGCCATTGGAACTGATTATGTTAAGTGTTAGAAAAATTGAAATGAACTAACTTTTAATTTCCAATAAGTGGATTGGATGAATAGGTCATATGACCTCGCTAACAACTACATCACATGACCAATTCAAAATGAAAAACTAATGCAGTGTTTAGAAAACTTTCCCGCCTAATTTAACAGCAGTCGTGCCAGCTTCTGTGAGCCGAGTAAAGTCAATCGCAAACAAGAAAAGAAATAATAAGTTTTGTATTCGAACCCCTTCGGTTCCAATGAAATTGTTTACCAAACACACAAAGTCGAATTCATCCTCGATACCAGCCATCTACCAAATACTATGTTACTATCTATAGAAGTGGCATTGTGTAGTAGTTACAGGCGCAGATTTTGGGTTCGGAATACTAGGTTCGAGTTCTGTCATGGCTACCGCATCACCTTCATTAATACTCTTGGGAAAGGTATTTTATCCATATGTCCTCCATCTAGCTATGGATTAAATAGTAGGATGAACTAGACTATCATACCCTGATGGAGCAGCTAGATTAGGGGAAGGGAAACTCTGAAATAATACCAGACTTTCTCTGCTTAACCCGGCATTGTTTTCAGTAACCCTTAACTGCTCCTTGCCACTGAACTCAAGCAATACCAATTCAGGAACGGTACGGTTTAAGATCGTGCGACCATTGCTTCACAATAGACTCCTCTTGCAGGCACCCTTACAAGGGGTATCCATTGTCTCTTGACTACTGAAATGTTATGTCTTTATTTTATCTCTTCTTCAATCTCAGACAATTGAATACACTAAAAATCCTTCTAAACTTGATCTAAAACAAAGCCAATGTATTATTATTGACTTAGAAGCAATAGATTATCAAGCCTTCGGGCTTGGAAGAACCCCATCCACTACCACACTCCACTCCTATTTCTTTTGCTCCCACTTAAATTCACCTCATACTTACATGTTTGTATTCGGTGTTAAACAAACCGGAAAACAATTAGTCGTTTTAGAAAGGGTTGGAAGGGTCTTACTAACTATCCCCTGATTTTCTTTTTTTTCTTTCTTTATTCAGTGTTTTTTGTTGTCCTACTCTCCATCTTTTTTTAAATGAAATTATAAATATCTTTTTTAAACCATTGCCGATATATCAAGTAGGATAGCCCATAGAGTAAATGTGGTATTTTGGTGATAGCTGAATTGAAAGTGATGGGCAAAAGATAAAAGAACGAAAGCAACAGTGTTTTTTTTTTTTCTTATCTTTTTATTTGCTGGGGATGGGACATCCTACAGATGCCAGACATTCACCCGCTATTTCAGAGACTCTAACCGCAAGAGCTTTTAAAGATTTTAATCGTCCCTTTAAGCGCAATTGTTTGTATCTCTCTTGCACTTGGTTCACCGGGTATATTTGCTCGTACAAATGGGTCACAATATGTCTAGTTAAGAGTAGGATGGACAGAGAATGATTAATAATCCCCCCTTACCACATTTTTGATAACCCTGTGCCTAATTTGTAAGGGAAATTGTTTTGTTTTTTATTTTCAAACAAATAATTCTAAGTGTAGTACCTGTTCTGTTTTGGTTAGGGAAGGACTAGGATGATTTTAATTTTTTTCCCATCCCGAATGCCTCTTTTGAGAAGATAGATTTTTTTCCATCTTAAAAACCGACCTTGTGTCTAACTTTACTTTAGTGGGGGGGGGGGAGTAAGTAAATAGGAACACAATTCTCTGATATTTTACTATTTACAGAGAACCTTTTAACAAGAGACATTTAGAATCACAAAAAGAAACTATCTACATTCATAAAATAAAGTGTACGTGTTTGTTCTCTTTCATATAAAACAGCCTTGGCTTTCTCTCCCTCTATGTGTTTAGCACACCTGGTTTTATTAAAACATACTTTGATTATAATAACTAAAATCCAACAATGGATATTTTCTAATCTAATTCTTGAAATAACTTGCATTTGTCTTCTTCAGTCAAAGCGGGACTGGAACCCCTCCATGAAAATTCAGATACCTCCGATTTTTATGATACTTTAACCATATGCATTAGACATTAATTAATTTTGTTGAAGAAGTTTTTAAGGGTTGCTAAGGGGCATAATATGGGCACAGCCTCCTATTTGGACATTCATAGTTATTAGACAACAATTAAGTAGCCCCTTACGTCTACAGTGGCGTCCTGCCTTGTTTGGGGTGAACTATGTTAAAAAAAAGACAAAAAAAGACAGATTACTTGAATTTCAATTATATTTAAGACCCCTTAAGCTTAAGCTGCATGTTTTATACAGTTTTTTCCTTAAATGGGAATCATTTAATTGATGTTGGTTGAAATTGGAACAAGTATTCTAGACTTGTAGTATATAAATAATCATCTCTTAAGGAGACATAGAAGTGATCAATTGATGGTGAAGTATTAACGAAGTTCGTGTGTCATGATGTTTGCTCCCTCATTGCGGACACAAAATCCAGTCCCAAGAAGCCAATACCCTTCTCCAGAAGAGTCTTGATTGTAATATCAGGCCTTCCAGCCCGTCGCTTGACCTTTGGAGTTCACAGAAAAACTTTTCCAACATGTTCATCGTGTCAAGATACATGTCCAGCCAGTACCAAAAGTTAGCGTTGAACAGATATGCATGGAATGCAACCATACAGAATTTTGTTTTTCTACATGGTCTCACCACAATATGTTGTTCATGATGCATAGCATCTAGGTGTCTGGTCCATCAAGTTTTTTGGTGCTTCTGTATTAAAAAGCCGAAAAAAAGTTTTTTTGTTGTCTTTTAGTGTAGGAGAGGTAAATAAGGGGCAGGTAACTCTTCACAACAGCTCTAGCTTCTAAACAATATATTTTCATACAATGTAATTTGAATAAATTTAATTAATAATAACCCTAATCCTAAATCCTAACCCTAACCCTAAACCCTAACCCTAACCCTAACCGTCTGCGGTAAAATACAGTATATCTTCGAACTTGGTGTTAACATCCATGTTCCTAATTTCAGAGAAAAACTTGATTAAAAATCATAGTAAGAGTCACCTGCCCCTTACTTACCTCTCCAACACTATAAGACAATAAAAACTTTTGTCGGCTTTTTATTACAGAAGCACCAGTTTTTTTTATTACAGAAGCACCAGTTTTTTTAATATCGAGCAACATTTAGTGTCTAAGAGTCTGATCTGTTGAGTAGAATGGATTCGACCGGTGCCTTGAAAATTTTTACTTTTGTCCCATTTCCAGATTTTGTTGAGAGAGTTGATTGCACTCCACACCTGCCCAATACCTGTATTCATATCATAAGCGACGTCAGTGAATCTTCGTAGATAGTTGAAGTCCTGAGCAACTTCAATTGGCACAGCATCTAATGAGAGCAGAGCTGTGGTTGTTGAGCGTTCAGCTGAATGTTACATTGAATAATACAAAGAAACATTAATTACAAATTGTGTTGGATTTGGGAGGAAATCTGATTTCGAATATTTACACACAGTTGTAAAAGTACACGCGATACTTACCAAATTTGGGGGGTGTGCAGTTTATTTTTTAGAGTTTCCCGAGTTCATATTTAAAGCCATGAGCAGGTTCGAGTACTGCACCATCTGAGGAAACCAGCAAAAAAAAAAAAAAAAAAGAAAAAAAACAGCAAACAAACAAAAAACTTGACATAAAAATCCTCGGTAATTACTAAAAAAATGTTTCAATTTTTATGTTATGCAGATTGTTAATGGATAGAAAAATAAAATTAGTATAAGTGATATACAGAGCAAATGTGGCTTTACCAGCTGTCGATGGTATGTAGTGAGAGGTAATATTGTCACTCTACATGTAACGGTATTAGTATCGATATATCATTAATACACTAGGTCCCACACTGTCTGCTAAGATCCATCCAGTGTCGCATCACTGCAGTGTTGCATTCCTGTGTTTGTTATACAATTAGTTTCACAAAATGTGCTCTGTTGAACTTACTGCACTTGTACACCCTCAACAAAAATACTCCTTACCCACCTAACTAGCAGCAAAATCTGACCCTTCCAATGTCTGAACTGGCATGATGTAATACCCCTGACCCACTTCCAGTTGTCTGATCTAGATGAAATCTTGCATGTGTAATGATTTATATCTGGATCGGTAATGTTGCAAAAAACAGCTCTGAACTAATTGTGGTTTCTGATTTACAGGTGTTTGAACTGAGTCAGGTGTGAAATAGAGCCAGTTGAGTGTCGCGCAGTGATTCGGTTTTTGTATTTGAACCGACGCACACCAAATGATGAAATGAAATAAACTTATGGTGATGATGCCCCATCATATGACCTTGTAAAACGCTGGCCTCGTGAATTCAAACATCGCCGGAAGTCTGTGGAAACAGCTCCCAGACCTTGTCGTCCCTCTTCTGCCATTGATGAGGCATCTGTCCGTCAAGTTGTGGCTGCCATTTTGGAAGATAGACGCATTACTATTCGCCAAATAGCCCATACGGTATAGATTAGTCTAGGGTTTGTGGAAACTATCATTCATGACCATTTGCATATGCATAAGGTGTCTGCCAGATGGATTCTCAGGTTGCTCACACCTTTCCAAAAGCAAGAACGCGTTGAGTGCTCGAGGATGAATTTGGAGATGTGCCAAGAAGATGAGTCAAATTTTTTTAAAAGACTGATTACACAGGAGGAAACGTGGGTCCATCACTATGATCCAGAGATCAAAGCCCAGTCAATGCAGTGGAAGCATTTGGATTCACCACCTCCAAAGAAGGCAAGAGTGCAGCCCTCCGCTGGCAAGGTCATGCTCACAGTCTTTTGGGACCAGGACTGAGTAGTGATGACAGGTTTCCTGCCAAAGGGTACCACAATTACAGGAGCCTATTACGCTTCGCTTTTGATGAAATTAAGAGAAGCTATCAAAATCATGAGGCGGGGCAAGATCGGAAAAGGTATCCTCCTCCTGTAGGACAATGCTCCGGTCCACAACTCGCATGTCGCCAGATCAGAAGCACTAGCGTGTGGCTATTAAATCCTCTCCCTATCCCCCTTACTCTCCTGACCTTGCACCCTCTGACTTTCATCTCTTCCCAGCCATGAAGTTGTTTTTGAAAGGTAAGCGTTTCTCAGATGATGCAGCCTTGATTTCTGAAGTTACGACGGGGTTGGAGGATCAACCTGGGGTGTTCTAAAAAACGGTGTCCAGAGCTGCATCAAACGATGGGGGAAATGCATAACTCTGGGTGGTTCCTATGTAGAGAAAGACTTATAACTGTGCCAAGTTTCATTAATCTACTGCTATGGGAAATGGGTCAGGGGCATTATTTATTGAACGCTTCTCGTATTCATTAAACATTTTCCATTCAATGTTCATAGTGGACTTTCTTTCTTTCCTGATCTTGTCTACTTTGGAAAAAGCTGTTCATTCAGGTGCAATTGACCATTTGTTTTCTGGCATGATATCAGTGTTGCTTCTCACCATCTTCCTTAAGTGAATATAGTTTCCAACTATCTCAACATTTTTACCATTCACTATGATTGGTGCTTTTATAGCATATTTGTTGAACATAACCTTTGTGTTTCTAGTGTGCATTTTAACTATATGGCTAGCATTGTGAATCTC
Source organism: Sepiola atlantica (assembly GCA_963556195.1). Lineage (NCBI taxonomy): Eukaryota > Metazoa > Mollusca > Cephalopoda > Sepiida > Sepiolidae > Sepiola > Sepiola atlantica. The sequence goes on along the minus strand of OY744544.1, from coordinate 35,327,819 downwards.
GTTAAGAATCCCTTCTAATTCTTCAGTTGTGTGACTTGTGATAATAATATCGTCGGCAAATTCTAGATGAGCAAGGTATTATCCGTTTATATTGATACCTCTGCCTTCCAAGTCAATTTTATTGATCACTGAATCTTGCAGGCAGAATGTAAAGGGATTTGGTGAACTATTGTCACCTTGTGTAGCAACTCTTTCTATATTGATATTTTTGCCAACCTGTTGGAGCTTTAAAGTTGCTGTGGTTCCATCGTAAAGGTCTTGATATAAATTGATGTAAGCGCTGTCTACTCCTTGACTTTTCAAAGCTGTGAATATAGGGGTTAATTCGATGAAGCTAAATGCTTTTTCATAGTCGACAAAGGCAAAACAAAGTGTTATACAGTGATTATGAGCTTTCTCTTGGAATTGGCTTACAACTTGAATGTGGTCCATGGTGGAAAAGCCAGATCTGGGTAGGTTTCTGCCAAATGTGTTCTTCATCCTTTTGAGGAGAATCTGGGGAAATACTTTGTAAACAACCGATAGTAGACTTATTGGCCTGTAGTTCATAATATCTTTCAAGCCTTGTTTAGGGTGAACAACAATGAAAAAAAAAATCCACTAACACTGAAAGCATGGGTCAAAGAATAAAGAGGGAATACTTGGGACCAATAAAAAAAAGATTTTATATACGAGATGTTAATACAATAACCATGGGTAAAAGTGCAGAATAGTTAACACTCGATAATTTTCACTTACCGGTGCATGTATAAACCATTATACACCCGTTCTTGCTTGTCCATAGATACAATCACTCGGACGCCGATGTTTAGTTGTTAATAAATGTTTATTACAAGAAGAAGAAATGTCACGGAAAACATCAGACGGTTACTTTCGTACGTGTGAGAAAAAGACAGACTAACAGATAGATAGACAGATAGCTCGCCCAGATACACTTAGTTACATTAAGCACTCCCGCTCTGATTGGGGATGGTGACCTTGACACGTCTTCCCTCCTTGAAGTATCGCCAGACAAGAGACAAAAAAATCTTTGTCCTGAAGTCACATGGTTTTATCGACTTCTGTTGTGGGGTCACCTCTGACCCGTAGCTCAAACTTTTTCATTCAAATAACGCCCTCGTTATGTAACAGTAACTCCCCAAAACAACAACACATAGTTTATATCAAATTCATTAGAATGAAATTCTCTATGAAAACCCACAAAGTTTTAACGTTTATAGCACTTTATACATCACGCTTTTTTGTTTAAAAAGTCTGTTTTCTCGACAATCGACTTTTAATGACCGCCACAACATGACTACATTTGTTAAAACTTAGCTAGTTTGATAGAGAATTTCATTCTAATGAGTTTTATATAAATTATGTGTTGTTTTTTTGGGGGGTTACGAGTTATCGAATGTTAACTATTGTACACTTTTACCAAAATATGCATATAAATGTGCAGATACTAGTTAAATGCACATGGCCACAAAATACTAGAAGTGCGTGATACTTGCAAACGTATGAAGGGGAAACTTACTTCATTACACGTGACATAGTGTGAGTAGCGATTAGACTGTTAGCCTATAGATTGACAAGAAAAAAGAGAAAGAAACTCGTTTTAGAGTAACGATTATGTGACCTCCTTAGTAGGACAAATCACATGATCAACACGCCATCTAGCATCAAAGCCAATTATTTCCCAAGGGACACAATTGTGCACCTACTGTGGAAGCAAACGAATAGTTTTCTATTTTAAGATTTTCAATTTTTTTTACGTTTCGAATGAAATCATGATTTAATCTGACAGAGTTATCTTTTCTTGGTGATTAGTACTTAAATTTCACCTTTCTAACATACAAACAAAAAGAATGGCAACCAATTACAAACTATTTAGAACATTTGAAAATCTTAAATTATGTTTTGTTTTCACTAAAATTTTAAATACTATTTATCTAAGCAATAATAAGTTTGTCTAACATCGAATTAGAATCATATTTATCCAAGAGGCACCTAATGTTCTTATTATAATATCTAGTCTTTGGGGTTCCAGTTTCCAATTATGTTGAGCAGAGTAGAGTAGGGCTGTTGTGGAATCCAGAAGACAATTTTTTTTCTTCTAACATATTTGTATTACTTGACTCATGTACATATTTCAGGGAGTTTCGCCACATGCTTGATAACAAAATTCCGTCACTTAACAGGTTCTTGAGCCAGTCTTTCAGCTGTCAGGAGCGGCATGCCAGTCTCAGCCCTTATCGTGTAGGCTCATCTCTTTCGTAGTTGTCCTCTTGATCTTTCAACAATTAAATCTTATTTATGTGATTTCTTTACATAGCTGGAGTCTGGTAGCCGGGAAACATGGTCAAACCATGTTAATCACTTTTTACGAATAACTTTGTAGATGGATCTGTAAATATAAAGCCTCTTTCTGATATCTGCATTTCTTAGTCTATCTTGCCAAATTAAACCGAGGATAATTCTTAAACAGTTAATTTGAAAGATATTGAGATTTCTCTCATGCTCTGCCAGTATAGTCCATGTTTCACTTGTATATTCGGCAATAGGAACTATAAACGCATTGTAAGGTCTTAACTTCAGAGGCGTTGATATGCAGTTCCTTCTTATCTATATGCTTTCTTTAAATAGCTGGAGTCTGGTAGCCGTAAAACATGTCCAATCCACGTTAATCTCTTTTTTTTTTGAATAACGTTGTTGATGGATCTGTTAATATTAAGCTTCTTGACTTATTTGACTAATGAGAGTTTCTCCACATGCTTCTGTCAAAATTCTGTCACTTATCACGGCCTTGAGCCAGTCTTTCATCTGTCAGGAGCGGCATGCCAGTCTCAACCCTTATCTGGTTTGCTCATTTTTTAGTGACTGTTCTCTTGATCTTTCTTGAACAAAATCGTCATTATATGAGTTCTTTACATAGCTGGAGCCTGGTAGCCGGGAAACATGTCTAAACTACTTTAATCTCTTTTTTTGAATAACGTCGTTGATAGATCTTTCTGATATCTTCATCTATCTCACAGAGTTAGTTCACTTCAAATACATTGAGCTTCCTCTCCTTCTCTGCCAGTATCGTTCATGTTTCACTTGCATATACGGCAATAAGAACTATAAACGCATTGTAAAGTCTTAACTTCAGAGGCGTTGATATGTCCTTCCTGCTCCATGTCTTTTCTTTTAGACGTCCAAATGCAGAAGATGCTATTCCTATTCTTCTGATAATCTCAGATGAGGATCCTGGAACCACTCACTCAAAAAACACAAAATCTGACATAACACAGCACTCAATAAACCTCGAGTCTGACATACAAAAGGCCCGAGTAATAAAAAATCCATATGATTTTTTTATAAAAAATCTAATCTTTTAAATCTTCTAATGGCTTATGTCAAAATTTGAACCAATTTTACAAATTACAGTTAGTTAAATGAAGCTATTGTTGCAATTTTTCTAAACAATGGAAAGATCTGAATTTCGTGTGTTGATGAGGCATTGCTTTCTGATAGGAAAAATACTGTTCAAGTAAAGTAATGGCTTGATAAGTGTTATTCAAAATCTGCTCCGTAGGATACAGACAGAAATTATGCTAAACGCTTAGATTGCTCAAAATTCGACAGTTGTCGCGGAAAACATTAAAAAGTCCACAAACTCATTTTGGCCGATCGAAAATTTAAGTTGTATGAGAAAGCAAAGGAGTTGAAGATATCACTATTTTGTATCAACATTTGTCAATGAGAAAGCTGTGTTCATGTTGGGTGCCGCATTTGCTCACAGTCGAGTTTTTTGTGTCAATATTTGATAATGGATGAAACATGAACACCCCCCTCACCCTGGAGTTAAATCTGCAGTCAACTGAGGGACAGAAGCAGGTGAAAGCCGTACAAAGCAAACAAAAACGCAAACATCAGCAGGCAAAGTTTTGGCCTCCGTATTTTGGGATGTGCAATGTATTTTGTTCATCGATTAGCTTGAAAGGAAGAACCATAAATAGCGAATATTATATAACATTTGAAGAAAGGAATCGGCAAAATCGCCAACAAATAAAGAAAAAAAATCGCTCTTCCTTGAAGAGAATATACCGTGTAATAAGTCGATAGTAATGATTGAAAAATTACATGAATTTCATTTCGAATTGCTTCCACACCCACCCTATTCTTCAGATCTGGCCTCCAGTGACTACTGACTGTATACAGACACCAAAAGAATGCTTCAGGGAAAACAATTTGGCTCCAATAAAGAAGTGATACTGAAAACTGAGGTGTATTTTGAGGGCAAAGACAAATCGTTCTACAAAAAAAGGCATCAAATTGTTAGAGAAAAGTTGGAATCAGTGTATCATCCTAGCATAAGACTATGTTGATGAATAAAGTCGAATTTTGCCGAAAAGTAGTTTTGTTATTAGTTAGGCTAAGACTTTTTGAGTGATGTTTGTATGATAACTGCTGAGAGCGACTTTAAATATTTCCCTTACACCATTGAGGGGATAAAACATAAAACTCAGTAGGCCTCCAAAGCGCTGTTAAAAGCAGACCTCTCGGGAACACTTTAGCAAACTTGAACTCGCACCAAACGGTGGGTTTGAAGATAGATAGTTCCAAACGAGGACAACAATATTTCTCATGGTTGCCCTTTTTGCTTTTTTCTTTCACGAGGGCAGACTTAGACACATGGGCGATTTATAATGTGGAGAAAATCCAGCTCCCCCAAAAGGGGCACTCTGGATTGGGACAAAACTAAAAATTGCCTCAGTGTAGAAAGATTTTTTCTTCACCGATAGAAATAATGAAGTCTGTCGTCCTACAAAAAAAAATGTGTCAATTGCGAATATGTTAGTGGACTCCAACTCCGACGCCCGCCATCTGCAGTCTGTTTCGTCGGACGGCTAACTACTTACTCCGGTGACAGTCTCAACTGGAAAAGAACACAAACTGTTATGACGATTTCAGCTTGTCACTGGTGTATAATCATCATCACTCACAGAGTGGCACTCGTCTTGTACAAGTGGTTGCTACTTTAATCGCCGGATGTACTGATGTCCATTTCCGCTCTTTTTATCCTCCGTAATTAAGCCGGGCGATGTTGAGTGATTAGGAGGTACCGATAATCTGTGAAGATATAACTGTTATCTATTAGACGAAAGAACCGCGTAATTCTGTGTATGTGTGTGTGTGTATGTGTGTGTGTGTGTGTGTATGTGTGTGTGTGTGTCTGCGTGTGTGTCTGCGTGTGTGTGTTTCTCTCTTGTTTTCATTTTACTTCAGGAAGTTCTCAAAAATCAAGGGACCCCTTTCTGGGGCTAACGCTTGATTTCTATATGAGATACATAGATATTTATTTACTCCTCCCGGAGTTAGGCACAAGGCCAGTTTTATCTTACTCCCACAAGTAAGATGTGACCACAGCTTGGGTCGAGTAAGTGGGGTTAAAAGCCAGCGCTCGAGAGGTGAGCACTCTGGCCATTTAAAAATTGCCTGGGCAGCCCCGTCGGCATTCCCCGGTAGGGGCGCCTCAGACAGTAAGCAATAAACTTACTCCTCCCCAAAGAGGGGAGGCGAAGCCTGGGAGGGTGGACCTCCTAGAACTGCACAGGACAGGCGTGCAGTATCCATCGGAGTGCCCAATCAAGATTCTCCTCCCCCCCTCTCTGCACTTGTACCCTATACTGAACTGGCAAATTAATCTACTTAATTAGCATAAGTGTAAGAAAGAGCCTATATAATTCTCTCACTAAAATAGTTAAGAACAAAAAGCGAGACTAGCCACTAACCAGTGCTAACTTTTCACTTCACAACAGTAAGTAAGTATCTCCGACCCACCCGACTAGCAGCAAAGTCTCACCCTTTCACTCTAGAGACTGCGATTCTACTCTAATAGCTTGCCTTTGGAATTCCCTCCCTGGTCCCTGTTTCCCCGACCGTACAAAATGCAGAAATGTAAATATATGAACAAAAATCTTACCGTCCAACTCGTCACCTTAGGTTGTACCCCTATAAATCTGGTCCTTATCACAGTAGCCCTTACACTCCAGTTACAATATGCCTTGTTTTATGTGAATAAAAGTAAAAAAGAACAAAAAGAGAATGATTTTTAAAGTCTTTTATTTTTATTCATGTCCCCGGGCAACGTCGGGTAGCCCCCACCCCTCCACCAGTCATGTATATTTGTTTGTTGTCACATGGATTATTTAAAAAGTACTGAACTAATTTCGGGAAAAAAACGTGTTTTTTTTTCACGCCACCGAGTTGCACCTAAACTTAAGGCTGTGAAAACAAACGAAAAGCTGCTAAATGCATTATAATAATGCATTTAGCAGCTATACACACCAGGCGTTGCCCGGGTGCAAAAAAAAGAAAATTACTAACTTTTTATGAAGAAACAGTAATTAATTATGGTGACTTTAATTTCGTAATCAAACTATTTTGTGAAATAGGAATTTGTGAAAAAGTTTGTTTTACTACTTGCTGAAATCGATTAATAGTAAAGAACAAATAATAATAATAATAATGTGTAATTCACGTGGTGGCGAGAAACACAGAAACATCAAAACACACATAAGCAAACACCCACATACACGCTTGAAGTCGCATGATTTAATTAAAATACATTTTTATTTTTTCATAACTCAACGGAGTATAATTGGATACGATAACTCAACGGAGTATAATTGGATACGATAACTCTCCTTTAACCTGTTTCGATCAGTAAGGGAAAATGTTCCCACTTTAACAGTTTTCTTAGTCGGAATATTTATTTTCAGAAATTAAAAAAACACCAGAAGCGAAATAAAATATATTTGTCATAATAACAAAGCGGAAGAAAGAAAAAAAACGAAAAAATGGGCTAGTCCGAATCAAGTATCGATATGTCAGACGGATTACTTTTTGGGGTCTGACTTTGAAAATCCGAGAAGAGAACGTGATAAGTTAGAAAGAATACCCAGTGACTCATTTTGATCCCATTTTTTTGTATTGATAGGTAACCGCTTATCAAGCACTCGAGGATAAAGGTTAAAGAGATCGTCAGTTCGACGATGATTTTATTTATCTTCCTCCCACAAAGTAAGATGTGACCCAAGGTCGGGTCGAGAAAGTGGGATTTGAAAAGCCAGCGCCCGAGAAAGTGAGCACTCTGGTCTACAAAAAATGCCTGGGCAGCCCCGTCGGTATTCTCCGGTAGGGACGCCTCAGGCATTAAGCAATAAACTTACTCCTCCCCAAAGAGGGGAGGCAAAGCCTGGGAGGGTGGACCTCCTAGAAATGCACAGGACAAACCCACAGACCGGCGGAATCAAGCTCCGAAGGCCAAGACGATACCGGTCTATGGGGTGTAGTATCTATCGGAACAGATACTACACTGTGATCCCAGCCAAAAGGCCAACGATGATTGCCACCACGAGAGGACTGGAAAGAATGGGTGGAATGGGCTGAAGATTAATAAAGAGGGATTGATTATCCAAGAGGACGGCTCAGCAAGTATTTGTTTACATTAAACTTGAAGACGATCATGTAGTCGGTTGGGAAGCAGATCTGTGGTATCTTGTTCAAAAAGTGTGATGTTCTAGGAAAGAAACTTTGTTCATGGAAGTTCCGTTTGGATTTTTGATAGAGAGAGAGAGATAGAGCGAGAGAGATAGAGCGAGAGAGAGAGAGAGAAAGAGAAATAGAGAGAGAGAGAGAAACAGAGAGAAAGGGAGAGAGAGAAATTATTCACCTCATACTTAGTTTCTGTCTACTACTCTCACCCTCACTCACTATATGCTGTTTGACCCCCGCCCTTTCTCTTGTTTTATGCAGTATCTATTACCATCGCTTTCGTCACTCTCACTTTGCTTTCTGTTTATTAATAGTCATGTGTAATAAAACTAACTATACAAAGACTATTAGAATAGTCCATTATAAACGATCGAGAATATCGCCACAGTATTAATACTATTTAACATATAGCTGAAGAGAAAAAAAGAGATCAAGATAGATAGATAGACAGAGAGAGAGAGAGAGAGAGAGAGAGAGAGAGAGAGAGAGAGAGAGAGAGAGAGAGAGAGAGGTGATATAGTGAACAGAAATACTAATTTTGGATTTCGTCTTTTTATTTTAAAATTTAACTGGCTTTTCAAACTTACATTTTAGGTTATAAATCTAACCGAAACGCAATGAGTAACTTTGTCAATCAAATCTTTTCTAGTTTTTTTTTTTTTTTAAATCGATAGTCAAAAATTATTTTAATGTTGATAATCGTTGATAATCATTGCTCGACTATATTAAAAAAAAACTCAGAACAGCCGTCGGAAATTAATGAAAAAAAGACAGCAATTATGAAAAATAACTGGCAAATGTCGTTTGCTTTAATGGTATTCGTACGTTGAATTAATTTAACTTTTTAAAAACTATTTCATAATTTTCAATATTGAAAATCTCTTTTTATTTACTATTTAATAAACTCGTAAAATACAAGTCAAAGATGCAACGGAACACATTATCAGGGATGTAGCATGTCTGCTTCTTTGGGGTTTCGGGTCTTTCAATATGATTCTCCATCGCCAGAGTATCCGGCTGGTATTGATCTGTGACCAATAAACCAATAAGCAAGCTACGAAAATTACGATATCGCAATGAAAAAAAAAAACATAACACTGCTTGGTGTCTGTGTGACATGTGTTTGAAGAAACTGGTTGTAACGAGATTATATGTTTATGGCAATGTAAATGAATTAAGTAAACAATGGTCTTCAAAGGCGACAATATATTTTTCATGTAACGAGATTTACTCTGAGGATTTGGAAATAGTAATAATGACACTGATTATAACATATTAATGATAATTCGTAATAGTTATTACGATAACAAAGAGCTGGGATTACAAAAGTGGGCTGATAGAATTTAGGTTATGTTTCTGAATTTTATTAGGAATGTGCTTTCGGAATTTGAATATAGTAATGAGACATGAATTGATTTGAAACATAAAAAATTTGGAATAAGAGATGGGTGAAAACATAAACAATGTTCTTCTTCTTTCGTGTGAATCAGATAATTCTGGTGTTGGCATTAGTTTCCCCGATGTTTTTCTAGTTAGAAATCTTTCTGGAAAGACATCGGGTACTTTCGGGAAGGACCACGAGAAGGTTGCCGACATCCCTAAGTGAAAGTAGTACTGTGGAACCGACTGAATTCGAACTTGGAACACCTAGATTCTCAGTCCGTGTCGATATCCACTTAACCACCGTCAAACAATGTTGAAAAGTCGAGAATCGAAAACAGGGGAGAGAAGATTGTTAGCAGGTCGCAAGCACGTCCTGAGAGCTCGCTCCACTTATGGGGCCGGTGAGTCAGCCACGATACAAGGGGAGACGGGTGTGAGGAAAATATACTGTTGGTATTATACTAACAACAAAAGTAATCAATGAAAAAATCATTTTGTGTTTCTTAGTTTTCATTTTGAAACTAACCCACAGAAGAAGACGCTTCGGGGAATGCTGGGATAATTCATCAACTAAAGAAAACCCTAATACGTGTTTCTTTTCAATCTTATATAACGTGAAATCCTCAAGAAAGTTATTGGCTCCGTGACACATAATCATGCGAAGCAACGTCACGCCTGAATATTTCTAGAACTTTTCAGACTTTCGCATTTACCCGTCTTCAAAGAGTTGATGAGCAAACCCATTACATTGGTTACTGTGAAGTGCGGGGTAGGGCGAAACCATGGCTTATTTCCTCACTATGGAGGTGTCCTGTATGTGCACCTGTCTCTCATTCCTCAAATATTTCATGCTAGTTTGATGGATTTTCAGACTTTGCGGTTTCTTTTCCTTATCAAACAAATATGTAAAACACAAAGGGGCGAATAGGTTACAGTTGTAGAAATCAACATGTTAACAGTCATAGAAATTAATATGTAAACAGTTATAATAGTCAATATGTAAACAGTTATAGGGATCAATCTGTTAACAGTTATAGGAATCAATATGTTAACATTTACAGAAATTAATATGTAAACAGTTATAGGAATCAATCTGTTAACAGTTGTAAGAATCAATCTGTAAACAATCATAGAAATCAATATATAAACAGTTATAGAAATCAATATGTTAACAGTTATAGAAATTAATATGTAAACAGTTATAGGGATCAATCTGTTAACAGTTATAGGAATCAATATGTAAACAGTTATAGGAATCAATCTGTTAACAGTTATTAGAATCAATATGTTTACAGTTATAGAAATCAATATGTAAACAGTAATATGAATCAATCTGTTAACAGTTATAGGAATCAATATGTTAACAGTTATAGAAATCAATATGTTAACAGTTATAGGAATCAATATGTTAACAGTTATAGGAATCAATATGTAAGCAGTTATAGGGATCAATATTTTAACAGTTATAGAAATCAATATGTAAACAGTAATATGAATCAATATGTTAACAGTTATAGAAATCAATATGTTAACAGTTATAGAAATCAATATGTTAACAGTTATAGAAATCAATATGTTAACAGTTATAGGAATCAATATGTAAGCAGTTATAGGGATCAATATTTTAACAGTTAAAGAAATCAATATGTTTACAGTTATAGAAATCAATATGTTTACAGTTATAGAAATCAATATGTTTGCAGTTATAGAAATTAATATGTAAACAGTTATAGGGATCAATATGTAAACAGTTATAGGAATCATTATGTAAATAGTTATAGAAATCAATATGTAAACAGTTAAAGAAATCAATATGTTTACAGTTATAGAAATCAATATGTTAACAATTATAGAAATTAATATGTAAACAGTTATAGAAATCAATAGGTTAACAGTTATGCAAATCAATATGTTAACAGTTAAAGGAACCAATATTCAAACAGTTATAGAAATCAATATGTTAACAGTTATAGAAATTAATATGTTAACAGTTGTAGGAATCAATGAGTTAACAGTTATAGGAATCAATGAGTTAACAGTTAAAGGAACCAATAAAGGAACAGTTATAGAAATCAATATGTTTACAGTTTTAGAAATTAATATGTTAACAGTTATAGAAATCAATCTGTTAACAGTTATAGGAATCAATCTGCAAACAGTTATAGAAATTAACATGTTAACAGTTATAGAAATCAATATGTTAACAGTTATAGGAATCAATATGTTAACAGTTATAGGAATCAATCTGTTAACAGTAATAGGAATCAATATATTAACAGTTATAGGAACCAATATTCAAACAGTTATAGAAATCAATATGTTAACAGTAATGGGGATCAATATGTTAACAGTTATAGGGATCAATATGTTAACAGTTATAGAAATCAACATGTTAACAGTTATAGAAATCAATATGTTAACAGTTATAGGAATCAATATGTTAACAGTTATAGGAATCAATCTGTTAACAGTAATAGGAATCAATATATTAACAGTTATAGGAACCAATATTCAAACAGTTATAGAAATCAATATGTTAACAGTTATAGGGATCAATATGTTAACAGTTATAGGGATCAATATGTTAACAGTTATAGAAATCAATATGTTAACAGTTATAGAAACTAACATGTTAACAGTTATAGAAATCAATATGTTAACAGTTATAGAAACTAACATGTTAACAGTTATAGAAATCAATATGTTAACAGTTATAGGAATCAATATGTTAACAGTTATAGGAACCAATATTCAAACAGTTATAGAAATCAATATGTTAACAGTTATAGAAATCAATATGTTAACAGTTATAGAAATCAATATGTTAACAGTTATTAGAATCAATATGTTAACAGTTATAGAAATCAACATGTTAACAGTTATAGAAATCAATATGTTAACAGTTATAGGAATCAATATGTTAACAGTTATAGGAATCAATCTGTTAACAGTAATAGGAATCAATATATTAACAGTTATAGGAACCAATATTCAAACAGTTATAGAAATCAATATGTTAACAGTTATAGGGATCAATATGTTAACAGTTATAGAAATCAATATGTTAACATTTACAGAAATTAATATGTAAACAGTTATAGAAATCAATATGTTAACAGTTGTAGGAATAAATATGTTAATAGTTAAAGGAACCAATAATGGAAAAGTAATAGAAATCAATATGTTTACAGTTATAGAAATTAATATGTTAACAGTTATAGAAATCAATATGTTAACAGTTATAGGAACCAACATTCAAACAGTTATAGAAATCAATATGTGAACAGTTATAGGGATCAATATGTTAACAGTTATAGCGATCAATATGTTAACAGTTATAGAAATCTATATGTTAACAGTTATAGGGATCAATATGTTAACAGTTATAGCGATCAATATGTTAACAGTTATAGGAACCAATATGTTAACAGTTATAGGGATCAATATGTTAACAGTTATAGAAATCAATATGTTAACAGGTATATAAATCAATATGTTAACGGATAGAAAATTCAACTTAGTTTCAGTAAGGGTAAACTTTTCAAGGCATTTCATGACACCATTCAAATTTTCATCTGATTCTATCTGGTGTCACTATGGTCCAATTAACTTTCGCATGTGCCGTCACCACCCCGTAAAGAGTTTAGGGGACAACACGTTACTGTGGCGGAGGGAGGGGGAATCCTGTTGTTTTCATTCTGCGTCTCACTATGGAGGTGTCCTCTGTTTGCATCTGTCTCTCATTCTTCAAATATTTCATCCTAGCTTAATGGATTTTCAGACTTGGCCGCTTCTTTGCATTCTCTTCCTTATTAAACAAATATGTGAACACGGCTCATGTGTTTCCCCCGACTGACAAGAATAGCAATAAGCTAGTCTATTAGTTTTTCTTCTGCTATTGTTACACAAAACACATTTTACTGCTGCGCAATTTTACGAACGTTGTCACTTTAACTAATCATGCTTTTAACCATGTTACTTCAATTACTGGGTTAAAGTGCTTAACAATTCCTTCCACATAAATTCCTTAACAACCCCCGAAATTTAAATTAAATAATTTTCTCTCGGAACATTATTTTATTAGTATTAGATTAATTATTTTAAATGTTACATCAGTAAACATTATGTTATGTTATGTTATTTATTTATTTTTTCTTTTCTTTACCCTCGTTCACCCCAAACAAGGCATATTGCTATTGGAGCGTAAGGAGCTACTGTGAAATAGTTCAGATTTAAGAGGAGGAGCAACCTGAGTGGGGAGGTAAATAGTAAGATGTATATTTACATTACATTTTAATTTCTGCATGTTGGTACAGTAGGGGAAACAGTGAACGGGAAGGGAATTCCAAAAGTTAACGGCCCGTGGAAAGAAGCTGTCGGAGTAGAAAATCTTCCAACGTCTAGGGACCTCTACAGTATACTTGTGCGTGTGTGTGTTTGTTTCGTGTTAGCTAATAGGTATACTGTATATATATATATATATATATATATATATATATATATATATATATATATATATATATATATGTATATACAGGGTGGGCAAAAATAAGGGTCCTATTTTTAAAAATTCATAACTTTTTTATTTATTGATTTTTTTATATATTTTTTTTAGAATAAGTAAAGGACCCCTTCCGAAGCAAGCATGAGCCGTATTAGCCCTAAGGAACGTACCCTCATTTAGAAAACATTATTTTTGCTTAAAAAACTCAAAACAGTGTAAAAAACAATACTTTAGTTTTTGTAAGTTTTAAGAAGTGTTTTTCGGCTAAAATTTGTTTTGTTTATTTCAAAATATCTCGGAAGGGTCAGTCTACACACACATAAAGTTTGGTGAGTTTAACTTTTATTTTGTGGAAGTTATTCAAATTCAAGTTATTCAAATTTAAAGATAGGACCCTTATTTTGGCCCACCCTGTATATATATATATAGAGTTATGTATGTTTTATTCATGTTTTATTGTTTTTCTTCACCTCAAACAAAGCCTATTTTTACTGAAGCATAAGAGGCTACTGTGAAAGGGGCCAGTGAACAGTAAGATGTTTGTTCACATTACATTTAAATTTCCGCATGTTGGTACAGTAGGGGAAAGAGGGAGCAGAGAGGGAAGTCCAAGGGCAAGCAGTCAGAGAAAGTAGCTATATATATATATATATATATATATATATATATATATATATATATATATATATATATACATATATATATGGGAAATATGCTACTGACTTCACTAAGTCCGGACCTCGGGTCTGCGCACCCAGAAATGGCTACTACTTTTTCTTATCAACCAATAATGTCAACCCAATATTTTCACGTACTTGCATGACATTTTTCTTAAAATTACCATCCTCAGGAAGTCTTACAAATAAAGACGATACGTTGATGAATATATAAAAAAATCCTTTTTGGTTTTTCCTTTTTTATTTCCCATTACGTCGGATTACCTTCATCTTTCCTTCTCATATATATATATATATATATATATATATATATATATATATATATATGGAATGATGAAAGACTGCATAATGTCACTAAGTCTATTCAGAGCTTGGCAGATAATGTGGTATTTATTCGATCAGAAATTCTATTTTTGCATCCTGTTCACGAGATAGATGCTAGTAATTTGTGCACTATTCCAGATATTGCAACACTATTACATGCATGAGCGAATGGTGTCTTTATAGAGATATCATATATAATATCTTTTTACCTACTCCACGTGACCCAAATTTGTTACTAAGTATACTAGTACAATAATGTGTTCAGTGCACCCTAGGCGGGTTTAGCTGGCTTCTTCCTTCGCCCGCACAACATCTCTAACCATAACAACCCATACATGGCTGTCATGTGCGTGTTCAATGGAAATGGCAAGTCAGTCCTTATTCCATCGATAAAGACCAACAACTTGCAGGCCAGAGATTTCGCCGAGGTCCTCCTTGACAGTAGTTGCCCAGGTTTTCAGTTTCACACAGATACGTTTTCGCCAATTGGGTAGAAGCGATGGAGGGATAATGGCTCGGATCAATTCTCCTGCTTGTCGACGAGCCGCATAATCAAATTACCGAAGACGTCGTCACAACAGCGCAGAGGAAAGTGGTCGCAGATTCTGTCGTTGGCGATGGCTGGACACTGACACTGACTCTCAATTGACGTGACAACGGTGCAGACGCATACAAAGAGAGTAGTTGAATACTTCGAGCTGCCGTTTGTCAACATCCCTCATCGGCCAGTTTTCAGTGTGTGAATACGCTTTTGCTATGTGAGTGTCAAAATATATGAGTGACATTGTGTGTAAGAAAGTTCATAGTAGTTTGTCCGTTCCTTACACCAACAACATGCTGGAAGAGTAGATATTGCGTCCTGTCTCTTGACCGGCTCTCTGACTGCTACTTCTGACTGGAGTTGACTCTTTTATTAGAAGCGACCGACGTCCATGAACTTATTCGTGTTTTAACGCATAAAATCTTCTTTTTTTTAACCATGCAGACGTCATCGTGGTCATGTGAATTGTTATTTTCTACGATTTCTCTTTTTTTCTTGTTGAGCCGCTTTTAGTAAAACAACGTGATAGTTTTTTTTCAGTTGCAATTTTGAGACGTCTTATTTGCTTTTGTTCACGGCATTGGGTCATAAGTATAGCATTTAAAGACATGTTAATCCGATAGATAATTTGTCAGTCATGGAGTCGGCCACAACTACGATTTCTTTCACCAAATCTTAATATAAAAAACTTATGTAAATTAAAAGCTTCTTGTAAATGTACGTGAATTGTCACAGTAACCCATGATCTTGAAATAGGGTTTTACTTTGAAATAGCATTCGTTGGTCAATCAAGCAGTTTTTTAATAACAGTTTTTGATCTATCAAGCTTAAATTTGAAATAGGATTTTCTTTGGTCTGACAAGCTTCACTTTGAAATAACATTTTTGTAGGTCAGTTACACTTAAGTTTGCAGTTGTATTTTCATCGCTAACCGCGTAGATTGAATGAACGCATCTTAATAAGAGCTGTTCTTGTTAAGCTAACACTAAGTGAGAATTAAAAGAATATTATTTAAACAAATTTTACAAAAAGAAAATATTTATATACTAGCTGGCCTCGCCTGATCGCTATCGCTTTGCAATTAAATTCCTATTCACTACATTTTCAAAATATTCAATACATAAAAAAGATAAAAAGGTTCAACATCGGTTCAAATGAAATTCATATGAACATGCATTATTTGATATTGCAAACATAACTTTATTCTCGAGTGGCTTTTGACCTTAAAATGAAGAGAGAGAGAGAGAGAGAGAGAGAGAGAGAAAGAAAAGGATAAAGAAAGATAGAACGAGAGAGAGAGAAAGGGAAATAGAAAGTGGGAAAGAGAGAAAGAGAGAAAGAGAGAGAAGGGTAAAAAGAGAGAGAAAGGGAGAGAAGTAAAAAGAGAGAGAGAAAGAGAAGGGGAAATAGAGAGAAATAAAGAGAGAAAAATAAAGAGAAAGCGTGAAAAAGAGAGAGAGAGAAAGCAAGAGAAAGAGGGAGAAAAAAGAGAAATTAAGAGAGAGAAAGAAAGAGAAAGAAAAATAGAAAGAGAGAAAGAGAGAGAGGGAGAAGGAGAAAAAGAGAGAGAAAGGGAAATAAGTAAAGAGAGAGAGAGAGAGAGAGAAAGAGAGAGATAATTAAAGAGAGAGATAAAGAGAGAGACAGAGTGGGGGGGAGAAAGAGAGAGGGAGTAAGAGAGAAAGAAAGAGGGAGAAAGAAAGAGAGAGAAAGAAAAAGAGAGAAAGAAAAAGAGAGAAAGAAAAAGAGAGGGAAAAAAGAAAGAGAGAGAAAGAAAGAAAGAGAGAGAAAGAAAGAGAGAAAAAGAGAGAGGAGGAGGGGAGGGGAAGAGAGAGAGAGAGTAAGAGAGAAAGAGATAGAAAAAAAGAAAGAAAGAAGGTGGAGGAGGGCAACTATTCTGAAGATTCTGTTAATGCTTCAAGCAGAGAAGATTTTAGAATTTTGTTCAGTTTTTTTTTGTGGAGGAGTGGAATAAACTTTGAAGCCCCTATGGGGGCTCATTCGGCAACTTTTGATCCGTTTATTTATTTACCCGATGTCGGCGAATCTATTTTGGACTCGCGAGGCATGACGCACTGTGTAACGAAACATATGTTGGTTGATTTGTCTGTGTTGAAGGCGTTAGTCTGTCTGTTTTAAAGGTCGTTAAATTAGGTTGGGTGATCTGTGTCAAAAAAAATTAGTGTGTGTGGGATGTTTCTTTCATTTAGATTCCAGATTCGGACTGCCAAAAAAGTAACACTTCGTTTGTCTGCATGCCTAAGGGTGTTGTTACGGGCATAGTATCTTTGTGTTTATGTTCTTTGGGCCATGCCGATATAGACCCCCTCTTTCGTGGTAGTGGTGCCTGGGGTGACTTTGACCCCATAAATAAAGGATTTCACCGTGCATTTCCTTCTCAATGGACAATTTCCACCTCGTTTGCATGAATATGT
>OY744544.1:35277931-35305431 GCA_963556195.1 Sepiola atlantica | reverse complement strand
AGAAATTACCGGTTTGGAAAAAGAGTTCCAACTGAGAAATGACATGTCAATTGGTTTTAGATATGCAGATGATACCACACTCATATTTGCTATTTAAAAAAAAGCTTAAAATGAGACTCGAAGATTAATCCCCTTTAAATGTGCAATTATGTCGCCAGAAGCTGACGAAGAACTCAAAATAGAAGATCAATTAATTCCAAAAGTTGCAGAGTTCAAGTTTCTTGGCAGTCTATTTTCCAACTGTTCTTCAGATGTCTGGCACAGGATATCCATGGCGTCACATGCGTTCGCCGTTTAAAAAACGCAATATGGATATCTAGAAACATGTCCAGAACCTTTAAGGTTAGATTATATTTATTTGCCTCCTCTCCAGGAGTTTAGGCACAAGGCCAGTTTTATCTTATTCCCACAAGGTAAGATGTGACCCAAGATCAGATTGTACAGGGTGGGCCAAAATTAGGGTCCTATCTTTAAATTTGAATAACTTGAATTTGAATAACTTCCACAAAATAAAAGTTAAACTCACCAAACTTTATGTGTGTGTAGACTGACCCTTCCGAGATTTTTTGAAATAAACAAAACAAATTTTAGCCGAAAAACACTTCTTAAAACTTACAAAAACTAAAGTATTGTTTTTTACACTGTTTTGAGTTTTTAAGCAAAGATAATGTTTTCTAAATGAGGGTACGTTCCTTAGGGCTAATACGGCTCATGCTTGCTTCGGAAGGGGTCCTTTACTTATTCTAAAAAAAAATTTAAAAAAATCAATAAATAAAAAAGTTATGAATTTTTAAAAATAGGACCTTTATTTTTGCCCACCCTATATAAGGCACTCATTCTGCCAATAGCCATATACGGTTTAGTGACATGGACTACTGGAGAACAAGAAGTCAGAGCTCTGTTAGTGCTTGAGATGAAATGTCTAAGGACAAACCTCAAGGTTACTACGACTGACAGGCTTAGCATTGCTTGTATACGCGAAGCGCTGGGCATGACGGAAACCATCGAAGATGTGGTGTCGGCTAGGAGGCTTCGATGGTTTTGTCATGTTGCTAGAAATAGTAGGATGATAAATGTCAGCCACAGAAAAGACTTCTCAGACGCAAGACCAAGGGGAAGCCCACCAAAAAGATCGCTCGACAGCATTAGGGAACAGTGTGGAGTTTTTTTCAAACAGCCGAGAAATATGTAATTCGGAGACAGAATTTTCGGTATAATACAGCGAGGTGACATTAAGTCCTGTGCGATTAAAGTAAGTATATATATATATATATATATATATATATATATATATATATATATATATATATAATAATGGTAATAATCCAGGTGAAAAATATCCACAGGGTGGTAATCCAGAGAATTTTAACCGGGTTTATAAAAAGTGCTCAATATCAAAATAGAGCTTTATATATGATAATTTTATTTACACAGACATGTACAAAATCTGCGACACTGGCATGTCGATGTTATCTTTCTTTCCAAATATGATCTGAGGTTAAGATCGGATTCTAACTCTGCCTGATGAGATCTCAGTTTATAGTAACTGTTGATCGATAACATCGACATGCCAGTGTCGCAGATTTTGTACATGTCTGTGTAAATAAAATTATCATATATATATATATATATATATATATATATATATATATATATATATATATATATATATATATATATATATTATGTGTGTGTGTGTGTGTGTGTGTAAACCTTTTTTATCGCGCTAAATCAAAATTAAAGAATAAAACAAATATTTATCATTGCCCTTTTCTTCTCTGTTTCCTAAGAGGAATTACTTTTAATTTGTAAGCGATATTTGTGTAACGTAGACGGAAGTTGAACTGCAAAACAGAATTGGCAAAATGACACCAGTGTGGATTGACATTAGCAAGATGCGACATGCAGAGGATACGGATGGCCAAACAGGAAGAAGGAAAGTTGGTGTCAGAAGCGAAAGGAAAGAAAATTTAAAAAACGGATGAGTATAAAAAAGTTATATATATCATTTTATTTTTGACACAATAAAAACTTTTGATAAATGTTACGATATTTGTATTCATATATATATATATATATATATATATATATATTGTATATATATTGTATATATATTGTATATATATAGTATATATATATAGTATATATATTGTATATATATAGTATATATATTGTATATATATTGTATATATATTGTATATATATAGTATATATATATAGTATATATATTGTATATATATAGTATATATATTGTATATATATAGTATATATAGTATATATATAGTATATATATATATCTATATATATAGTATATATATAAATAGTATACATAGTATATATTATATATATAATATTATATATATCATATTATATATATATATATATATATATATATATATATATATATATATATATATATATATTATATCCAAGCAAGCGTTGTTGAATGTCACGGAACTTTCGCGTTTGTAAATCTTCTTCGTGAGGTTCTCAAACCGTCCAGCAAAAAACTACATTCGAAATATTTTATTTAGAAATTTACATTTTTATAAAATTAAGCATTTTACACTTGATCAAGATTATAAGACCAGAGACAAAAATTCTATGAAATTGTACGAAAAGTTTATGAAAACATTCAATAACCAAGTTTAATAATGAGTTCTACCTCCACTGTTTTTGATGACTTCAAAAATTATTTGGGACATGCTAGAAATAAGCGTTTCCATTAAGATGAGGGGAATGTTGCTCCAGCTTCTGAAGATGGCTTCATGAAATTCATTTTTTGTTGAATATTGTTGGCCATTTCGATAAACATCTCTTGTCATCCATCTCCAAACATTTTCAATTGGGTTCAAGTCCGGTGAGGATGCAGGATGTCCCAAGAGATGGACCCTATTTTCTTGTAGAAATGTCAAGGTCCGTCGTGCAGCGTGGATTACAGCATTATCCTGTTGAAATAACCATCCATCCCCACACCAACGATGGTCCTCCGTCATCAACGATGCTTTTTTGTAGCATGCTAACATAACCAGCCGCTGTCTGACAACCCTGCACCACCTGGAGCTCCATCGTCCCTCTATAAGGAAAGGCACCCCATACCATTAGGGACCCTTCACCACTATGACGTGTGGAGAACATTTCAGGAGGCATGTTCTTGTTATGCCAATATCATTGGAAGCCATCAGGACCATCTAGTTTGAATTTTATGTCATCAGAAAACAGGACTTTCTTCCACTTCTCAGCGTCCCATGTTTGGTATTCACGACCAAACCGTTAGCGGTCCACGAAGTATTGTCTGATGGTTACTGGACTGTGACTGCCTTAATTCGACTAGAAGAAAGTCTACTGTCTTTCATAACAACCCGTCTATTCTCCTACTCAATGCAGGAGAAATTGTTTGGGGTCTACCAGTGGATTTTGCTTTTCCATAATTCTCACTGTTCTTTAGAAAGTTGCAAATCACAGTTTTACTGCGATTTACCTTAGCTGCGATCGCCCGCTGTGACAAACCTTGCTTATGGAAATCTAGAATTCGAGCACGCTCAACTTCGGTAAGTTTGCTTGCTTTAGGCATGGTGACACCTTTACGCAGTGATTTCTAACCTCTAACTGAACTAAAAACATTGGAATTACCATAGATCTAACAATTTATACCCTTGGTCTTATCATTTTGATCAAGTGTAAAATGCCTCATTTTATAAAAATATAAATTTCTAAATAAAATGTTTGGAGTGTAGCTTTTTGTTTCCATCACCTTTTAGATGGTAGTATTGGTAACCTTAAGTAGGGGAATGTTTAAAATCTCTCCTTAAAAAAAGGTTTCTTTAAAAAAATGTTCAAGTGGTCTTAAATTTTTGATCAGGAGTGTATATGTGTATCTCTCTCTCCCTCTCCCCCTCTCTCTCTCTCTATATCCCCCCTCTCTCTCTCTCTCTCTCTCTCTCTCTCTCTCTATATATATATATATATATATATATATATATATATATATATATATATATATATATATAGTAAGCTATGAAAATATATTTATGGCAATTAAGCTACAGGGGCTGCCGCATTTCATCCCCGGGGGAATCTTCAGGCTAAAATGCATGGAGTTATTTTTGCCGGGTGTTTTTATATACACGGCTAGCTAGTTAACCAATCAGATTCTTTGTTGTTCTTTCAGCCAATCGTTGGGCTTCCCACGAACAAAGGTGTGGTTAGTGTTACTTCCTATATCCTGTTCTATTGTTCTGTTTTCTATAGATTGGCCTATATCCTGTTTCTTTTGTTGTATCAATATAATGGGTGAATTTATTTTAACACATAGTTCCTTGTAATTTCATTTTAGGTTTAAATTTTTAGATTGTTAGGTTTTTGTTTAGTTTAGTTTTTTTACTTATTTATTTATTTATTTATTAATGTATCGTTAGCCTAAGGTAAATTTATTTCTGTGTAGGCAGCTATTTGCTATCTCACTATATTACTATCTGTGTAGCTTAATTGCTATAAATATATTTTCATAGCTTACTACCTAGCTCTACTTAAGTATCGAGCACTGTTGAAGTAAATACTGAAAATTGGTACATAAAAAATTATATCTTGTTATAAAATTTTATGTGGATACATGAAATAGTAAAAGTTTCATATATATATATATATATATATATATATATATATATATATATATATATATATATATATATAGAACGAGAGAGAGAGAGATACATATATATGTGTGTGTGTTTGTGTATAAAATTACAGATCAAGGTTATATCGTACAATTATTTAATGTCACTTTTTGTGGAAAAAGTCTTACACGTGTTTCTAGAGAGAATTTATAGAATAGTTGAACAAAATCTTGGATATTATATGAAAACCTCATCTTTATGAGATAATAATGAGACTTCATAAAATTCAGGTAAGAAAGCTTTCGAATGAAGATCAGAATCGTCAAGAGTGAGACAATAGTCAGGTTATACAAGCCGAAACTTAATAGTAAAAAAAAGAAAAAAATTCAAATGTCTAGAAAAAAACCCTAGCTACACACCAAAAGTCCTTTTGAAAAAGCCTTTCCGAAACTTTGGCAGACTCTGTCAAAAGTAATTTTTAAATACCAAATCAACTTTAAATAGAGTCCGGATAAGCTAACAGCCACATTTCTAAATTGTACCATGTTGTTACATAAAAATAAAATAAAGAAATCACCCCCCCCCCCTTCGTAAAAAATCCAACAAAGAAAGTCACCTCAATTTGATAATAAAAATCGGTTAAA
This sequence comes from Sepiola atlantica, assembly GCA_963556195.1. Taxonomy (NCBI): domain Eukaryota; kingdom Metazoa; phylum Mollusca; class Cephalopoda; order Sepiida; family Sepiolidae; genus Sepiola; species Sepiola atlantica. Next base: position 35,300,171 of record OY744544.1, on the reverse strand, counting down.
ATATATAAACAAAAAGAAAGGTTTGAAGGCGGGTAAACAAATGAAGTGCACTGTCCAATGAACTTCTCTCCGTATTAATGACTGCCGACTGTCTAAACACGAAACGCCAAACCAGTTCTGGATTTTGTGAAACTTTGCACAAGCATGACAAGTCGAAGTCAGATTTCTCTTCTCCAAGAGAGGTTAGCCTTGGACAAAATGGACCATGGCAGCCGAAAAAATCCATCTTGCTCAGCAGAGGCATGCATATAGCAAACAGACTCATAACACACTAACCCATCTCACTCTTTCGACTACTTCTTTCCCACTCTTACCCACCCAACCGCCCACTTTCAAATCATGTGCATTTCTTCAAATCTTTTTCTAAAACTATGACACTACCTACACACCAAAAACACAGAGCCTCCCCTCCCCTCCTCTTTCCCCAGCCCCTCAAAATCCATGCTACACCTCACTACAACAAAAACCTCAGCACCCCCTCCCCTCTCTCCCAACCTAAGACAAATTCACTAACACTTCCACCTCTCCCCCTTTTCACTCACAGCTATCCACATTCATTTCACTCCCTGCCACCGACTTCTCTCAGCCCGGACCGTGGTCCTGCTCTCCCAGTAGTGGCTACTACTTCTTCTCATTAACCCATCATGTCAACCCAATATTTCTATGTACTTGCATGACATTTTCCTTAAAATTATCACCCTGAGGAAGTCTTACAAATAAAGACGAAACGTTGATGAATACATAAAAAAAAACATCTTTTGGTTTTTCCTTTTTCATTTCCCATATATATATAATATATATATATATATATATATATATATATATATATATATATATATATATATATATATATAGTATATATATATAGTATAAATTTTTATTTATACAAACATTTTTGGTTACATATGTGCATACATGTTTCAGTTGCGCCCTTTTTCGAGAGCCCACTTACTTAGACTCAAAAAAAATGAAATGAAAAATAACAAACTTCCTTATTTTGTGTATTACCCCGGTTGGGATAAATGTCTACAGTTAGGAGGGGATGGGTGCATAATTAAACGGGCAAGATTCATATCCAATTACACATTCGGTCTGCTCGCTTTCTTTTACTTTCATCTTACATCTTCATTATTACTCAACTAATAATAATAGAAATTAAGGAAGCTTAACTCTAACTTGTTGGAAAAATATTTCATGGGGTGATACCTAGAAAATGTCTGGCAGCAGTTGGGGGTTGCAAAATGAAATACTCCTTTAGTGACGACCCACCTCCCAACAGGGTCTGATAACAGTAATTAATGGTGCAGAGAACGGATTTCTTCGCTGAAACAAAAATCCAACGTCTGGTCTGTACTGAGTCAAATAACACTCTTCCAGGAGGATCGTAGAGCCCGAATATATAGGTTTTGTAACTACTTCCTACTACCCCCCCCCCCGCCTACCCCAATTCCTGACAATAATCCATCGGTCTATCTTCGCTCTTGTCGGTCATATTTCCACCCGAATGCTGAACACACAATCAGCAAGTACCTCTACCCTCACCTTTTTTTCACATATTAAAATAATAATAGTTATCCCCCTTGGACTGTATTTATTCAGAAAAGTTATCAGAAATTAAAAAAAACAACTATTTATATCTAATTATGTTATAAGTAAACATTTAAACAACATTATCATAACGTAATTAGTCATAGTTTTTATATAATTTGGATTTTGGTAATACTTTGAAGACGAAACGATATGGTAATAATTACACTTAAGTTTTAAAAAATAACTATTTTAAAAGAATTGCTAAAAAAATTCATAATTTTAAAATTAAAGTAAAAATTCTCTTAATAACGTTGGGTATTTAAAGCGAATAACTAATAAAAAAAATACTTCCCGACCTTTTGAAATGTGAAAGGATTTTGGAAGCCTTTAAAATGCCAAATAAAAATTCATTCCTGCCTTTAAAATGCTGAGCAAATACTAAATGTATCAAAAGATTTAAAGTTTTGGAAGTATTTACATCCAATAAATGTATTTACATCCAATAAATGTATTTACATCCAATAAATGTATTTACATCCAATAAATGTATAGAGATTAAAACAACATTACCATAACAAAATTAGTCATATTTTTTAGATCAATTAGTTTCACTTATTAATTAAATGACCAAACGATACCGTAATTATCAAATTTAACTTTCAAAATCTAATTAAAATATAATACGGTAAAAATAAATAGCACAATTAAAAAAGAAAAGAAAGCAAGGCAAAATAAAAGTAAAAACATATCGGAAACTGCATTCTACGTCTACAAACCAGGGTGGTGGAGCGAGAATATACCAAACTTCTTTGATGATACGGTCTATAGAAAAAGCTTGAGAATCGTTCTATTAAGTGATTTGGTAATTCTCTGTCAGAGCGTAACCTCCCAGATTTCGTTTTCTTCTTTTCGTTCTATTTTTAAAAGAATTTGGGAGTGTTTTGCAATTCAATCTTTGAAAGGTTAACCATGAGACGGAATATTGCAGGAGTAATCTCCCTGTACTCATCGTCTTTCATCTTTCGTCTTCTCTTCAAATTAATAAAGAAAAAAAAACGGTATTTAAAAAAGGTCACATGCACTTAAGTAAAAATCGCAGATAATTTATTTAGCAATAAAAATAGCCCTATTTACTTGCAGGTTAAAGACAAGGTCGACATTTAATATTAGAAAATGCAGCTCTCCTAAAGGAGCATTCTGGATTGGGACAACAATATAAAAAAATTGCAACCGTCTAGAAGAATGTTGAAGCATGATTGGAAAAGCGATGATAATTAAGATATGTTACTAGCATGTTAAGCCTCTGCCTTTCTTTATCTACTCATTTCGCTTCACGCTTTCCTTTTATTTCCTTCCCTTTTCGTTTCTAAAAAAGCTACAATTACAGGTAAGTGGCGGTAGGATATACATAAAACCATTGTTTAAACTACGCCCGTAAAGCCATAACCAATTAAAAAAGTAAAATAATATTGAGTAACCAATCATAACGTTTCCCGCGCTATTTATCGAAACAAGTCTACGATACTTAGAACTGAGATAAAAGTCAGAGATTGCTAAGAGAGAGGAATTTCCAGCTGACACCAGAGCGCTAACACAATTAAAAATTAACGAAAACCGACGCAACCGAATGTCGAGCTTTCGGACAAAATACCAACATAACTGCTACAGAACGCTGAAAATAACATAACTGAATGTACGTCCACACAGGTTGAATTTCAACAGCCACAAACAGTTTAAAATTATGATGGTTTTAATCTTTACCACATAATAACACTAGAAAATGAGTAAATTTCAAATCAGATTGTAAGTGATTATCATTATACTATTTTTCGATATTTCGAGCTTAATTTGATAAGGAGATTTACGCTCGAAATATGGAAAAATATAATGATAAACACTTTACATTTGAGTTGTCGTGTTTTCCGGTTAATATTTGAGCTGTCATGTTTTATATTTAAAATATGCACTATTAGAACTTGCTAAAATAATATATATATATATATATATATATATATATATATATATATATATATATATATATATATATATATATATACATATATATATATTTTTCATTACAAATTTTTTTAGGTTTTAGTCGTATTCAATCACTTCCACGTTTTACTCTGATGAGTGTGGACGAAAACCGGTTCAGTACATTAATTCATTTCTTTTTAATCGTTTTCTCTCGTTTTTATATTTGTTTAATCTCATTCTACCCTCCCCAAAATGTCCCAAACGTCCGTATTCCTCGCCGTTATCAAATTTTGTACCACGAAAAATTTATTTAAATATATATATATATATATATATATATATATATATATATATATATATATATATATATATATATATATATATATATATAACATAGAATTTTGAATATCCATACAAATACAATCGTATTTCTATCTCATATCTCTACATCCACAATTATCTAGAGAAATGATTAAACGATAAACGAAACTAACACATAAAACAGTACATTTCATCGTTGTTTAAAATAACAAGTCCAAAATGTATACGTTATAAAACGCAATCAAATCGGCTTGTATACTTATTGTATAAACAGAATGGCCAACGGAACAAAAAACGAAAGTAACACTCACACCAATACATGGTTTATTCAAATTTTATTGATGTGAAATAATGCAAGCTATAGTAACACATAGATAAGTTAGGAAGAGTTGATCGCCAGTGCACGCGAATCGCTTTTTAGACGTATTCTAAAAAGAGTAATGGAAAACGAAATGCGCACACGAACTAGTCGCTGAATTTTACAACAACCTTTGGAAATGTTTTATTTGGTTTTGGTCAAAATTAGATCAGGTACTTACAGGCTGTTAAACTATTATGTGCAAAAAGTATTATATAATTTGTATTTTTCCGTAGGCAGCATTAGTACAAATACCAAGCATTTTTACAAAAAAAAAGAGTAAGAATAATATCGCTTATCTGTTTCTACATACGGCCATATTAGAAAAGTTGGATTACGGTGGAATATGAAAGAAAAGGTAAATTTTATAACGCACCGGTTATGTAGGGAAGTGACGTCACGTGATGCAGCAGTGCAATTTCAAAGAATCCTAAGATTTTAAAATTATTTTCCCCTCCATTTTAATAGTGAAAATATAATACCATTTAACCGTAATAAATGAAAGAATTTATTATGCTTAGTATATATATAATTAGCGGCTACTTTTGCTACTGATAACAACATGGCGTCCATTTTACTAAAAGTCACCGCAGATAACAAATATGGCTTCAACCTGAAAAATATTCCTAGTCGAATAAATAGTTAAAAAAAAATGAAATTGAATTTAAGTTTATTATTCTGAAGAACATGGTGGCAGGATTTACAAAAAAAATAAGCTAGGCAGAATCAAATATCGATTTGTCAGATTCAAGTGTATCGATGACACATTTCTAGAAATAAGCTGGTTTTACTTTATATATTAGACAACAAAGAATATAACACCTCAAAATCTAAACAGAGTCAAATTATGACAGCAGATCTATGAAAAACAAATGACTCGATATCCTTTCAGGTAGAGATATATCAATAAAAAATAGTAGAAGACATTGCCAAGCCTGCTGCAAAGAAGGTGGGCTCCGTCTACCGCGCTAGAAAAATACTCACACCTGACAGTATCCTATATCTCTACAAGGCCACTATTCGCCAATGCATGGAATAGTGTTGCCACATATGGGGTGGTGCATTAATCACTAGTCTTTCTTTATTGGACAGGGTCTAAAAAAGGGTCTCCAATCTAATAGGCCCCGCACTGTCACGCAAGCTCCAATCTCTGTGCGATCGCTGCAATGTTGCATCAATGTGCTTGTTTTACAAGTACTTCAATGGAATGTGCTCCGACGAACTCGTAGCACTCGACGTAAATAACTCCGACTAACCTGACAGGCAGTAAAAATACCACGCCTTAAATGTAGAAGTCCCCAGATGCCGGAGAGACTTCTACTCTGGTAATTTCTTCCCTCAAATAGCTACACTTTGGAATTCCATACCTGTTTCCTACTTCCTTGACTATACTCACATGCGGAAATTTAAATGTAATGTGAACAGACATCCCGCTGTTCAACTCCCTACTAAGAGTGTTCCTGTAGGCAGGGCCCCTAATTCACAGTAGCCCCTTACGTCTCAGTTGCAATGTGCCCCCTTGTTTAGGGTGAATATGAGTTTTAAAAAACACAAAAAAACTAATTGTACTTAGCTTTACACGTTACTGTAGTTTCCTGGCATTACCGATCACCAGAAGTCTATCTAAATGGTCTCTAACGCCTGGCATTACCGATCATCAGAAGTCTATCTAAATGGTCTCTAACGCCTGGCATTACCGATCATCAGAAGTCTATCTAAATGGTCTCTAACGCCTGGCATTACCGATCATCAGAAGTCTATCTAAATGGTCTCTAACGCCTGGCATTACCGATCATCAGAAGTCTATCTAAATGGTCTCTAACGCCTGGCATTACCGATCATCAGAAGTCTATCTAAATGGTCTCTAACGCCTGGCATTACCGATCATCAGAAGTCTATCTAAATAGTCCCTAACGCCTGGCATTACCGATCATCAGAAGTCTATCTAAATAGTCTCTAACGCCTGGCATTACCGATCATCAGAAGTCTATCTAAATGGTCTCTAACGCCTGGCATTACCAATCATCAGTAGTCTATCTAAATAGTCTCTAACGCCTGGCATTACTGATCATCAGAAGTCTATCTAAATGGTCTCTAACGCCTGGCATTACCGATCATCAGAAGTCTATCTAAATGGTCTCTAACGCCTGGCATTACCGATCATCAGAAGTCTATCTAAATGGTCTCTAACGCCTGGCATTACCGATCATCAGAAGTCTATCTAAATGGTCTCTAACGCCTGGCATTACCGATCATCAGAAGTCTATCTAAATGGTCTCTAACGCCTGGCATTACCGATCATCAGAAGTCTATCTAAATGGTCTCTAACGCCTGGCATTACCGATCATTAGAAGTCTATCTAAATGGTCTCTAACGCCTGGCATTACCGATCATCAGAAGTCCATCTAAATTGTCTCTAACGCCTGGCATTACCGATCATCAGAAGTCTATCTAAATGGTCTCTAACGCCTGGCATTACCGATCATCAGAAGTCTATCTAAATAGTCTCTAACGCCTGGCATTACCGATCATCAGAAGTCTATCTAAATGGTCTCTAACGCCTGGCATTACCGATCATCAGAAGTCTATCTAAATGGTCTCCAACGCCTGGCATTACTCAAAAAGTAATTAAAGATTGAAGAACATTTTCTATTTTTATTCACGATTTCATCTTATCATATTATTTCCAAGTGAAACGAAAACTTGGCCACTTTATCTGCTCGCAGAAGTGTCATTACTGCCGCCGGCATTTCAGACGAACCAGAGATGTGTTTCATGAAGCTTACAAGATGCGATTGCAGACAAAACACCTCCTCCCACACCATGTAATTCCAGATACATTTTCAAGTGTATAGCTTGCATGATTATTACTTTTAATTCTTGGATTTGAAATTTCAGTTTATAGGAAACTGGATATGTATAAGGTACATCCCAGCCCAGTAGCAGTTATATTTCCTTACTATATATATATATATATATATATATATATATATATATATATATATATATATATATATATATATACGTATGTGTCCGAAAGTACTTAGAAGAGAGATGCAAATTATGGCAAATTCATCAGCTGATTCACATCCGAAACTAAGATCCTAATTCAGACTAATGAAAGGATCCACCAAAGGATATCTAGACACGAGTTGTCCCTTAGATTCAACAATACTTGCCTGACAGAGAAGATGCTGCCCAGATATATATATATATATATATATATATATATATATATATATATATATATATATATATATATATATATATATATATATATATAATAAAAACGTCGACCAGATATATGTCTATGGATATAAAAATATTTATATATTAATAATAATTAAGCTTCTATAAAGTTGAGCCATTTCGAGAGAATTGAGAATTCATAAATTAGCCACGTTGCATGGTTCTCTCCCCTTTGGGAGATAGAACTCTCTTTAAAATCACAGTACGTGTGTTTAGATTAAAAATATACTAGGTGCATTTCTCTCGCCCTTCAAAGTGTGATCATCACGTTCGCCGAATGGTTACAAGCCCACGGTTAATAATACTTGGATCCGGGTTTCGAATTGTTCGACCGGCGATACAGTTACGTAATTGCATATTGACGAAGTTAAAATAAAAAACGCGAAACACCCCCCCCCCACACACACACATATATATATATATATATATATATATATATATATATATATACTTCTTTGTAATATAGCAGGAAAAATCCCAGCCGAGTGTTCGATTAATTGAGAATTAAAATTAAAAATTAAGAGCGTAATATTTATTTATTTTGGTACTAAAAAATTAGTACAACATTCGTACCGTCGGTTTCAAGCAATTAGGACTTAGCCATCCGGCTCTCTTCAACTAAATACAGCCGGATGGCTAAGTCCTTCTGTGCTTAGAAACCGACGGTACAAATGTTGTGCTAATTTTTCTGTACATATATATATATATATATATATAAAGAGAGAGAGAGAGAGAGAGAGAGAGAGACAGACATACATACATACAGACAGACAGACAGACAGAGACACACACGAATAGAATATGTGTCCCAGGAATGGTATAAGAAATAAATATAACATTAGTTTTAAATGTGAATAGTTTCCTTCTTTAGGGCATTTAGTGGCATCTCCTTAAATGGTAAAGTTTACAACAAAACAAAACGTAATAATATGCCCACGTTACTCACCCTGTTATCTAGAATACATATTCCATAATTCATAATGATAAGTTCAATAGTTTAGGATGTGAGTAAGCACATACATATTATTCCCGCGAACCGATACTTTTCATAATGTATTACTTAATATAACACAACATTTGATGTAGAGAAACTCTTTTCCCTATTCAACTTTTTATATCTACCTTATTCAAAAAGTTATTTGGGAGACGGTGCACCCCCCTTAAATTGTAAACTTTATAAAAAATAATGTGCCTATCTTACTGGCCGTGGCACTGATAATATGTATTCCAAAATTCATAATGATCGGTTCATTAGTTTCGTAGTTTATCCTGTACAACAATTGAAACATATTATTTATAAATAATTATTCAAAGATCACGCTAGATTGAGCTCTTTAAGTAAGTTAACAACAATCCGTTATTCATAGCGTAATGCGATACTCTAGGCCCCACCTATTGAGTGCTATTGACGACTTGCTGATATGGCCGCCGAATTTGCTATTTAGACTTTTATTTACTCTACCATTTCTAGGCAATGCGTGGTGGACACATCGGTACGCGCTCCGACTACTGAGTTTAATATGACTTTCGTATTTAGGTTCCTACTGTGTGACCGGCAGCGATTGTCTCCCCCCATATTGCCGATTGCCGGTTTTGTCTGAAACACATTCGTATATGAGTTAATTTTAAAATATTATTCATAAATAATTATATATATATATATATATATATATATATATATATATATATATATATTCCCGAAACAGTTTTTCATGGTAAACAACTGATGATCCCTTAAAATAGTGTTAGAAACAAACTAATATAATAACTGTAAAAAATAAACTGACTTACATGAATGATTTTCCACTGAAAGACTTGGGACTATTAGTTTTTTGTTTTCTTTTTTTTTTAATATAGTTTTAATGGTTGAGAAACTTCCGAGACTATATATATATATATATATATATATATATATATATATATATATATATATATATATATATATATATATATATATATATATAAGTGCAATGTTACTCACCTGTCTCGCGTATGTCAAAATGATTGCCACTCGAGAAGGGGAGAGGGCGTTCGTTAGGATATAAGAATGAGCGAGGGGTTTATTAGTGCAAGTTTGAAGGGTGAACGAACTGTGACCTATATTTGGCTAACATGACCTTGGATCGGATTTGAATCTTGCCATTTCTTTTTTTTCTACTTTTCTTAACATCCGGTTTTTCTTAGTGACGTTTTGAATGCGATTTTAAAAACTTAAAAATTTTTTTATCCAGTCTGTGAAGCGAGGTGTGAACATCGAAACGCTGGTTGATTGGCGTGAACTATAAGAGTGTTTATGTAATTTTATAAACGCTTTACTTGTTATTGAGCATTTTTGAAAATATTTGTTTATGCTCATTTTAGTAATACATTTAAACTTGATTTAATTAATATATATATATATATATATATATATATATATATATATATATATATATATATATATATATATATATATCTGTGTAATTAGGCAGCATTCTTTCTCTTATGCATGTTTAGTTAAACAGTAGCGCGAGCTTCAGGTTATTTATTTTTGGTTCGTTTTTTCATTATGGGGAGACGAATACTGCAATATGAGATCCCAAGAATGGCTGCGTTGTTTATTCAAGTAAATAAACGTAGTATCAACCATGCTCGCTATAAGGAGGGCGAAGGTATGTTGAAGTGTTGTTGAAGTGGTATTGAAATTTTTTTAAAAAGCCTTCTTAATAAATTCACCAATCTTTTATTTTGCATACTCATTCATCCGCCTGAAGATGACCGACGTCGGTCGAAAACGTTCGCGAAAATATGGCGATTTTTTTAATACAACATGGACGACAATACCAAATCGGTGGTACGACGATTTGAAAAAACGAATAAAAAAAATAAATAAACAGAAGCTGGCGCTACTGTTTAACCAAACATGCATATATATATATATATATATATATATATATATATATATATATATATATATATATATATATATATATATATATATATATATATATATATATATATATATATACAGGGTGTCCCAAAATAATGTATACACCCTTTGAATTGTTATAAGTCGTTCAATTTACTGATTTTTATTTGCAAGATTGATAAACAAGATTGAGTAAGAATATTCATTTAAAAATACTGACAGTAAAATTAACAAAAACATAGAAAATTAACTTTTAACAAAGATAAAGGCTACTTAGGGTAATTTCAGAATGTTCATAAAATGAACCCTTATCCTAACCCCAACCCGTTCTGCTCAATACACTTTCCATATAGTGAAGACGTGAAGAATTGTACCTACAAACGTCCTGCGACATTTACTCCGGTATTTGAGCACATTCTACTACAATTACTACTCCCATTTGTTTGCAATTACTTCAGGTTTCTTGCTTTAAACATTGTAGCCTTTACGTTTATTAAAAGTTAATTTTCTATGTTTTTGTTAATTTTACTTTCAGTATTTTTAAATGTATATCTTACTGTTCTACTCTTTTATCAATTTTGTTTGCAAATCAAACTCAGTAAATTGAACGAGTTATAACGATTCAAACGATGTATACATTATTTTGGGACACCCTGTATATATATATATATATATATATATATATATATATATATATATATATATATATATATATAATATATATCATAAAACAATCTGCCTAATCTAAGCTAACACGTGAAGTTACTGTCAACTTGATCTGTTGAATACGATTAACTATATTTATTGTCCTGGTTTGTCACATAGCTGTTGAATTGGCTGTTTTGTTACAGCGCCGGAAAATGAGTCAAAGATGATTCGTGTTCGGGTTTAAATTGTGCGGCTGGTTGAAGTGTTATCTTCCACTGTGACGATTCCATTAGGAGGAAACGTATGCGTATTTTACCCACACTTTGAAATGTGAAAGAAATATGCTTGCTATTCTTTTAATGTATATACAAGTACTGCGATTCTAAAGAGAGTTCTGTCTCCCAAAGTGGCTAAGTTATAAATCATCAATTTATTATCTCTCGAAAAGGATGACCTTCATAATTATGTAATGATAAATATTTAATTATTATCTACATACGCATACGTTTCAACCTGAATATATATAGAGAGAGAGACAAATGTCATAAGAGAAATAAAAGTTGTGAAAATACAAAGTCTATTCGTCTTCAGTATTCCAAAACAAGGTATATTCAATTAAAGAATATATATTTTTCTTCCTTAAGCCATGGCTTTTTAAAGAATGGATTCTTATCATCAGAGGAATACAAATAGATAAGTTGGCAAAAGAAATATCAAAAGGCATAATTTGAAAAGGTATAAATTCAAGTAAATAAAATTATGATAGAAAATTTTTAGGCAAAAATTCAGAAAATGTCCAAAGAAAAAAGTTCACCGTTGAATGCTTCACGAAGAATACAGCAGTGGTTTCAGAAGGTAGCAGACCCAAAAAGAATTAATCCATAAAATACAAGAAATCCGGTTTTAAGAGATTTTTTCAGGATGCAGGCTGTGTAGGAGAGATAATTTTTGAAGGCTTCCATGGGCTCCCGGTTACAGTTTTTAAGGATTTGAATCCAAAATGATATAGTAAAGAGTAGTTCTCAAAATTAATCAAACTCCGTTGGCGGGTAGATGCTATTCCGACGGAGGTAAGCTGAGTTAATTAACGTTTGTCTCCTTAAACGATTTTCTTATATACCTCAATCACACAATACACACGCTGAAATATTCGTAAGTTTTGGGATTGAGCTATATTTAAACAGAAAACTTCTATTCTTATTGTTGTAAGTATCCGTAATTTTTAAATATCTCAAGTGAATCATAGCTTACTAATCGTCTTTGTATCGTTACCAATAGCCATGCACATTTTTTATCATCCAATTAAATGTATTTGTTTCTAAAAATGAAAAATGAATTTTAATAGTTTATGCGGTAAAACATCGCCGATCGGCATTTTAAGGATTCCTCTATGAAACTTTGAGGAATTGAAAAAACATTTTAAAAAAACATTAAAATACACACATTTAGAAAACACATTACAAAAATTTAAATTTATAACAGAGGACGCATGAAATATAAATTATGTTAGTTCAACCATTTGTTAATATAAATACTACTACTACTACTACTACTACTACTACTACTAGTACTACTACTAGTACTACTACTACTACTACTACTAAAATAATAATAATATTTATCTGAGTAAAGGTAACAATAAAATAATTATACCAATAATTATAGCAACCATAGTAGCTACAATGGTAATTATATCAATGTTTACAGTTGTTATATCAATAAGAACCGTAATAACAAGCCGCGCGTGCGTGGTCCCCCTTTGCAGGTGACTCGATGTGGCGAGTGTAAAATGCAATAAATCTGGGGCATTTTTGACCCCCCCCCCTTTGACCCCCTGGGGACGCGAACCAGAATGTTTCTGAGGTCAAGGATGCTCATTTTATATCCAGAACAATTGCCTCTACATTTTAGCCAAGTTTCCGAAAAATTGAATGGATGGATCAAACGTTATGAGAGAAAAAAGGTCATTTTTTTGCCATTTTGGGGGCTTTTGACCCCCGGGGGGGGGGAGGGCGCGAACCAGATTTTTTCCATGGTCAGCGATACTTATTTTCTATTAGGAACAATTGCATCCACATTTTGGTCAAGTTTAAGAGAAATTGAATGGATGGATGAAAAGTTATGGGGCAAAAAATGCCATTTTTTGCCATTTCGGGGCCTTTTGACCCCCTGGCGGGCTAACCGATTTTTTTTTTTAAATCGGAGAATTTCACTTTCTAACCTGACCAAAGTTACAATTTCATGCAAAATTTCAGAGAAATTCAATGGATGGTTGCGAAGAAAAATCCGGACGGACGGACGGATGGACGGACGGAAATGTCTCAAAACATAGGTCCCCCGATTTTATAAATCGGGGGACCAATTATAAATAATAGACATATCAATTATATTAAGAATGACAATAATAATTATATTAATATTAATAATAATCCTTCTACTCTCCATAATGAGATGATAGTAATAATAATTATAACGAAACTAATGATTAAGATAATAATGATAATAGTAAGATAAGATCGATATTATGATAAGATCTATATTTGATATGAATCTAAAATAGAACATTAGGTGATAAGAAAGAAATAATGGCGATAGCGATCCCAAAACATCACAGTAATATTGGAGGCGGCATGAACAATAAAGCTGCTGACGTCACAAAAGCTGGATTATGTTAGATTTATTTTTAGTAAGAAACACCACTAGTCACACACACACACGCACACGCACGAGCGCGCACACACACACACACACACACACACACACACACACACACATTGACACATTTCGCGACTGGATAACCTTGTCAGCTCCTTCAATTTCTCGTATATGGACTGCTATTTATAACTTGGAATAATCCTCGGTCAACCCTCTGAATGTCTTTCCTGATTATGTTTTTCAATTTGTATGACCTGGATGGATTGTATAGATTCAACAAAAAAGTATGTTTTTGGGTTGATATATTTGATGTTATGTATTTTTATGTATTTGTGTATATAATTTTATATATTTTCAAAGCTTAATTTTATTACCTGTAGTAGTATAACTGCGGTAATGGTCCTCTAAAGAGAAGAATTATCTTTGAAAACTCATGAGCTAAGGACTTAAGGATACTTTGCTTGAACTTTGAATTCTAATAACATTTGATTGACACCTTATTTTATTACTTCATTTTATATTATAATATTAATGCTCTATCCAGTATATTGAGCTTCAGTTTTTATCCGGATGTTTCACTAATTATAAGATAGTTGACGCTTATATCTTTTGTTGGATTGCTTCATATATATATATATATATATAGTGAATGCTTTTATTCAAACATGTACAAGGTCTGCTACACTGGCATGTCGATGTTATCGATCTACAGCTCTCAAGAGCTGAGGTCTCATCAGGCAGAAAATTGTTTTTTGATTCTCCCTGGAATTCAGCAACCAGTTGAATCAAAAAACAATTTTCTGCCTGATGAGACCTCAGCTCTTGAGAGCTGTAGATCAATAACATCGACATGCCAGTGTAGCAGACCTTGTACATGTTTGAATAAAAGCATTCACAATACAGCTCTATATTTTTATTGAGCAGTCTTTTATAAACCCGGTTTGATTCCCTTTGGATTTCTACCCTGTGGATTTTTACCCTACCTGGATTATTGATATATATATATATATATATATATATATATATATATATATATATATATATATATATATAACTGTCGTCGAGTACCATCGAATGTCTTAATGTTTACACTCGCCGCTTTCAGTGTCAAATATAACTTAATTTCTCCGTTACCTCGTCACAATCTCCCGCTTACAGATTCTAGGTGTCTCTGTGAACCAGGTTCGTGCCCTGTGACCGTCTGAGATTGTTATTTCCCTGCGCCGATGCGAGTCGTAAGGTCGAAACAACGTCGTACGTAAGTAAAATATTAAAAATATAAGTTGATATTATATATATACATACACACACACACACACACACACACACACACACACACACACACATATATATATATATATATATATAAAATGTATATATATATATATATAAAATGTATATGTATATATATATATAATATATATATATATATATATATATATATATATAAAATTTATATATATATATATATATATAAAATGTATATATATATATATATATATATATAAAATGTATATATATATATATATATATATATATATATATATATAAAATGTATATATATATATATATATATATATATATATATATATATATATATATAGAGAGAGAGAGCGATTAAAATAATACTTCAAAGATATAAATAATATCTAATATCTTAAATTAGTGAACTATCAGGATAAAGACAAAGCTCAATTTATTGGATAGAGCATTAATAATAATGGATTGAGTGAAAGAATAAAATGAGAAATTAATCAAACTTTATTACATATCACAGTTCAAGCAAGAAGTACTGTAAAGTCTTTAATCCATGGATTTTCAAAGAAAATCTTCTCCTCAGAGGACTATTACCGCAATGACATCACTCGCTATATATACGCATATTCTTTTTTTTTTAAAACTTTTATTCGCCCCAAACAAGGTATATTGCCACTGAGCTGTAAGGGGCTACTGTGATTACAGACCAGATTTAGAAGGTGCTTTCTAAGTGTGGAGTTGTGCAGCAAACTGTTTGTTCACATTACATTTAAATATTCACATGTTTATACAGTTCAGATAACAGAGAGCAGGAAGGGAATTCCAAAGGCAAGCGGTCTGAGAAAAGAAACTATTCGATGAGAAAGTCTTCCGGCATCTTGTGAATTCTACAGTGAAGGGTGGGACTTTGTTGCTTGTCGGATTGGTCAGGGGTATTGATACAAGCGCAGTAAGTTCGTTGGGGGCATGTTCCGTGGAAGTACTTGTAAAACAAGCAAGCGGATGCTACAGTGCAGTGATGGGACAGGGGCTGAGACTTGGTAGACAGTGCATGACCTATTAGGTTGGAGACGCTTTTGTGTTGTCTGTCCAAGAGGGAGAGAGTACTGGTTGGTGCACCAGCCCAAATGCAGCAACAATAGTCGATATATGGGCGAATATGGGCTTTATTAGAATATAGAATATTGGGCATCGATGAGAAGTTTTCTAGTCCAGTAGAGGGAGAACACATTCTTTACAACAGACTTAGCAGTATGCACTATTATATGTATTCATTCCAATTCATGTTACTTGTGAATATAAGGCCGAGGGGTATATATATATATATATATATATATATATATATATATATATATATATATAGTTTTTATTCTTTAAGATCATACAGAGAGTGGATGGAAAGCTCAATACTAATTAAAATTCTAGAGCTTAAAATATCATAAGGGAATAGGGTCTGAGGTTTTAAATAAAAATATTTTATTTTCTCTGAAACAATTGTTTCAACCATATTAAATCATACACTTTCTTGTTTACCATAAAAAAAACAAGATATGTTCGGTCGGTCTCATCAGTGGGGGTTTTAACACTATAAAATCGCAAGTGAATATTTTATGAAACATATTTTTCGAAAATATGTTTCATAAAACGCCTTACTTCCAGATCAATAAATTCGGTCAACGTTTTTCTCCATGAGATTCTATCAAAATAATCGAAGCAAAGAAACACAGTTATTTAATTAACAAGAAGTAAATAAAAAAAATAAAAAAACAAACATCAACGCATTTACTAGCCATCTGTTTTTTCTTTGTCTTGGAGTAGCCTCGAGCGACCATGATGCCATTCTTGCCAGAATGTTCCTCGGAATCAATCAATAAATGATTATAGAAAAGAAAAATGAATTTTTAATAGTAACGATACTGTTTTGCTTTTTTGTATTTTAGTGAATTTACGGTTCATTAAAACGGAGAAATTAAAAGAGATAATTAATGAATTATCCCCCTTTAAAATCATAAAACTAAGGAATATTTCCAGTGTTATAAACTAGAAATATTTACTGAATTGAACGGAAATAAAAACAGAATCTATTGACTTAACTTCCTGTTTCCGGTAAGATGGAAACCGGGGTTTAACGAAGAGACTTAACGCAGGTTCCAAAAAAAACAAGACACGAGTAATAGTCTATTCGATCGTCAGTCCAGAAATACTCTTAGTCTCGTAATTGAGCACAGGTAGTTTTCTCAACACGTTTTGATAGCACACACATTATATATATATATAGTTTTTATTTACATGCATATAGTTTCGTCCTTACCACAATCGTCAGTGTAGAAAATAAGTATTCTCACCGAGCTTGAACCCCAGAACACGAGTTATATTTAAAACTCAAATACCAACGTCTTTGCGATCACGGCCGCCACCAACAACTCAGTAAATCAGCGAGAAATTAATCCTACTTAAAGGCAGCTATCGTTGAGAGTTCGACCTTTGAAAGAAACATTGCATATAAGCCACGATGACGATTGTGTTAATACTACTCACTACAGAGCCCGGTCTAGTTTGGGCGGGGCGACAAATAATTAATTATAAATATTTGTATTTATCTACATACGTTAATATATATATATATATATATATATATATATATGTTTCATTTTATTCAGTCGAAGTTCTAAAAAATAAAGGGGCCCTGGGACTAACACTCGATCTCTGTATAAGATATATAGATATGCGAATATTCCATTAAAGTTATCTTTTACCTGTCAAACGTTGAGTTAGTAAAGAAGTTACAACATTAATTTTTATCTTTCCAATTGATTAGTTAACTATGTTGTAGTATATCTTGTTTGTGGTCTCTTGGTCTTACCGGATTCCAAGACAAGAATTCGTCTAGTCTGGTGAAGTATCCAGCTAAGTGCTATTACTTGAGGTAGAATTACTTGAAGAAGGTGCACCATTTCTTGTATGGGCCAGTGCATAGCCGTATCGAGGGGATCTTATTTGGGCTTCGAATACGATGTTATTTTGAATATTTGGTCAGAGTTTACTTGTAGAGTGAAGTATCCGCAGATCAGGTTGTCCTGACCAACCCTTGCACAGAGAGACCGAATGCACTTGAACATGGTGTCCAGTAGGTAATTCAAACTATCCAGTAGGTTATTCAAACTCTCCAATTGTGTGTGTGTATCTGTAAATACTAATAAGCGTGATTTGGAAAATTAAAAAAAATATTTGAGTTTACTTTTGGCAGCCTCGTAACTTTCGCTTCCCTTATTTTGTCTTTTAGTCCTCACATTCCATGAGCGATGTTTCTTACAAAAGGGGGAAAACATTGCTCTTTGCTGTGTCAGAATCTATCCATGTAACACTTATCTGTGGATAATTTTTTTACCTTGAAGCAGGAATTCTTTTGATTTTTTAGCTCTTTACATCAAGTGGCTTCATGCCTTGTCTGGAGCGATTTCTATTAAAAAAAAATTAACAATTTCGAATAGCTTTTTTAATTTAGTACATTTTATAAATCTCTCTCTCTCTCTCTCTCTCTCTCTCTCTCGATTGATCGATAGATCGATCGGCTTTTACATGCTACCGGTTGATTTTTTTCTTTCTTTTTCTTTTTTAACATTTTTTTCTTTCTTTCTCCCATTCTACTGTTTAGTACACGTGACTATATTTTTTCCAAATTGCGTTCTTTGTATAAATTTGAAAACTTTTCTGTTTTTAATTAAAGTTCTGCTACCGATTGATGATGATTGTATTTTAACAATTGATATATTTTGGTAGAACTTTTCAATATGTGTTTTTGAGTTTATTTTTGCTAGTTGTTGATTTGCTTATCCTTTATTCCATTTTCATTTTTACATATATATGTGTATATTTAATTAACAGGGCATAAGACTAAAGCCCCAAAATATTTATTTCTGTCTCTATAAAGAAGCTTGGTTGGTCTTAATGTATATCACCTTCAATACTTTAAAGAGTACGACCTGCCAGAACAGAGAATGAATTCACACTAAACTTTGAAGTAACGTACGAGACACCACTCTCGAGTGCCTTGGTCTCTTTGTACAAGGGTTTGTCAGGACAACCTGGCATGAGGATACTTTTCCCTACAAGAAAACCCTGACCAAATATTCAAAATAACATAGTATTTGCACCACATATAAGTTTTTTTCGGTATGGCTACCCCACACAGGCTTATACAAGAAATAGTGCACCTTCCTCAAGTAATGTTGCCTATAGTAACAGTACTAATCTGGATACCCCACCAGACTGGATGAATTCTTCTCCTGTAATCAATTAGAGCAAAAGACCACAAGAAAGATATATTATATTCACTGGTCAATTGAGGAGAGGAAAATTAATGTTCTTAACTTCTTTACTGCTTCAACGTTTAACAGGTAAAGGATAACTTTAATGGAATATTCGAATATCTATGCATCTCAAATAGAAATTAAGGGTTAGCCGCAGAGTGGGGCCTCTTGACTTCTGAGAACTTCGACCGATATAAAATGAAACAAAAGTATATATATATATATATATATATATATATATATATATATATATATATATATATATATATATATATATATATATATAAATACGTATGGTTGGTTTATTTTTCATTTTGTACTGTAATTATAATACCCTACTACCATTATTATTCCATGATAAATGCCAGTATACTGAAATCATATGCCGTTAATAGGGTTAAGATGAAAATTCATATACACTAAATGTACAAAAGCAAGGAAATTCCCAAATTTTTACACTTTTATTGTCATTAAGGGTATGACTACATATCAACCAAACCATTTCATTATCACATCACTACAGTATAAATCTCTATGCATGAGTGGATGAAGTGTGTGAGGTGCGCTGAAAGAAAAATTCCTACCAGTAAAATACATAGCCCTATTCTGCTCGCATACCCTTAATGACAATAAAAGTGTAAAAATTTGGGAATTTCCTTGTTTTTGTACATTTAGTGTATATGAATTTTCATCTTAACCCTATTAAGGGCATATGATTTCAGTATACTGGCATTTATCATGGAATGTCACTACTTTTGTAAAGGCTATGCCTCAATACAATGGTCATTTTAAAGTTTTTTTGGGAATTTTCTGGAAAACTAAGGTATATGGTAAACTGAAATTAAAATGCCATCAACTAGACCCTAGAACCTCTATCTCTGCCAAAAATAAGCTGAATCCATGAACTAGTTGATGAGATGCAGGGTGGCACATACGTACGTACGTACACACAGATAACATGATTTCATGATTGAACTTTCTGGATCACTGGGTAGCCTTGATTAATGATGCCGAAATTCTACACAGTTATAGAACTTATCAAATAAAAATGTTGTGCAAAGTTTTAACTAATTTGGTTTATTGGTTTTTGAGTTATGATTGATCAAAGAAATGAGATTTCCAGCATAGGCCATTCGTAAAGTCTATTGAGGGATAGAGCGCTCTCGCGCCTCCCTTGATTCGTATAGTTATTTTATCATCATTATTAAGATCACTATGATTTAGTGTAAATGTTAGAGTTTATTTTCATGTTGCAGTTTTTCGGTTATTTTCTAGAGATATGTTTATAAATAACTGTTTTTTAAATTATATTTTTGAGACAATAATTCCAATATAATTGATTTGTAAATGTTTATCAATTAAAAAAAAAAACTTCTTATAATTTTGTAATTTTTAAAAATGTAATTTTTAAAATTGTAATTTTAAAAAAATTTAATTTTCTTAATAGTCTCTGCATTTTCTATTCTAGTACTTTATATATATATATATATATATATATATATATATATATATATATATATATATATATATATATATATATATTTATCCTGCTGTGTATCTTTCTATGTTTTGTTTTATTGCTATGTATGTTCTTTTGAAAGAAAATAAAATTGTGATATTCCTGCCTACCTGTTTCTTCTCGATTGGCTGTGTAATTGAAAATAAATAATACAGTAATCTTTGCTGTTTTTTTTTTACTTCACTCTTTTGGTGTCTATACCCTGTACTGATGAAGAACTTGGTATCAATAAATGCCAATTTCGTCTCGGAAACGATCGTACACATAACTGTCGTTGATGTTGAATTCTTGGAACGGATATAAATGAATATGTCATAAAATTTGTTAATCTCTAAACTATAATATATATATATATATATATATATATATATATATATATATATATATATATATATATATATATATATATACAGGGTGGGCAAAAATAAGGGTCCTATTTTTAAAAATTCATAACTTTTTTATTTATTGATTTAAAAAAATTTTTTTTTTAGAATAAGTAAAGGACCCCTTCCGAAGCAAGCATGAGCCGTATTAGCCCTAAGGAACGTACCCTCATTTAGAAAACATTATTTTTGCTTAAAAAACTCAAAACAGTGTAAAAAACAATACTTTAGTTTTTGTAAGTTTTAAGAAGTGTTTTTCGGCTAAAATTTTTTTTGTTTATTTCAAAAAATCTCGGAAGGGTCAGTCTACACACACATAAAGTTTGGTGAGTTTAACTTTTATTTTGTGGAAGTTATTCAAATTCAAGTTATTCAAATTTAAAGATAGGACCCTTATTTTGGCCCACCCTATATATATATATATATATCATTAAACCCCAAAACAGTAACGTCCAAATATACGATACTCATAATATTGGCTCACGGAATTTATATAGAAATATTTTTTAATTCAATTTTTTTTTATATTTCTTTAAATCTTCTCCGGTTTAAATCTCAAGATTTACTTTTCACCCTTCACCTTTATTTTCAAACTTTATTAAACCTTCCTTACACTAAATTTAAACACACATACATAACACTCTAAGCAAATAACGCGTCCAAACGAGAGTGACACGTGACTTCACATTTCCGAAACAGATGACAACAGAAGGTGCAGAGAGCCGGATTGTTAAGTCCTTCTGTGCTTGAAACCGACGGTACGAATGTTGTACGAATTTTTCTGACAAAAATAAATTTTTATTTTTATTTTTTATTTTTTATTTTTTATACTTTATTTTTTACTTTTTATTCATTTTTTTTTAATCTCTTTGTTTCATTTTTCCTTTTTATATTTTTTATATTTTATTATTTTTTTATATTTTATATTATATTTTATTTTATTTTTTTTCTTATTTTTATTTTAAATTTTATTTTCATAAGTTTTATAATTTTTATGATGTTTTATTATTATTATCATTCTATCTTTCTATTTTTATTTATATTTGTAACATATTCCTTTTTCTAATATTTGTCTCTGTTGCTCTTCCTGTCAATAGATTTTAGACGACGAGCTTATTTTTTTCT
>OY744544.1:35227931-35272931 GCA_963556195.1 Sepiola atlantica | reverse complement strand
AGCCGTTTACGATTTGAAAATCATCCTTTCTTTTTTGAGGAAGTCTTTTCAACTATTTCTTTTTTAAGGGGCTAACATTTTTTAGCCTAAGCTAACCATTCACATGCTTAATATTCTCTGCCTTTTTACATGTCTTTCACGACTTTCAAATCGTAATCTGTTTCGGTTATTTCCGGGACTGAGTTATGATTCTCTTTCAAATACTAAAATCATCTGGATGCCCATTCATTACAAGTACCATATTTTGTCTTCTTCCGATAATTATATTATTTCTCTTAATTTCCCAGCGGTATTTCCTTTAAAATAATTCATGTCGGTAATAGTAATGATTACTACAATCCTATTACGGTCATAATAGCCATACTAATGTAAACACAGCGCTATTATCATATAGATTTTTTTAAATGGTAGGTGCTCACCTGAGCTCCAATCGATGGTCCCATGTAAAACATTCACAATAAAATGCGTCTATTTATAATCACTGTCAATACAACAACTGTCAATAATTTCGCTTTCTCCCTCTATATACTTAAAACTAAACTGAACTTCCACGAGGAAAGTTTCTTTCCAAGAATTGCCCGTCTGTGGAACACAACACAAAGGTCTGTTTCCCAGCTGACTACAAAATAGTCGTTTTCAAGTCCAATGTTAACAAATTCTTGTTGAGCCGTTCTCTCAAATAATCAAATTCTGCCCATTCTCAACCATCGCTACCAATCCTCACAATATTGTCTCACCGTCCACCTGATGAACTCATTAACCCTTATCCTTGAGTGGCTTTTGGGCCTTGATAAGCGGCGATAAAAAAACGAAGCAAAAAAATATTCAAGGAATATTGATATTTTACTCAGAAACTTTTCCCAACAATATCAGTGTGTATATGACCAAAAGATATCCGATTGAATTTGAACTCAGCATTGCCGATTCCATATGTACATATGAAGAGTTCGAACGCAAAACACGATAAATCCAATTCGTTTAAATTGGGACCGTGAAAAATAAAAATACGAATATATTAAATCTCGACTTCGAATGAATACTCATTTTAATTGAAATAAAAAAAAATATTTCTGTATCATATTATGCAAAACATTGTTTTGGGGTGTCGTCGAGTGTTGAAATGCAACACTTTTTGTAGGGACAGTTTTGTGATTTTGAAAATGGCGTTTATCGCGTTTTGCATTCGAACTCTTCATATGTATATTAACACAATTATACATATACCAATGTTAGAAATACGCTAACCATCTGCTAAATTAATGTTTCGTACACAGTTCTTGCAAACTTGAATTTAGAACCGTTGTCGGACGACCCACGAAGATCTTTTTCCAAAGCGTAACAGAAACAATGAAAAAAAAAGCAACACACAATAGAATTCATACGCCAAAGATGTTCTTAACATAGGTATCAGTAATAACAATTTGAACGTACTAAAATGTGACGCTTATGAACGAATGGTGAAAACTTATTTTAATGCAAATGCATTTAAAAAAATTTTCAGCGCTTAAACTCGGCAAAAAACTGTACAAACCACCTACCCAATATAAGCTGACCGACAATGTCTGATAATGACAATGTTCGAGTGTGGTCTACTTGTGAGATGGCGCTCCTATACTGCAAATAAACATGATTTAACCACTCCACCATCGCGTAATGAGCAAGCCCATCGACCCAATCTCTTTTCAGTACACCCCCAATTACCATTCGTAATGATGAGCAAGATGGAAATCATTGTCGTAACTACAAGTTGAACTTTGGCGACTTTGTGGAATTTTTCGTTGTAATTTAGCTCTTCATAAGAGAAACCAAAGATAGACATTTAAGTCCCTACTCCGCCTCTCAACCCTTCCACCAAAATAATATCTTGTTTTTTTTTCTTTTTGTAGATCCGTCCTCACAGTTTTAGGAGGATCAGTCCATCGGTAGGTCGGTCTGTCATGCTTAAGTTTTGAAGTAGAATTTTTGTTGGTCTGTCACACTTAAGTTTTAAATAGCAGTTTCAACTGTCTATGACGCTTTAATTTTAAATAGAACTTTTGTTGGTCTGTCACATATCGTTTCTGTTTAAAATAGAATTTAGTTGAAATAGTATTTTCGTTAGTTTGTCACACTTTAGTTTTAAATAGTATTTTCATCGGTCTGTCACACTTCTGTTTGAAATAGTATTTTCATCGGTCTGTCACACTTCTGTTTGAAATAGTATTTTCATCGGTCTGTCACACTTCTGTTTGAAATAGTATTTTCATCGGTCTGTCACACTTCTGTTTGAAATAGTATTTTCATTAGTCTTTCATGCTTAGGTTTTAAATAGCATTTTCATAGGTCTGTCACGCTTCTGTTTGAAATCAATTTCTTTAACCCTTATCTTGAGTGGCCTCTAGGCCTTGATAATAGATGTATTTTCATAGGTTAATCATTCTGAAGTTTGAAATACAATAATATTGGTCTGCCACATTTCGTTTTAGTTTGAAATAGAATTTAGTTCATGTGTCACGCTTAAGTTTAAAATAGTATTTTCATCACTAAACGCGCAGATTGGATGGACGCATCTTAGGGATCATATCCGTTTTTATCTTTTATTTTTTCGATGATATTGGTAAGATGAGAAGATAATTTATATTAATGAGTATCTTCATCATTAACAGCCTCTCAGTTGATTGGAGTCATTTTGGCAATTTTACAGGGAAGGGCCGTGCTCAACAGCCTAGAACATTGTCTACATCAAGGACCCCCTTCCCTCCCGTCCAACCTCACTTTTGTATAATATAATGTGTGTGGGGCGCAATTAACATATATTGTCAATGTTGAGAAAGACAAACCTGGTATGGTAATGGGTATGATGGGAGATGGCGTGACTGGAGTGGATCACCAGTGCGACTGACGACTCGAGACTCGGTGTGTTTGAGTTTTGTCATCACACCCCTTTTAGCAACTTTAACGTGGTCCATCCTGTGAGTAACCGATTTTGGATCAAAGGTCAATAACGGAGATACGTCTGCCGGTGTATATTATTTTAATAGTAATATGAATGATATAATATTGAACTGTTAATTATTTAGATATTGTTAGATATTGAGCAAGTAGATCCACTAGTATATAAAATGGTGAGTTGAGAATAACATGAAAATAAAAGGTCAGTCAGGGTCACTTTGTTGAACTTGAGGTTAAGATTGCTAGACTGTGGGAATTAATAGAAACGGATATGCCGTCACATGGCTCAAAGAGAGAGAGAGAGAGAGAGAGAGAGAGAGAGAGAGAGAGAGAGAGAGAAAGAGAGAGAGAGAGCGTAAGAGAGAAGAAGGCCGTTTGTTTTGGAGCATGTAGCACCATGGATGTGAAATATTAGATGGGCTGACAGAATATGATTAAACAGTGATTACTTTTTTTTCGTTTTTTCTTTTTAGCCTTTTAATTTAACCCTGAACAACCTCATCATATTTTAAAATAATACAAATAAGCCGTATTGATGGCATAAGGCATTGAAATATATTGAATGTGTACTATTTTTACCTATTTTTACTTATTTTCTAAAAACCAATATACCTGTGACTTATTGATATTGGGATACGCTTAATTACGCTGAGTGGATGATTCGATTCTGGGTTATCATATACTGGGTCGTAGTTATCTTTTATATAAGGTTTATAATATCCATCGTTAAGGTTAAATGTTACATTTAGAAAATTTGTGATATCGATCCCCGCTGCGATTTCAACTTTAAATACTAAATTTTTCATAGCTTCATGTATAATTTTCAAAAATTCTTTCAGCCTTGGGGACTTTAGTATTTTTAACTATAGCTAAACCGTCGTACCTATACAGCCCTATATAATGCTAATGAAACCTGCTTATATAGAATAAAACAAACCCATCAGGTCAGAATGTTTGCAGATGGCCAGTGACCCCCTCGCTACATCGACAACTTCAATTAGTAATAGGATTAGTAATAATTCCTATAATTAGGACATTTTAATAGTAATAGAAATACATATAACAAAGTATTAAGAAATAGCGGTTATACCAACACCAACATTCAATACAAAGATAGAAGGAATAAGAAAACTACAAGGAGAAATAGAAATCGAAAAATAATTTGGTATAAGCCCCCATTTAATCTACCACTTCAATCTAAAATTGGACATTTGTTCCTTAATATTTTAACTCGACATTTCCCAATAAATAAACTATTGCATAAAATATTTAATAAAAACACGATTAAACTTCGTTATAGTTGTACAAATAACTTGGAAAAATAATTAAGAGTCTCATTGACATATATTAAAAAGTTATTATAACAATAAAAATAACAACTTACAAAATAATAATAAACATAATGAATGTAGCTGTAGAGATAAAAATAAATGCCCGGTACAAGAAAAGTGTTTAACCAAAAACATAGTTTATTTAGGAACTGTATTCCCAGAAAACAATCCAAATTAAAAAGAAAATGACATACGTGGTACAAGTACTTACTCTAAGGCGAGATAAAGTAAAAACAAATTTTCATCAAATAACCCAGATAATAATAAAATAGGCACGACACTATCCAAGTAGATAATATCCCTAAAAGATAAGAATATAGTTCCTGGAGCATCTAAAAAAAAGTCTTCGACACCCACACTGCACAACCCCACTTGTTTTCTTTATCTTAGTGAAATGTTGGCCATTGTTATGTGCCCTGATGAAAGTTGTTTACTAAATCAACGAGATGAGATAGGTTTTAACTGTAGGCGCTTTAAACGGTTAACTGTGAATAAGTTTGTGAACAATCTAGAAAATTAAACATAAATAAATTGACAATATAGCACAAAAATTAATGCATCCTTGTATAAGTATAATTTGTTGTAAGGTAGTGGAATTTCAATAAACCAATTAATTTCGGAGATTTAGTCTTAATTAAAAAAATAAAAATAAATAATACAACTAGGATTAATTGTATGTCCTCCAATATTTGAATATGGAGTAAATTTTAGGAAAAATAAGTTATGATATTGCATGTTTAAATCAAGGCTTAGTGTTGTCGTTTTTGATGTTGTTGCAATAATAGTAGTAGTAGTAGTATTAATAATGCTAGTGGCAGTAATGATAATAGTAGTAGTAGTAATAAAAAAAAAATAATTCGTTTGACCTACACTTATTCAAAATATAGTTTTTCCTTTACTTACTTGTTCCTGTTCTGTCTAGCGTATGTCAAAATGATAGTCATTCGAGAGGGGGAGAGGGCGTTCGTTAGCAAAGAGAAAGGGATTAGTGGTTGATTAGTGAAAGTTTAAAGAGTCAACGGAATGTGACCTATAATTGGCTGACATCACCTTGGATCCGATTTGATTTTGCCTTTTCTTTTTTCTCATCCGGTCTTTTACTGGTGATGTTTTCAATGTAGGTATTTTCACTTTTTATTTTTATTAAGTCTGTGAAGAGATGTGAGAACATCGAAACGCTGGCTGATTCGCGTAGACTATAAAATTGTTTATGTAATTTTATAAATGCTCTACTTGTTATTGAGCGCTTTTGAAAATATGGGTCTTAGTTTTATTTTATTAATATATTTGAACCTGATTAATTATATATATATATATATATATATATATAATATATATATTATATATATATATATATATATATATATATATATAGTATGTTTTTAAAAAGGCTGAACGCAATTCAAAGTGTCGAGTAGGATGTAAACTGGAAGGAACAAAAATAATAAATCGAAATGGGACTTACTATTTATTTTTTCTTAAAATCTTACATAACAGCAAGTGTGGTGTTAGCTGTTTGTGTGTTGTCCGGATGATTATTAAAAATCATTTATTTAATATTTCGGGGGAAAAAACTTCCCTTTGTCAAAAATAATAAACACCTAAAGAAAATATTAAATAAATGAATTTTAATTACTATCCAGACAACACACAAACAACTAACACCACACTTGCTGTTATGTAAGCTTTAAAAAAAAAATGAGTAAGTCTCATTTCGATTTATTATTTTATTTTCCTTCTAGCTTACATCCTACTCAACACTTTGCATTGCCCTCAGCCTTTTTAAAACATACTATATATATATATATATGGGAAGAGAAGGATGAAGGTAATCCGACGTGATGGTAAAATGAAAAAGGAAAACCAAAAACTGGATGTTTTTTATGTGTACATCAACGTTTCGTCTTTATTTATAAGACTTCATCAGGATGATGATATAGGGAAAGGATATCATGCAAGCACAGATACATGTAGGGTAGACATGTTGGGAAGAAAAATAAAATAAAATGAAAAATAATGGCAGCGTCTTGCTGGACGTCCGTACTTGTTAGAGAATGAAAATGAGTGGGAGAAAAAGGGGAAGGGTGGAGGGAGCAAGGACTACTGTGGCTGGCGATGAGAGAAAGAGGTGGGGGATGAGCAGGGGTAAAATGGAAGGCAGAGAGAGATTGGAGGAAAAGGGGGAGGGGGTGTTTGACCAGATGGCTGTGGTCGAGATTGAAGGGGAAGAGTGAGTTGGAATGTTTGTGTGTGGGGGTGTATGCAGGGAAAATGGGGATGGGTAGAGAGGGAGGGGGGCTGTGATTTTGGTGGATGGGCGAAAGTTATGGTCTTAGAGAGCGTTTGGAGAAAATGAGGGAATTTAAGAAGAGGTATGGGAGAAAATAGATGAGAGGGGGAAGAGGGAGGATTTATCGTGATAGGGCGTGAAATATTTGAAATATTTGGAAAATGATAGCAATGAGTGAGGGATTGGAGTGGGTGGGGGAGGGGGGGTGATTGAAAGGGTGGGTGAGGAATATTTGAAATATTTGGAACATGAGAAAGTTTATTTGGACTGTAGTATTAAAAATGTGAGGGAAAAAAGTGAGGAAAAAAAGAAGATTCAGGGAGAAGAAGGAAGGGTGTGGGTGAATGGAAGAGTGTCATAAGGTTAGAGATGAAAATAAAAGTTAGCCATGATCAGGCAAAAGACTTTGTTCTGTGAGGATGATCTTGCTTATTAAGGGTGATAGGTTAAAGAA
Source organism: Sepiola atlantica (assembly GCA_963556195.1). Taxonomy (NCBI): domain Eukaryota; kingdom Metazoa; phylum Mollusca; class Cephalopoda; order Sepiida; family Sepiolidae; genus Sepiola; species Sepiola atlantica. The sequence continues at coordinate 35,265,925 of OY744544.1, read as the reverse complement.
ACCATTTCGCTGCTTGATGGTAGTGGAGGATGTGATGAGGGCAGTTTCCAATAATCTTCGCCGAGATTTGTTGTGGATGTGTTTAGTGATTTTGGCTTGTTCAAATTTGAATGCATGACCATATTCTAGAGCATGACATTCAAATTTGAACCAATTTGAATTTCAATCAAGACTCATCAGCATAGAAGTACGACTATTCACTACCGGTCACACGATTCGAAACCCTGGATTACAAGTATTTTTCAACCCCAATCCAACGTCGCTAACCGATAGGCCAGTTCTGAACAGCTTATGAACAATGATAATTTTAACACATTTAAAGGCGGCGAGACGTACAGGCATTCAACTTCTATAAGTGAAGGAATGATGCATATAAAGCAAGTGATGTCACACTGTGTTATTACTACCATTTACAGTGCTCTACTTTTTAACGAGAAGCTTCAAATATATATATATATATATATATATATGTATAGTGAATGCTTTTATTCAAACATGTACAAGGTCTGCTACACTGGCATGTCCATGTTATCGATCTACAGCGTTCAAGAGCTGAGGTCTCATCAGGCAGAGTACATGTTTGAATAAAAGCATTCACAATACAGCTCTATATTTTTATTGAGCACTCTTTTATAAGCCCGGTTTGATCCCCTTTGGATTTCTACCCCGTGGATTTTTACCCTACCTGGATTACTATATATATATATATATATATATATATATATATATATATATATATATATATATATATATATATGTAGTCTCGGAAGTTTCTCAACCATTAAAACTATATATATAAAAAAACAAAAAAACAACAACATTCCAGTCCCAAGTCGTTCGGTGGAAAATCACTTTTTGTAAGTCAATTTACTCTTTGCAGTCACTATATTCGTTTGCATCCAAAACTTTACGCTAGTCTTAACATTATTTAAGGGATCATCAGTTGTTTACTATAAAAAAACTGTTTCGGGAATTTAAAAAACAAAACAGTATTTTATTTCATGGCTTCCAGCAGAGTTGATCACACACACACACACACACACACACACACATATATATATATATATATATATATATATATATATATATATATATATATATACAGGTATATGGTGGGTTTTAAAATTTAGACAAAAATAGCACTGCATCTGATACACCCATATTTGGTTGTCTTTTTGTTTTTTTTCCATCATGTTTTTTATCATACCAAAATATAGTTGACTTCAGTTTTTTTTAAATATTTCGGTTATGAAGATTGTTAAAATGTCGACAATTTTAAATAATGAATCAAATAATGTAAGAGAGATAAATCTTTGCAGTTTAAAATATGACTCATCTCCCTCATTTTATTTGAGTTATTACTCAATATTTTTTAATCTGTTCTCTTGTCTTTTATTAAAAAAAATGTGCACGCATGAATCCCAGGAAACGCCAGTTAGGTACAGAAGGTATAACATGTGGGTTTTGTGTAAACATTTAATTGTTATCTTTTAGCCCAAAAAGAGGGTTAAGTTTAGAAACAGCAGTTTAGCTATCACTTCTTTGCCCTGTCTTCTCTCTGTTCTTTCTGCTGGCCAGTCACTCAACTGTCACTCAAAGAAGACGAAGCTGTCAGAGTGAACAGCCACAGGTGCCCGTGACCATGTCTCGTAGTCTGCGTCTGAAATCACTGAGTCAGCCATATTTGGAATTGTTCCAAGACTTTATATTTTGAAGAGTCACAATGGCGGAAGAAAAAGAAAAACCGAAAAGAAAATCAAAGCGAAATAAACCAGAAAGAAATAAAACATAAAAAGAAAGAATATATATATATATATATATATATATATATATATATATATATATATATATAATGCAATTAACAAAAACTTCCAAGAATTTAGTTTCACCTTGTTTTTCTTCAAAAACTTTATTTAATGTCTGTAATTCAAACCTGCCGCAACTTTTAAATGAGTGTACTGGCTTAACTATGCTTTGCATTCGATGGATTTGGTTGAAGAAAACCGACCACTGTTTACAAACACGCCGCTATGAAACAAACGGCTTATTCTTGTTTTACACCGGATATATTTTAGAGGCAATGAGCGTTCTCAACCTTGAATGATAAACACAGCAACCGAGTTGCCGTAATAAGTAAAGAAATATTAAAGTTCAAAACAGTTATTCATACCTTGACTACCGATCGTTTCTTCCTGTACGCGCTTCTGAGGGAATGCCCTCTTGTAATTAAAGCTTCTTATTCATAGCTTTAAACAGACTACCTCGACACAAAACTGGAAGATAGCGGTCATTTATTAAATGTGATCTTCGTTCCAAACTACTGACGAGTGGATGAAACATAGATAGATAGATAGATCTTATCTATTAGAGAAAGAGATGGGGGAAAGATATATATATATATATATATATATATATATATATAGAGAGAGAGAGAGATAGATAGATAGATAGATAGATAGATAGATAGATCTCTATCTATTAGAGAGCGAGAGATGGGGGAAAGATATATATATATATATATATATATATATATATATATATATATATATATATAGAGAGAGAGAGAGAGAGAGAGAGAGAGAGAGCGAGAGAGAGAGAAAGATAGATAGATAGATAGAGAGAGAGAGAGAGAGATTAAAATCACAAAGAGCATAAATATCTACACATTCTATAGTACTCAACGACAGAGTCGGAGGATTGTACTTTTAGGTGAATGTTTATTCTTAATCATTCCGACAGTGCCCGAATTTCAATTTTACATATAATAATATTAAATTATTTTTTTATAGTTTACATAGGTACGACGCCGTTTCAAGCTTATGGCTCTCATCAGCGCAGGGAAGTAACAATCTCAGACAGTCAAACCCGGTTCACATTGAATCTGTAATCGTTCACCCAGTCCCATTATGCCACTATGGATTGTTACGTAATAACAGACAAATTTAGTGATATTCACACTGAAAGCGGCGAGCAGAAATATCTAAACATTCTATAGTACTCAACGACAGAGTCGGAGCATTGCACTGATGCTTTTTAGGGGAATGCTTAATTTTTAATCTTTCCGACAGTACTCGACTTTAAATTTTACTTAAAAAGCGCTTATATATATATATATATATATATATATATATATATATATATATATATATATATATATATATATATATATATATATATATGGAGAGAGAGAGAGAGACATACAGAGAGAGAGAGAGAGAGAGAAGATGAGAAAGGGAGAGATAAAAGAATAATTATCCACAGACACGTGTTACTGCGCCTCATCAAATATGGGCCGACATAATGTATGCAAGGGAGTTAACATTTTCAAGCGCTTGGAAAGCGGATCACTATTAGATTTAACACAGCTATTATCACTAACAATAACAACACAACGAATATATATATATATATATATATATACATATATATATATATATATATATATATATATATATATATATATATATATATATATATATGTATTTCTATTTATATTAAACAATTTTTTTATATTTAAATATAAATTTTATAACGTAAAGCAATTGTAATAGCTCAATAGTTTAAGACTAGAGCTATGTTGGATACAATATTCTTTATTTAATTTTATACTACATCATCCAACAGCCAATGTTATGAAGGACAGATTCACATCATTTCATAAAACTTGTTTTTTATTCAGCATGTTTACACCGAGATATATTTAAAATGCTCCAGTGCATTTATTGCCTGAGGATGACCACACCAATGAAATAAATGCACATTTTACAAATAGCTTGGTGTAAGTCGAAACAATTGTATGTTGAACAAAAAAGTTTTGTGAAAGGATTTGAATCTGTCCTTCATAACATTGGATATAGTATAAAATTAAATACAATATATATATATATATATATATATATATATATATATATATATATATATATATATATATATATATATATGTATAGGATCAAAATAAACCAAAGTAATAACTTATAGTATATGGAACCTATTGTGAAAAGGATTAGCTCAATATACGAGATAGAGCAATAGTAGAGATAGAAGAAAAAAGAGTGATAAATATGCGACGATTGTCTAAATTTATTTCAAATTTCAATTGTTCAATGCAAGGTGTAATCAGTAATAAACTAGTGTTTATTTTTCTTTCCTTAAGCCAAGGCTTTTCAAAGATCGAAATCTTATCATCAGAGGAGAAATACAGATGGATAAGTTGGCTTTCGAAAAAACCAAAGTTCAAACATTTGAAAATTATGAGAGTTGTTATTAAAAAAACGTATTGAATAAAGAGAAAAGTTCCGTGAAAAGATAAGCAAAAATGTCCGGGTGGTAAATTTCCGTTGAAAAAAGTCCGGTGAAAATTGTAGAAAGTGAAGAAAAACTCTTTGTGTGGGAGCAGATTTGAGAAAGTGCTCAAAGTGTAGGTGAGTCCAGATGCACTTAAATGAGGTTGAAAAGAGGAAGACAGGCCATTTTTTTGATTTACTTCCGGGCCTGTATTTCTCCTCTGATGATAAGATTTCGATCTTTGAAAAGCCTTGGCTTAAGGAAAGAAAAATAAACACTAGTTTATTACTGATTACACCTTGCATTGAACAATTGAAATTTGAAATAAATTTAGACAATCGTCGCATATTTATCACTCTTTTTTCTTCTATCTCTCTCTCTCTCTCTCTCTCTCTCTCTCTCTCTCTCTATATATATATATATATATATATATATATATATATATAAAAATATATATATTATAAAAAAAAATATTATTGTTTATCAGCCCCCTCCCACAGAGGCTGGGCACTTTTCGTGGAGCTTCAATAACAAGTAGTACAAATAGCTATATGCAATGATCCGACTCGTTGATCACTCTCAATTACTTGGTGGATAGTAGTAATTCTATTATTTACAGTTGAAATTCCCCTTTATTTACTAATTAGTTTCCAGCGGCCTCCGGGTAAGATCTTCGACTGCGAATCAGTGGCGATTTGTGTTCGGAGTTCGCGCCCGGTGACCGGTGAGAACTAGTTCCTAGACTGAAGATTGCGTTAGCATGAAACATCGATGTCTCTAGGTATATTTTAAATATTTAATATTTATAAAAAAAAAAAAAAAAAAAAAAAAAAAAAAAAAAATATTATTGTTTATCAGCCCCCTCCCACAGAGGCTGGGCACTTTTCGTGGAGCTTCAATAACAAGTAGTACAAATAGCTATATGCAATGATCCGACTCGTTGATCACTCTCAATTACTTGGTGGATAGTAGTAATTCTATTATTTACAGTTGAAATTCCCCTTTATTTACTAATTAGTTTCCAGCGGCCTCCGGGTAAGATCTTCGACTGCGAATCAGTGGCGATTTGTGTTCGGAGTTCGCGCCCGGTGACCGGTGAGAACTAGTTCCTAGACTGAAGATTGCGTTAGCATGAAACATCGATGTCTCTAGGTATATTTTAAATATTTAATATTTATAAAAAAAAAAAAAAAAAAAAAAAAAATATTATTGTTTATCAGCCCCCTCCCACAGAGGCTGGGCACTTTTCGTGGAGCTTCAATAACAAGTAGTACAAATAGCTATATGCAATGATCCGACTCGTTGATCACTCTCAATTACTTGGTGGATAGTAGTAATTCTATTATTTACAGTTGAAATTCCCCTTTATTTACTAATTAGTTTCCAGCGGCCTCCGGGTAAGATCTTCGACTGCGAATCAGTGGCGATTTGTGTTCGGAGTTCGCGCCCGGTGACCGGTGAGAACTAGTTCCTAGACTGAAGATTGCGTTAGCATGAAACATCGATGTCTCTAGGTATATTTTAAATATTTAATATTTATAAAAAAAAAAAAAAAAAAAAAAAAAAAATATTATTGTATATATATATATATATATATATATATATATATATATATATATATATATACTGATGAGCTGTGAAACAGCGAAACAGTCTGTATGTGGATGACTATATGAAGCTCCCCCGGGTATGGCTTATTTGTAAGGATATCGCCAACTGCCATTTAGCTTTAAGGCATAGCTCATTAAGTAAAACTAATTCGAGCTCCCGGCATTTGCAATGTTTACATTGAGATACTTCGTACATTCAGTCAGTGTCGTATGATAGCGTAGGAGTTAGCAGCGCCGACTGTCAGCTCGACGGTTTCGATCCCGGCTTGAGGCACTAACTGGTCTAGCCGCACTGTTCAGCTGTGAAACAGCGAAACGGTCTGTATGTGGAAAACTATATATATATATATATATATATATATATATATATATATATATATATATATATTAGTGTGTGTGTGTTTTGATGAATATACTTGGTATCAATAAAGATCCATTTTCTCTTTGAAACGATCGTACACTTAACAGTATTATAAAATGAATATGTTATGAATTCATTTATCTCTCAACTCTAATAGATATGTATATATATATATATATATATGCATGTGTATATATACATATATACATGTATATATTTACATATATATATATATATATATATATATATATATTTTATATATATACCAAGTAAGGTGAAAAAGGGCGAACTATCTCGTGCAGAAGGTAGATATGAATGCGAATTACGGAACGTCTGGGTTTTTTTCTATGGATGCTCAGCCGAGCAACAATTCTATCGTCTTTTATTCCATAGATTTGTATATATTTGTCATGTTCATTTGGAAACAAGCTCCAACTGAGCGTAAACAGTTTTGCAGTTATTCTCTTTCTTCTTCTTCTTCTTCTTCTTCTTCTTCTTCTTCTTCTTCTTCTTCTTCTTCTTCTTCTTCTTCTTCTCTCAATAGTGTTTTGTATTCCATGGGAATAGTTTTATTTTCATCGAAAAAAGAAATCGATAATATTTGGATGGGTGCAGACATTATATTATATTTTTTTGTTTGCTATTAATAGGTCTCTTTTTGTCCTTGTCTTATCTTCCGTCACTCATCTATTCGCTCACACATGCGTACTCTTTCCTATCAACATTTCTCATCTCTCTGTCCGGACGTATAAACGTAGACATCTCTACTGCCGTCTAATAATAGAATAGAGATGAATATAGATAGAGTAATGTGTAGTATATTAATGCGGTACTTAAATTAAAAAAAAACCGGAAACTTATATTCATACTAGAAGTATACCCGTCACAGGATGGGTCAAATTAGTTCCCTCAACAGAACAGTTTTGCATAACTTTTATGTCACCTTACGAGAATAACATTCAAGATACAATGCTATTAAACCTAATATATAGATTCCTAATTCTAAATTTTATTAAAATACATTACATGATTTTGATTCTAGAAAATGTCTCAAATTAAAGGCTTCAGCTTAAGGGGTCTTAAGAAATAATTAAAATTCAGGACTGGTATTCTTCTTGGTATATATATATATATATATATATATATATATATATATATATATATATATATATATATATATATATATATATATATATCTCTCTATATATATATATATCTATATATATATATATCTATAGATATATCTATCTATCTATCTATCTATCTATCTATATATATATATATATATATATATATATATCTATCTATCTATCTATATATATATATATATATATATATATATATATATATATATATATATATATATATATATTAATCTAATATAGTAACTGCAAAAAGTAAATTGACTTACAAAAGTGATTTTCTACCGAATGACTTGGGACTAAAATGTGTTTTTTAGATATAGTTTTAATGGTTGAGAAACTTCCGAGACTATATATATATATATATATATATATATATATATATATATATATATATATATATATATATATATATATATATATATATATATATATATATATATCTATATATATATATATCTATAGATATATCTATCTATCTATCTATCTATCTATCTATATATATATATATATATATATGTATATATATATATATATATATCTATCTATCTATCTATATATATATATATATATATATATATATATATATATATATATATATATATATATTAATCTAATATAGTAACTGCAAAAAGTAAATTGACTTACAAAAGTGATTTTCTACCGAATGACTTGGGACTAAAATGTGTTTTTTAGATATAGTTTTAATGGTTGAGAAACTTCCGAGACTATATATATATATATATATATATATATATATATATATATATATATATATATATATATATATAAAAACAATATAAAGAATGCTGAAAATAAAAGTTTAAAGAGTTACAAATTTTATCAAATCATCAATAGCTTAAAAATAAGGAGAAATCTCAAATCCTTAATCCATAGATTTTCAAAGACAATTTTTTCTCATCAGAAGATAAAGACCGGTAATGTATGTATTACCGATACCATAGAAGCTTTGAAAATATGAAAATATATACACATAAATGAAGACTTTTTGGCTAAAAAGATCCTTATTATGTCAATCAACCCCAATAAATGATGTTAAATTAAAAAAATGGAAATATGGAAATGTTCAACATTATAAAAATATTTAAATGTCATGCATATAGTCTGGGTATTCCAAGCGATAGAACTCAGATAGATCAATGCAATCTGAATGTGTAGAGATCCGGGGAAAAAGCGAAAAACAGCGAAAAAAAAATACTGCCCGGAGAATCCAAAATGCAAGTTAATGGGTCCAAATTCGAGTAATAATACCTATTGCCAATTCCTGCTTCCAGGCAGAGCAGTAAAAGAGTGAAAAGATGAGTTTATTTTAAGATACAACATTTGTTTTTAAATTTTCATTCATTGTTACTTCTGCACTGATGAAGTAGAAAACCCGAAACAACGTCGTCTGTAGGTATAAAAAAACTTTAATATTTAACAAATTTAATTGTTAATGACCCTTTAATATTCTTAATAGTCATAATAGTAGAGCCCTGTTTGGAATTAAAAGATTGTTGTTATTTGAGCGATTATGAAAAAGTTCCGCTCGAACGTCGAATACTATCGACAACAAGACGCTTACCCCCGACTCTAGGGTAAGTGTACGCCAATTTCAATAATTGTATTTGGCGATTTTTTTGCGGCCGTGTGAGCATAGGCGTTAGACTCGTGATTCTAGGCTGAATCTACGAAATGAGACCGCCCACAACTGCCACTTCCGCACTGATGAGGTTAATAAACCCGAAACGACGTCGTCTGTAGGTATACAGAACACATGTTTATTCTAATATAAAAGCTCTAATATATATTGAGCACTTTTGAAAAGTAATGGTTTTGTTCATTTTGTTGATATTTGAACTTAATTAATATATATATATATATATATATATATATATATATATATATATATATATATATATATAGTCATCCACATACAGAATGTTTCGCTGTATTACAGCTCTTCAGTGCGGCTAGAAAACTATTTATACATATCTCTGTATATACATACATATATCTTTCTCTCTCTACACACACACACACACACACACACACACACATATATATATATATATATACATAGAGAGAGAGAGTGAGAGATTTTTTAAATTAATTAATTTATAAACCAATTTATTGTATACAGATCTTAATAATTGATTTACAAATTAATTTTTGCGTGCACAAAAGGTCTAACTTTTGTGCACGCAAAAATTAATTTGTAATTTAATTATAAAAATCTGTATATATTATAAATTAATTAATTAAAAAAATCTATATATACAAAAATTGATGACTCGTCTGATTAAAATCGAATTAAAAAAGAAAATGCTGTTCTCTGCATATTCTTAAATAAATAAACAAACCGCTCCGAGTAGCGAAGAATAGTAAAAAATAACGCACCACTGAAAAACACTGGTCGGTATCGCTAAAAACAAAAAGAATAACAAAAAGTTAGCATATATATATATATATATATATATATATATATATATATATATATATATATATATATATATATATATATATATTATTTCAGGTATCCACATAAGATATAAAGCTATATAATATATTTCATATGGATTTTCAGTATTTACTTCAATAGTGCTCAATACGTAAGTAGAGCTAGGTAGTAAGTTATGGCAATTAAGCTATACAGAGCCTTTCGCGTTTCATCACCGTAGGGAATCGTTAGGCTAAAATGCATGGAATTCGTGTTATTGTCTGTTTTATATATCCATGTGATGTTTAGCTAACCAATCAGATTCATTGGGATTACCTCCCAATGTTTAATGTTTTCATTAGTCAATGGCAGAGCTTCTCTCAAACAAATTATCGGCTGACTTTTACTTGAAATCCCCTTCTTTTGTTTTTTTGTATAAGGGTGACGCACCCTTTGTGCATATGTCGAATTAATAGGGCACCTTATTTTAACACGTACGTGCTTGGAATAGTTTTATTTCTATTTTAAGTGTTGCTTTAGTATAGCTTTATTTATTCATTTGATTATTTTATTTTATTTTTCTTAGGTATTGTTATCCTAAATTAAAGTTTATTCTGTGTATTCCTATTTCACTTCTACAGTTTAATAGGTTTTGTGTGTCTTTACAGTTAAGAATTTAAAATTTCTCATTCATACATAATCTGAACGGGTCGTCTAAATTGCTACATGTACTGGCTTGTCGTACTATTTTCCACCTGATTAGTGGCGAGCGTCCGCTTTCTGCGTGTTCCCAGTAATGTATCATTAGTACTGTTTTTATTCGCGTTTTTTGTTATTCAATGTGCTTGTATGGTCGTAATATCTTGTTTTAAAATATAGGGAAGTCATATCCACGAATTACTTCTTGTTATTCGGGCTTTCTTTGGTAAATATCGTGGCTTCGTAAACAATGCTTTTGATTAGACATTTATTTTGTAGTGGACAAAGTGTACGAGTTCTACAGTTACAGCTTTTCTCTTCATTATTAGCTTTCTTATTTCTATTTGGGTGATTGCTATTAGGGTTTGGGTTATTAATATTTCTAGTGGTTATATTTTTGTTCTTCTTAGTGTTATTTTTTTTATTGTGGTTATATTCATCACTTTTTACGCATTATGTTATTTTTTCTCTCTATCGCTCTCATTTTTGTTATTGTGTGCGTTAATTATAATTTTTAAATTTTCGCAGCAACTGTAGAACAGTTTTAAGTTATTTTTATTGACTATTTGATGGAAGGAATTAGTTACGTGAAAAAAGTTTTTCAAAAAGATGTAGGAATTTCTGCCAAGTTTAGTTTTTAGAATCCTCAATGATAAAGGCTAGCGCAGACACGCAATCAGAAACTGGCTCGTCAAGAAATTGGACCTCTCCTGGCTTAAGATTGATACTCCGCCTAGAGCTTTTATCGAGTCTATCTCCATCAAGATGTTGAACCCAAGCAGGTCCTCCACCTTTACAAGGACCTTAATTACAACCGTACGCCCACTTTCCAATCGGAGGCTAACTGACCCAACTCCACATGTCTGCGTTCTTCCGCAGTAGTAACCACGCCTGGCACACTTGTTTTGCTCACTATATTGCAGGAGAACACAGAATCAACTAGTGCAATGCACTCTTTCCCGTTCACAGCTATTCTTGCAGATGGCAGCGCCGAGTTAACATATTGTCCGAGGAAGAAACCGACGCATAGTTGTTGTCCCCTAACCCTTTTCCCGGACAATCCAGAGAAGTGTGACCTAGTTCTTCACATTGGTAAGAACGTGCACCACTTATCCACAGTTGGACGTCCCTCTATCTCCATCTGTCGTACCGAGCGAGACCATGCCTAGCTAAGTGGGTAATTCCATCGCATTCGAAAACCTTATCCTGGTTTACTTTGTCTGGCTTTCCTTGGTTTGCATTGGCCCTACTGCTGCCGTAGTTAATGCAGATCCAGGTGGGTCATCTTTCAATATAGCTCTCGCTCGAGCCAGAAGCTGAGAAATGCTCATTTATTCCATTCGAGAATAAGCTCGTAGGAGCTGTCTGACATGGTCGGGCAACCCATGAGCAAAGGCTGCTCTGGGGCCTCTATCGGTCATATCATCGAATAGTACAGAAAGCTTCCGCTAGTCCGTCAGGAGAAAAACATCTACGGTTTCACACAGGTGCATGCGGCGTGCCACAAACTGCGCATGAAACACATGAAAGAGAAAGTAAACAAAGCCAACAAAATACTCGGTTTAATCCGCAGATGTTTTGAATACCTCGATCGAAGTTCATTGGTTATATTGTTTAAAGCACTTGTGAGGCTTCATATTGAATATGCTAATCAAGTGTGAGCACCATATAAAAAGAAACACATTGAAATGATAGAAAATGTACAAAGGCGAGCTACTAAACTATTTCCAAGACTGTACGATCAGAGTTATGAAGAAAGGTTAGAAGCTCTGAAATTGCCAAGTTTGGCCTATAGAAGAATACGTGGGGACATGATTGACTGCTATAAATTGCTCTCTGGAAAATATGATTTCAATGCAGATAAACTATTGACTAGAAAAAATACAAGAGTGGGAAACAGGGGACACAGTCAGATGTTTTACAAGAAACAGGCACGTTTGAACCTGAAAAAATATTCATTCAGCCATCGCTGTGTTGATTTGTGGAATAGATTGCCATCAAGTGTAATTGAAGCTGAAACCGTAAAGATATTTGAGAAGCGGTCGGATAAGTTCTGGATTGACCAAGAAATCAAATTCAACTATAAGGCTGCTGTCGTCACTGGCCGCATACAAAGATGAAGACAAGGAGCTGATGCCGTAGGACGACTCATGTCCTACCAGAATTCATCTATGTTTCTATGTTTATACGTCGCATAGGAGTTCAGGGCGGACGTTGTAAATAAAGCTTCCTTTATGGAGGCATAATCCCCCTTTTTTCTTCACTTAATTGTTGGTACACCGCAAAGCCCCCCCCCCCCCGTCAAACGCATAGGGAGTATGCATTCTATTTTCTTTACAGAGCGCAGCCGACACACAAGCTCAGCCTTCTCAATACATTCAATAATGGATTTGCTTGGGTCCGAACCTCTAAACAGCAGTATAAGCTTCAGATCGATCTTATCTGCCATCATGACGCAGAAATAGCTTGCAAAAAAGCGACCCCCCCAAAAAAAATCTTAGAAAATTTTCCACCTATAAACCGTCGTTCCTGCTGCTCTCCATTTTGTTGTTTTCATTCTCAACTCTTTTCTTTTTATCAGTTCAATTGGACGCTATGCAAATTTCCCTTCTAAGCTTTCATGCACATCACAGGCTATTTTCTGTCGTTGACGTCGGGGAATTGGCTCTGTCCATTACAAAACTTTAGCCTTAAAGACCAACTGACAGACAGATCCTCTTCTAAAGATGCATGGCTGCATCTAAAATTCAATAAATTTTGAGAGAAAATGATTTCAGTTCTAATTGAAAAACAAAAACAAATAAATAACATCGTCTTACTTTCACCGTCCCTGATTTTTTTGCGATAAAATGGAACAGATGCGAAAGTATTAGATTTGTTTTTTACATCTAGACAATAACCAGAAGGCAACTCTCCTGCTTTCTCGTGTTGACTGTCTTTTTCTCGCGTTTATTCCTTTGTTATGTTTGTAAAAAAACAGTGTTGACATATGTTCGAACATAAGTAAAGGCAATAAAATATTGTTCAACTTATATAGGTTAGGGTGAAAATCAACGAGATATGAGATGAAACAAGTTTTAACCCTTCATTGGTTGGATATGACTCATCTCAAGTACTCTTTCCTCCTGATTATCTGCAAAGCTCCAGCCTCTGTCACATCACCGCAGTGTTGCATTCCTGTGCTTTTTTTGCAAGCACTTCCATGGAATGTTTTCTGATGAACTTATTGTACTTGTACTCCCCTCAACGAAAATACCCCCAACTCTCTCAACCAGCAGCAAAATCCCACCCCTCACCCTAAAAGTCCACAGATGCCGGAAAATTTTCGACTCTGATAGCTTCTTTCATTGGACTGCTTGCGTTTGAAATTCCATTCTTGCTCCCTGTTTCCCTGACAGTACCATCAGACAGACATTTAAATGCAATGTGAACAAATATCTTACTGCCCAACTCCCCACCTAGGTTGCTCTGTATAAATCTGGTTCTTATCACAGTAGCCTCTTGCGCATCAGTTGCAATATGCATTGATTGTAGCGAATTAAAGTAAAACAAGTACCAGCAGCAGCAGCAGTGATTGAGTGGATATATTTCTGTTGTGCTTAAAAGAAAGACAACAGACACTTGTATATAAAACTATAAAGCTGTAGTAGTCACATGTTCTAATTGATATTATGTACTACTTTCTTTTGATGTAAATACACAGGTATACAACTGGAGTGATTGGCCCCCAACCAATCAGAATATCTGGCGTAGTAACACAAATTGCCGGACTTCTTACAGCATCCATGCAATTTCATACCTCGGACCAAAGTTGAATCCAAAACACCGTCAAGAACAGATGTATTTCGGTGGTTTCCTCAAATCGCCAACGATATGATAAATATACTTTAGCCGCATACCTCATTTTATAAAAAAAACTGACTCTGTAGCTGTTTGATTCTATTTTAAAATGCAGAATGTGTTGACAAAGCAAGAAAGCAAGAAACCACATAATAAGTGAATGCAGGAAATTAGCAAAAAAAGAATACAGGAACAGACACGACTGTGTAGAGAAAACAGTACACTGAGAACTGTGCAAACAACTGCATTACGAGCATTCAGACCAATGGTACACACATAAACAAGAGAGACTGTACCAGAAAATGAAAATCACAAAATCTTTGGGAACATAGAGATACAAACAGATAAACTCATACAAGAAAGGAGAACGGATGTCATAATAGTCAACAAGAAGGAAAAATTCTGCCAAATTGTAGACTTTGCCGTCCCAGCCGACAACAGGATGGAGATCAAGGAGACAGGAAAACGTAGCAAATACACGGAACTAGCCAGAGAACTAAAAGGAATATGGAGCATGAAGGAAGTCAAGATAATACCAATAATCGTAGAAGCAATAGGAACAGTCCCACAAAGACTGGAGAAAAAACTGGAAGAAATTGGAATCAAAGAGATCACTGAGATCATACAAAAGACGGCAATGATCAAAACAGCTGAAATCTAAGGGAAATCCTCGAATGAGGAAACCAACCCACATAAATTACGAACGGTAACCAGTCACATGGAAGTTACAATAGCAAGAAAACAAAACCACAGGGAGAACGCCATCACACGAACCAAGGAACAGGAACTGCAAGAAACATCATAAGCTGCCCCCCCCCCAAAAAAATGGCACTGGCCTTAGCTGACGCCACACAAAATAGCCGTAGAGGGTACAGGAAGATGGCTAACACTAATCAGACCTTCACTGGAAGAGTGAGAAGAGTGCTGGAACCCTGGGGAGTTTTATTGTCACACAGATCCAAGGGGAGACCAATGGTCGTTGCCAGCGAGAAATCAATGGTAGGCGGCTGTTGAGATACCACAAAGTAATTTGTTGTGGTGATCGAAAATAGGTGGGGAGTACTGGAAATCTGGGAAGACTTGTTGTCACTCAGACTCCAGTGAACACCACAGATTGTTGTCGGTGAGCAATCACTGACGATGACTTGTATGATAACTCCTAGTGAGTGGAAATAATAATAATAATAATAATAATAATAATAATAATAATAATAATAATAATAATAATAATAAGTATACTTACACTATTAAAATATTAGCCCTAAGAACTTCTGTGACATGGTAACATATAAAATTATATAGGAATATAGGTGCATAAAAAATGTAAGTGCCTTTGGTATATATATATATATATATATATATATATATATATATATACGTTCCTTTCTACATGATTTGTTGAACACTGTTAAGACGACTGACTATGGTTGTCCGTCTGATTTGACATAGATAGGGTTTATTTTAAATAGGGTTTATTTCTCTACTTGGCGTGTAACGGTTGGAATTTATTTAAATCCGAGTTTTCGAAAATAAAAATTCTCCTTGTCAAAGCAGAGTTTTATTTTGACAAGGTGAATTTTATTTCTCGAAAGTTCAGATTAGAATAAATTTTATTTATTTTAACACTACACATTGTTATGTTTTTTTCAAAAAGAAAATATAATACTATTACGAAACAATGGTTAAAAAAATATGTTTAAATACCATTTCTAATTCAAATTGGCGTAGCCTTGCTTACAGACATAACTTGATTTTTTGACCCAAAAGTCCATTACCATCGGGCGATGAAGAAAAGAAAAAAAGAAAAACGCTGCTTTGACAAGGAGAATTTTATTTCTCGAAAGCTCAGATTGAGATAGATTTTATTTATTTTAACAGTACACATTGTCATGGTTTAAAAAAATAAATACTATTACGATATATATATATTCAATTTTATAGAACAAAAACGAAAATAAAAGCTGCATAAATTTTGTCTAAAACGAAACAAATTGCCTTTTAGCTGTATTTGTCTCTTGCGATGAATTTGCACACGATACAAATATTCTCATTCTAAAACAAACATTCATACTATGAGCAAGTGAAAGTTTCCGTCCGCATTTCAATAAACTTTCTCATTTGTTGTTCAAATAGACTTCGTTGTTTAGTATCATCGAATCACTGTTCCCCCTTTCTTCCCGTTAAGTTCAATTTATAAAATTTCGTAAAAAGACAAGAACCAACTAAATGGAAAATGTCTTTTATTGGATTGAGATTTCTCTACAACCGACGCAAAACTCTTCGGTGCGAAAGTTTCGCGTTTTGTCAGAAACAAACAAACAAACGTACTGTTATTCCAATCTTCTTCCTTTTCAAAAGATTTCTGCATTGTTTCTTTGCCACTGTTAAACTCGAAATATTGAGTTGCAAACTAAAAATCAGCTCAAATGAAGAAATAAGGAAAACCAAAAACCAAAATAAGAATAACGAATACGAATTAATGCATAATGAGACAACAGTCTCGGCTAAAGGGTTAGTTACACGAGATGAGCCGTCAGTGCACCAGGTTCAAACATAGTTAAATTTGGGTCTTTTGGATTATTCGGACTATTACTGTCATATTTTCACAACGTTTCAGCCGATGTTACACCCGACATTATTCAGGTGCGTCTTGAACTCGTGAATCTTTATTTTGAACTCAGGAATCTGCACGGAATTTCGAACGGAACCCTTTATTTAATACACAGGAGCAATTTGCTCTCGTTCCGTCAGCCATGACCGGGTAGAAGTCTTAAGTAATTCGTAATTGTATTCTTAGTATCGCCCGTATTGAGAATTGAACCTTCAATCAGCAGAAGACTGTCACTTAGAACTGATTATAACTTAGCACTTTTATCCGTTGCTCCACTGGTCTTTGCGAACTCTAGATTATGTATGAAATATCGATTCCCGAGTTCGACATGTAGATTCCCGAGTTCGACATGAGGATTTCCGAGTTCGAAGAGATACACCCGAAGGAGATTGTAGGTTTGATCTTTGGAAACATTGCGAGAATAACACCCAAGATGAAAAGAGTAGTCTGACAGACAGACGGACAAAATATAAATTTATATAAGATTAAACAATTATTTAAATTGCTACTAAGTCTAAATTCACTACAATCACAACTATGTATGATAATGGACGTCGGATGGTTGGATTTTATGTAAATTGCACTGGCGCTTTCTTTCATGTACGGCTCATATGTATTCTTATGTAAATTGAGTTATGACGTTAATTAATTTTATATTTGTCACCATTTCAACTTTTACGCTTATTTTTTTTATTTCCTTAGATATAATTTTCCGGAAGTTTTCACCTTAAACCTTGTCTGCATTCCCTATCACAGCCAAACCATCATCTCTATATAACTAAATGTCTCTATTCAACTAGGTAAATACCCGTCGCAGGACTGTTAAAATGAATTTGCTGAAAAAAACGAACAACAGGTTTTCACATCTTTTATGTCCCCTCACGAAGATTACATCAAGCTACAATATTACTAAAACGTATGTTTAGAATCCTTATTCAAATTTTGATCAAAACCCATTACATGATTTTATTCTAGAAAATGTATAAAATTTCAGGCTTAGCTTAAGGGGTCTTAAGAAATAGAAATTCAGGGAATATTGCTTAATTGTTGTCTAATGATGATTGATCGAATTCAATGCAAATCTGAAATACTTGAATTTTCGAAAAAGCCATATAAAATACTCTAAAGAAATTGAAATTTGGGGAATATTTACGGATTGATGTTTGATACATGTTGTTAAAAATTCACAAAAATCGGAGGTATCTTAATTTCCACGAAGTGCTTCTACCTCCTTTTTACCCGTTTTTAATAAAAACAAATTAAACAAAATATAGCCACTTACGCCTAGCAGCTGTGTTTCAAAATTCATATTTTTAAAAAAATTTTTGAATTAAAATAATGTCATGAATTTTTTATCTAAATTTGAATAAAGATCCGAGGTGTGTAGCATTATATATTGCTTTTAATTTTCGTAAAAGGACATAAAATTTGTGCAAAACTGTTTTGTCCGAGGAATTCATTTCACCCGTCTGAGGACGAATATTCTTCTAGTATATATATATATATATATATATATATATATATATATATATATATATATATATATATTTAAAGAAGTGAGGCTACCAACTTAAAAAAAACAACTTTTTCCAACAATTGTTTGTTATTTTATTATTTTATGATTTTATAATTTTGTGATTTTACAACGCGTTTCAAGCCTCGTGCGTGAGGCTCTCTTCAGATATATTTTCACATTTGAAAAATGTTTTATTTTTAACAGTTTGATGTTTCTGCGCATGTGCACGCGTATGTGTGTGTGCACGCGCGCGTGTGTGTGGGGATGTATGTGTTTTCATAGTTTTTGCTTATAAGGGTCAAAGTTATTTGGTTTTTTTAAAAGTATTTATGATGTTGACCTTTATCTTTCCGGTCATCTTCATGTGCGGCGGTTGAGTACACTTTGTTCAGAATGCTTAAAGTTGGTTTTCAAATTTTATGACTTTGTAGGCACTCTGTCTGCCTGCGTGTGTGTGTGTGTGTGCGTGTGTGGCTAGTTATGGCCCGCGTACACATGCACTTTGCCTCCGTCCATACATACATATACTCACACACACACGCACACACACATACATACACGTACACTCACATACACATATATACATGTGAATATACATACATATATATACATACACACATATACATACATATATATATATATATATATATATATATATATATATAAATACATACACACAGACATATATATATAGAGAGAGAGAGGGAGACAGGGAAAATAAAGGCCAGGGGAACAGTCATGTATATGCGTAGAATTCAATTTCTGTACTTGGGCACAAAAAGATAGATAAATATATATATATATATATATATATATATATATATATATATATATATATTATATATATATATAGATAGATAGATAGATAGATCGATAGATAGATAGATAGATAGATAGATAGATAGATAGATAGATCAATAGAATTATTAGGTATATGGATCGATCGATAAACAGATAAGTAGATAGATAGATAGATAGATAGATAGAAGAGTAGATAGATAGATCGATAAGTAGATAGATAGATAAGTGGATAGTGAGATGGATGGATATCCATATATCTATATGGATGGATAGATGGATAGATAGATAAATAGATAAATGGATGAATTAACAGACAGATTGATAGACAGACACAGACACGCGCTCACATTAATTTTTGCATGTATGTATGTACATACATAGACACATGCGCACGCGTGTCACCTATCTGTTCTATGTATGTGTATGCGTACATGCACATGCGTGTGTATGCATATGGATTTCCGTCTATATATATACGCATGTTCGTTTTTATATGTATGTAGATGCGTGTGGTCTGCATGTTGTTTGATTTGGGTCATGATTTGTTTTGATTTGTGTTATGATTTGTTTAATGCTGGGTTGAATTTAAATATAAAGTTTTTTTCAAATAAAACATTTTTTCAAATGGAAAATATATCTGAAGAAAGCCGCACGCACGAGGCTTGAAACGAGTTATAAAATCACAAAATTATTAAATTATGAAATGATAAAATAATAAAATAACAAACAATTGTTGAAAAAAGATTCTTAGAAATGTTGGTAGCTTCACTTCTTTAAATATACATTTTTTCTCTCTTGGAACTTCACTGATGCTGCACTACCCTCTACTCTTTCTCCCTCTCCATCTCTCTCTCTCTCTCTCTCTCATATATATATATATATAGATATATATATATATATATATATATATATATATATATATATATATATATATATATATATATATATATTCGTTTTCGCTGCTATTCATCAATGTTTTTTAAATTTATTTTCCTTCTTTCTGTTTTCCTTTGCTCTCTTCCCCTTTCCCATTTTAACGTATTTGCCGCACGCGTTGCATAATTTCGTTTTTCCTTTTTCAAATAGTTAAACACGTGCCACGTTGGGCGTTCTTCTTTTTTCTTATGTTTTGCTGTTATTCAATAAATTTTACAATCTTCACTTTTCTGAAGACGGTCGTTGATCCGAACGAAACCGGCAAAATCTCTTATTATATATCGTTATTATATATATATATATATATATATATATATATATATATATATATATATATATATATATATATATATATATAAAGATAGATGAAAGAAGAGTGATAAACATGTACGAATGTCCAGATTTATTTAAAACTTCGATTGTTCAATGCAAGGTATATTCGGTAATAAAATTATGTTTGTTATTCTTTCCTTAAGCCAAGGCTTTTCAAAGATCAAAATCTTTTAGTTTCATATTTTATTCTCTCTTTCTCTCTCTCTCTCTTTCTCTCTCTCTCTCTCTCTCTCTCTCTCTCTCTATATATATATATATATATATATATATATATATATATATATATATATATTAGAAAGAACAAATGTTATCTCTATGTTCAAATTCCCTTAGGAAGAATGCAACTCCTATAATAATAATAAAAAGAAACTCATACAACTACACATTGGTGTTACTACTACTTTTTGCCCTTTTCAAAAGATGTGTTTCTTTGCCACTGTTAAACTCGAAATATATAGCTACAAACAAAAACTGTTACCTTTCACCTTGACTTACTTTAAATCTGGCACATTCTAGTTCAATTCATCACAATTTAACAAAATACAAAAGCCCCTCTCTCGTCTCTGAATCTAGACGGATTTTAGTTTACAATACAAATGTATTACATTCTGAAACTAATTAAAAAAATACTATCTATAATAAAAAAAATACTATCTATGATAAAACCCAGAAACTCACAGTAAATATAATTACATACGAAACTATTAAAACTAGCTATTTTTTTAACACACATGCAATTTAGACCGGGACGAATATTCTGTCGTTCTCCCGGAACATAAATTATGAAGCTCTTATCTAGAACTAACACAGGTTTGTTGTTTCGTTTAACGATCGTGCAAACAGTGTTCTCGGGTTTTGTTGCTTTTAAACTTTCTTTTTTTCTACACCTTTTAAAAAAGTACTCGTGATACATACGGAACATTTATTAATCCTTTTGATTTTAAAGCAAAAAAAAAAAAAACTTAGAAAAATTTAAGAAATAAAAAAGTATAATTAAGCGAAGAATTCTGTTTTGTTTACAATGTTTACTCAAATGATATAATGCTGCCTAAATGCACACACAATATATATATATATATTGGGCCAAAATAAGGGTCCTATCTTTAAATTTGAATAACTTGAATTTGAATAACTTCCACAAAATAAAAGTTAAACTCACCAAACTTTATGTGTGTGTAGACTGACCCTTCCGAGATTTTTTGAAATAAACAAAACAAATTTTAGCCGAAAAACACTTCTTAAAACTTACAAAAACTAAAGTATTGTTTTTTACACTGTTTTGAGTTTTTTAAGCAAAAATAATGTTTTCTAAATGAGGGTACGTTCCTTAGGGCTAATACGGCTCATGCTTGCTTCGGAAGGGGTCCTTTACTTATTCTAAAAAAAAATTTAAAAAATCAATAAATAAAAAAGTTATGAATTTTTAAAAATAGGACCCTTAGTTTTGCCCACCCTGTATATATATATAGTCTATTTTACACCTTTTAAGCTATATGAAAAAAAGTTTAGTCCCAAGTACTTCATTAGAAAATTCCTCTGCTAGTAAGTTAATTAATCCGTTGTAATCACTGTATTAGTTATTTTCCAAGAATTTATTTACGATAGACTTAATATTATTGTAGGGATAATCAGTTGTTTACGATGAAAAACTGCTTCGGGGATTTAAAAGCAAAACATTATTTTATCTCATGGCTCCCCAGCAGTGCTGATCAAGCACCATCTCTCTAAAAAATATAAGAACTAAAACCTTTCGGGTATCCGATCAAGCTGTTTCTAACCTATTTTCGTTCCGCGGACATAGCAAAGATTCGACATCCGGGTCAAGCAACACGTGCCCACAAAAATTCGTCAGTCAAATTACTACCAACTGATGTTTTGTATAAAACGTATGGTTCTTCCATCGCCGAACATCTAATAAATAACCGTTCCTGTTCCTCAAATTTTAGTGTTGACTTATTCTCCATTCTCAGTAGGTCAAACTCTCCCTTTTCATCTGAAGATTCTAGAAACTATTTATATTAAGCCTTTAAGAACTTTTCTTTGTAAGCAAAAAGAACATCTTCTCGGACTTAATGTAGTTTCTATTTGATTCATTTTTTGTCCCCTCTTGGCCTCGCTATAATACCCATAGCATTTTTTTCCTAATCTTAACCTCGGTCTAGCTCTGTTGAGCTAGGCTCGCAACCGGTCAGTTTGCCCTTTCATTCTCTTATCTTTTAATTTCATCATGTTTTACAATAAATAGTGTCTTTATTTAACATATATATATATATATATATATATATATATATATATATATATATATATATATATATATATATATATATATATGCATTCTCCGTTGCCGGGGAATAGTTCTACTTTCATTAAAAAGTCGGTTTTAAAAGTCAAGTATGTAAATTGAATTATGACGCTACTTAATTTTATATTTGTCACCATTTCAACTTTTAGGCTTATTCTTTTTATTTCCTTAGATATAATCTTCCGGAAGTTTTCACCTTAAACCTTGTCTGCATTCCCTATCACAGCCAAACCATCATCTCTATATAACTAAATGTCTCTATTCAACTAGATAAATACCCGTCGCAGGATTGGTAAAATGAATTTGCTGAAAAAAATCCAACAGTTTTTCACATCTTTAATGTCCCCTTACGAAGATTACATCAAGCTACAATACTACTAAAACGTATGTTTAGAATCCTTATTCAAATTTTGATCAAAACCCATTACATGATTTTATTCTAGAAAATGTCTAAAATTTCAGGCTTAGCTTAAGGGGTCTTAAGAAATAGAAATTCAGGGAATATTGCTTAATTGTTGTCTAATGATGATTGATCGAATTCAATGCAAATCTGAAATATTTGAAGTTTCGAAAAAGCCATATAAAATACTCTAAAGAAATTGAAATTTGGGGAATATTTACGGATTGATGTTTGATACATATTGTTAAAAATTCAGAAAAATCGGAGGTATCTTAATTTCTACGAAGTGCTTCTACCTCCTTTTTACCCGTTTTTAATAAAAACAAATTAAACAAAATATAGCCACTTACGCCTAGCAGCTGTGTTTCAAAATTCATGATTTTATTTGTGATCATACAGCAACATAAAAACGTAATGTTTTCATATCAGAACCAAAAAAACGACGTTTCTTTGGTGGGTGTATTTTGTTTTTAATTTTATTGCTTTTTTAATCGCTTTTTCTAATATTAAAAGATGTAATTGAAAAAATGAAATTGTGTTCTCACCCCAAAAGGGAAACCTTAATTTATAACACGACCCCTGTCTGATCAAAGAAAACAAAATTGGTGTTTTTTAATGTAGAAAAATATAAAAGGCATTTTTAAAATTAAATTTTAGAGTATTTTTGTCTTTAATTTCGTGAAAACTAATCAAATGATATTTGTAAGAGATTTAATCGAGAAAATATAATTTTGCTCATAAATTCTCTATATTTTGGTGAACTCCAACCCGGATTTAAATAACCGTAATACAAACAAAATCGGTAGAATTATTGTAGTTTAAATAACCGTAATACAAACAAAATCGGTAGAATTATTGTAGTTTAAATAACCGTAATACAAACAAAATCGGTAGAATTATTGTAGTTTAAATAACCGTAATACAAACAAAATCGGTACAATTATTTTAGTTTAAATAACCGTAATACAAACAAAATCGGTAGAATTATTGTAGTTTAAATAACCGTAATACAAACAAAATCGGTAGAATTATTGTAGTTTAAATAACCGTAATACAAACAAAATCGGTAGAATTATTGTAGTTTAAATAACCGTAATACAAACAAAATCGGTAGAATTATTGTAGTTTAAATAACCGTAATACAAACAAAATCGGTAGAATTATTGTAGTTTAAATAACCGTAATACAAACAAAATCAGTAGAATTATTGTAGTTTAAATAACCGTAATACAAACAAAATCGGTGGAATTATTGTAGTTTAAATAACCGTAATACAAACAAAATCGGTACAATTATTTTAGTTTAAATAACCGTAATACAAACAAAATCGGTAGAATTATTGTAGTTTAAATAACCGTAATACAAACAAAATCGGTACAATTATTTTAGTTTAAATAACCGTAATACAAACAAAATCGGTAGAATTATTGTAGTTTAAATAACCGTAATACAAACAAAATCGGTACAATTATTTTAGTTTAAATAACCGTAATACAAACAAAATCGGTACAATTATTTTAGTTTAAATAACCGTAATACAAACAAAATCGGTACAATTATTTTAGTTTAAATAACCGTAATACAAACAAAATCGGTAGAATTATTGTAGTTTAAATAACCGTAATACAAACAAAATCGGTAGAATTATTGTAGTTTAAATGACCGTAATACAAACAAAATCGGTGGAATTATTGTAGTTTAAATAACCGTAATACAAACAAAATCGGTACAATTATTTTAGTTTAAATAACCGTAATACAAACAAAATCGGTAGAATTATTGTAGTTTAAATAACCGTAATACAAACAAAATCGGTACAATTATTTTAGTTTAAATAACCGTAATACAAACAAAATCGGTAGAATTATTGTAGTTTAAATAACCGTAATACAAACAAAATCGGTACAATTATTTTAGTTTAAATAACCGTAATACAAACAAAATCGGTAGAATTATTGTAGTTTAAATAACCGTAATACAAACAAAATCGGTACAATTATTTTAGTTTAAATAACCGTAATACAAACAAAATCGGTACAATTATTTTAGTTTAAATAACCGTAATACAAACAAAATCGGTACAATTATTTTAGTTTAAATAACCGTAATACAAACAAAATCGGTAGAATTATTGTAGTTTAAATAACCGTAATACAAACAAAATCGGTAGAATTATTGTAGTTTAAATAACCGTAATACAAACAAAATCGGTAGAATTATTGTAGTTTAAATAACCGTAATACAAACAAAATCAGTAGAATTATTGTAGTTTAAATAACCGTAATACAAACAAAATCGGTGGAATTATTGTAGTTTAAATAACCGTAATACAAACAAAATCGGTAGAATTATTGTAGTTTAAATAACCGTAATACAAACAAAATCGGTAGAATTATTGTAGTTTAAATAACCGTAATACAAACAAAATCAGTAGAATTATTGTAGTTTAAATAACCGTAATACAAACAAAATCGGTGGAATTATTGTAGTTTAAATAACCGTAATACAAACAAAATCGGTAGAATTATTGTAGTATAAATAACCGTAATACAAACAAAATCGGTAGAATTATTGTAGTTTAAATAACCGTAATACAAACAAAATCGGTAGAATTATTGTAGTTTAAATAACCGTAATACAAACAAAATCAGTAGAATTATTGTAGTTGAAATAACCGTAATACAAACAAAATCGGTAGAATTATTGTAGTTTAAATAACCGTAATACAAACAAAATCAGTAGAATTATTGTAGTTTAAATAACCGTAATACAAACAAAATCGGTGGAATTATTGTAGTTTAAATAACCGTAATACAAACAAAATCGGTACAATTATTTTAGTTTAAATAACCGTAATACAAACAAAATCGGTAGAATTATTGTAGTTTAAATAACCGTAATACAAACAAAATCAGTAGAATTATTGTAGTTTAAATAACCGTAATACAAACAAAATCGGTGGAATTATTGTAGTTTAAATAACCGTAATACAAACAAAATCGGTGGAATTATTGTAGTTTAAATAACCGTAATACAAACAAAATCGGTGGAATTATTGTAGTTTAAATAACCGTAATACAAACAAAATCGGTAGAATTATTGTAGTTTAAATAACCGTAATACAAACAAAATCGGTACAATTATTTTAGTTTAAATAACCGTAATACAAACGAAATCGGTAGAATTATTGTAGTTTAAATAACCGTAATACAAACAAAATCAGTAGAATTATTGTAGTTTAAATAACCGTAATACAAACAAAATCGGTGGAATTATTGTAGTTTAAATAACCGTAATACAAACAAAATCGGTGGAATTATTGTAGTTTAAATAACCGTAATACAAACAAAATCGGTAGAATTATTGTAGTTTAAATAACCGTAATACAAACAAAATCGGTAGAATTATTGTAGTTTAAATAACCGTAATACAAACAAAATCGGTAGAATTATTGTAGTTTAAATAACCGTAATACAAACAAAATCGGTAGAATTATTGTTGTTTAAATAACCGTAATACAAACAAAATCGGTAGAATTATTTTAGTTTAAATAACCGTAATACAAACAAAATCGGTAGAATTATTGTAGTTTAAATAACCGTAATACAAACAAAATCGGTACAATTATTGTAGTTTAAATAACCGTAATACAAACAAAATCGGTAGAATTATTGTAGTTTAAATAACCGTAATACAAACAAAATCGGTAGAATTATTGTAGTTTAAATAAACGTAATACAAACAAAATCGGTACAATTATTGTAGTTTAAATAACCGTAATACAAACAAAATCGGTAGAATTATTGTAGTTTAAATAACCGTAATACAAACAAAATCGGTACAATTATTGTAGTTTAAATAACCGTAATACAAACAAAATCGGTAGAATTATTGTAGTTTTAATAACCGTAATACAAACAAAATCGGTAGAATTATTGTAGTTTAAATAAACGTAATACAAACAAAATCGGTACAATTATTGTAGTTTAAATAACCGTAATACAAACAAAATCGGTAGAATTATTGTAGTTTAAATAACCGTAATACAAACAAAATCGGTAGAATTATTGTTGTTTAAATAACCGTAATACAAACAAAATCGGTACAATTATTGTAGTTTAAATAACCGTAATACAAACAAAATCGGTAGAATTATTGTAGTTTAAATAACCGTAATACAAACAAAATCGGTAGAATTATTGTTGTTTAAATAACCGTAATACAAACAAAATCGGTAGAATTATTGTAGTTTAAATAACCGTAATACAAACAAAATCGGTAGAATTATTGTTGTTTAAATAACCGTAATACAAACAAAATCGGTAGAATTATTGTAGTTTAAATAACCGTAATACAAACAAAATCGGTAGAATTATTGTAGTTTAAATAACCGTAATACAAACAAAATCGGTAGAATTATTGTAGTTTAAATAACCGTAATACAAACAAAATCGGTAGAATTATTGTAGTTTAAATAACCGTAATACAAACAAAATCGGTAGAATTATTGTAGTTTAAATAACCGTAATACAAACAAAATCGGTAGAATTATTGTAGTTTTAATAACCGTAATACAAACAAAATCGGTAGAATTATTGTAGTTTAAATAAACGTAATACAAACAAAATCGGTACAATTATTGTAGTTTAAATAACCGTAATACAAACAAAATCGGTACAATTATTGTAGTTTAAATAACCGTAATACAAACAAAATCGGTAGAATTATTGTAGTTTAAATAACCGTAATACAAACAAAATCGGTAGAATTATTGTAGTTTAAATAACCGTAATACAAACAAAATCGGTAGAATTATTGTAGTTTAAATAACCGTAATACAAACAAAATCGGTAGAATTATTGTTGTTTAAATAACCGTAATACAAACAAAATCGGTAGAATTATTGTAGTTTAAATAACCGTAATACAAACAAAATCGGTAGAATTATTGTAGTTTAAATAACTTTAATACAAACAAAATCGGTAGAATTATTGTAGGTTAAAAATAAAAATAAAAATAAATAAGATGTCTTGAATTATTTGCTTTATTCAGATTACTGTTCTCGCTTTTTAATGTTATTCTTACAACGCTTCGGCTAATGTAACCTCCGACCATTTCAGATGCGTCACGTCGAACTCGGGAATACTTATGTCGAACTCGGGAATCCATACAGAATTTCCAATGGAAGGGAACAGAATCCACGAGAGTAGTTTTCTCTCGTTCCGTCAGCCATAACTGGGAAGAAGTCTTAACCCTTAAATGCTTTCTGTTTTGAATATGACACATTTCAACAAAATGCCTATTTAATATAATATTAAACAAAAATGTGCCAAACTGCAACTTGTGTAATATCTGCAACGAACCCGTTGGCAAGTGTGATGTTGCATCAGCACACCCTCTAAATAGGTAATCAGTATCTTCGATGTCAAACCAATATAAAAAATAAAGCATTAAAAGGTTTATTAATTCGTGACTGTAATCTTAGTATCGCCCGTACTGAGTATTGAACCGTAAACCCTCATAAGACTGTCACTTAGAACTGATTATTAGATAGTACTTATATCACGTCACGGGTCCTTGATAAATTATCAATCTTTATCTAAAAAGTTCTTAAACATAAATAAGATGTCGCTAACTTCATGGTAGGAGGGGAGAATAAGTGTCGCAGATAATTGACGTCAGTAAAGAAATTAAGTTTAAGATACGTGCCAATTAAGTAATATTTGATATGTTAGTTTTTGGTATGCTTCATGGCTTCATCTTGGAAATTAAACTCTGTTATTTTTTATTAAAGATCAGTGCGATTTTTATTTTGGAGGGTGAAAGTACGTTGGCAGAAAGTTGTACTTGCGACCCCGATTGTTGAGGATAATTTGCTGTTTGAACTCACGAATTTTGAAGTATTTGCTGCGCTTGTGCATTATTTTTGCATATTTTTTTAACCGACCTATTTGGTCAATAGAATCAGATCTTGCAAGCGTTTTAAAGTTAAACATAGCCAGTTCCGTCTCCTATCCCATTTACGATTCATCTTTCCACCTACCTCTTGTGTTAGTGATATTCCTATCTAAAAAGAAAAATAAGACATCACTCAATAAGTCCAGGGTCTAAAAAATAGATGGCACCACTAAAAAAAAAAAAAGAATATATCATTGTTATAAAGTACTAACCTTCAAATGGCATGTGTCAAAATTTGAGCCAATCCGATTATTAATTTAAAGATTACAGTAATTTAAGTGAAACTGCTGTTGCAAGTTTTCAAAACAATGGGAAAACCTCAATTTTGTGTGTTGATAAAGCACTACTTTCTGATTAAGAATAATACTGTTCAGGCAAAGCAATGACTTGATAAGTGTTATTCAAACTATGTTCCATCTGCAACAATGTTTAAGAGATGGTATGCTTACTTTAAACGGGGTGGTACAGACACAAATGATGCTAAACGCTCAGGTCG
Organism: Sepiola atlantica; assembly: GCA_963556195.1. NCBI lineage: Eukaryota > Metazoa > Mollusca > Cephalopoda > Sepiida > Sepiolidae > Sepiola > Sepiola atlantica. Next base: position 35,236,196 of record OY744544.1, on the reverse strand, counting down.
CCTAAATTCGGCATTTGTCTCGGCAAAAAAGTCTCGTTTTGGCCAATCGTAAATTGAAGTTAAGTGAGTTAACAGAGGTGTTGAAGATATCAGAAGGCTGTTTGATCACCATTTCGTATGAACATTTGCCAATGAGAAAACTGTGTTAAATGTGGGTGCCGCGTTTGCTCACAGGCGATGAAAAACAACAACGCATCAACAATTCAGAGCGTTGTTTGCAAATGTTTCAATGAAGCAAAAATACATGTTTGCACTAATATGTGACAGTGGATGAAACATGGATCTATCACGTCATTCCAGAGTCAAATTAGCAGCCAGCTGAGTAGAGAGCAGCGGTTGAAAGCCGTCTAAAACGACCGAAGACGCAAATCTTAGTAAACAGTGTTTTTGCCGCTGTATTTTGGGATGTGCATGGTATTTTGTTCATCAATTACCGTTAGGGTTAAAAAAGAAGAAAAACTATCAATAGCGAGCATTATATAACGTTATTGATGCGTTTGGGTTAGGGTTAGGGTTAACAAAGAAGAACTATCAATAGCGAGCATTATATAACGTTATTGATGCGTTTGGGTTAGGGTTAGGGTTAACAAAGAAGAACTATCAATAGCGAGCATTATATAACGTTATTGATGCGTTTGGGTTAGGGTTAGGGTTAACAAAGAAGAACTATCAATAGCGAATATTATATAACGTTATTGATGCGTTTGGGTTAGGGTTAGGGTTAACAAAGAAGAACTATCAATAGCGAATATTATATAACGTTATTGATGCGTTTGGGTTAGGGTTAGGGTTAACAAAGAAAAACTATCAATAGCGAGCATTATATAACGTTATTGATGCGTTTGGGTTAGGGTTAGGGTTAACAAAGAAGAACTATCAATAGCGAGCATTATATAACGTTATTGATGCGTTTGGGTTAGGGTTAGGGTTAACAAAGAAGAACTATCAATAGCGAGCATTATATAACGTTATTGATGCGTTTGGGTTAGGGTTAGGGTTAACAAAGAAGAACTATCAATAGCGAGCATTATATAACGTTATTGATGCGTTTGGGTTAGGGTTAGGGTTAACAAAGAAGAACTATCAATAGCGAATATTATATAACGTTATTGATGCGTTTGGGTTAGGGTTAGGGTTAACAAAGAAGAACTATCAATAGCGAGCATTATATAACGTTATTGATGCGTTTGGGTTAGGGTTAGGGTTAACAAAGAAGAACTATCAATAGCGAGCATTATATAACGTTATTGATGCGTTTGGGTTAGGGTTAGGGTTAACAAAGAAGAACTATCAATAGCGAGCATTATATAACGTTATTGATGCGTTTGGGTTAGGGTTAGGGTTAACAAAGAAGAACTATCAATAGCGAATATTATATAACGTTATTGATGCGTTTGGACAAAAAAAAAAACTGCCAATAACAACCGCAAAGGAACAAGAAAAAAGTGCTCTTTCACCTAGACAATGCATCGTCTTACAGGCCGATCGCAACGATGGCGAAACTACATGAATTGCCCTTCAAATTGCTTCTGTACCAACTATATTGTCCGGATCTGGCCCCTCGCGACTACTGACTGTTTGATGACCTCAAAAGTAAGCCGCATGGAAAGAGATTTGGCTCCAATAACGGACACGGAAGCGTATTTGGAGGCCAAAGACAACTCGTTCAAGAAAAAAAGCATTGAATTGTTAAAAAAAGCGTTAGAATCAGTGTATTACCCTAGAAGGAATCAATGTTGATGAATAACATCGAATTTTGTCTAAAAGTTGTTGTTTTATGAGTGAAACCCGAGACTTATTATGTGATGTGTTATATCCGTGTACTTGACAGAATAAATAAAATTATATTATTACATTTTTGTAGATTTTTTTTTTTCGTGGATGTTAAACACTTCAAAAGAAATAGAAATAGCTCTCTCTATTCTCTTTCTTTCTCTCTCTCATATATATATATATATATATATATATATATATATATATATATATATATATATATATATATATATATATATATATATATATATATATATTGTTGAATATAACAGACAACATATGTCTGGATATCCTTTGGTAGATCCTTTCAATAGTCCGAATCAGAATCTTAGTTTCGGGGGGGGGGGGGGATTGGCCGATGAATCTGCCATAGCCTTGATTTGTGTCCAAAATTATAGCAGACTCATCGGCCAATATCCAGACATAAGTTGTCTGTTATATTCAACAATACTTGCCTGCAAAAGAAGATGCTGCCTATATATATATATATATATATATATATATATATATATATATATGTGTGTGTGTGTGTGTGTGTGTGTGTGTGTGTGTATGTGTGTGTGTGTGTGTAAAAGATTACTCTGTGAACCGGGTTCGTGCCTTGTGACCATCTGGAATTATCACGCCCTGCACTGATGAGAGCATAAGCTCGAAACGACGTCGTCTGTAGGTAAATACATGTAAATAAAGGTTAATATTTATTCATGAATATTATTATTATAAAAGCCCCGTTCAGAAAATTAAAGTTGAGCACTGTTAAGAGATATAAAAAAAAAATAGACATTCACTTAAAATACGAAGCGACGCTCCGATCAGGTTAGTTCAGTCCTACAGATTGTGTTGATGTCTATCGGTTGTCACAATTGCAATATATATAGCTTAATTTACCCATATCAGGTTATAATTTCCCATGGCCGAGAGGATAGAGCGAAAGCGTGCGGAGTCAAAAGTGACTCTGTGTGCCAAGTTTCGGGCCTTGTGAACATCTAAAATGATCACTTCCCTGCCCTGATGAGAGCATAAGCTCGAAACGACGTCGATAAGAGGTAAATTTATTTTAATATTTATTTATGAATATATATATATATATATATATATATATATATATATATATATATATAGATAGATAGATAGATAGATAGATAGATAGATAGATAAAGTAACACAGATTCACATAATCACCAGTGCAATAATTTATTTCGACTCTACGGCCTTACTTTAAAAAATGTAATTGCCTCGCTTGGATGATTGAATAAGGACGTAGGCTCAAAATAAATTATTACATCGGTTATCATGTGTTCTCGTTTACTTGATTTCATTCTTGCTCTCTTTATTACATTGAGCTCTCATACTCGGATTTCCTTCTGGAATTTATTTCACTCTAACGCACACACACACACACTATATATATATATATATATATATATATATATATATATATATATATATATATATATATATATATATATAATCTGTCTCTGTCTCCCAATCGTTGCCTTTGTTCTGTCTTTTTCTACCTTTGCCAGCTCTCTCTCTTTCTCTCGGTTTAAACGTCTCAAATTCGCAAGAACGATTCGGGCAATCTCTCTCTCTCTAATATATATATATATATATATATATATATATATATATATATATATATATATATATATATATATATCGCCAGCCTAACAAGTATTTACTCCTTGGACATTATGAGGTGATATCTTTTTTTTCTGAGAACTTTAAATCATCCCCAGAGTAGAGCTTGAACAACTCCCCCCCCTTTTTACCATGCTAAATAACTCTACTATTACAGATTATTCCTGTTAGATTTATACGTTTTGTATTAATATTTGGACCTCTTTCTCTACTCGAATTTTCCCCTCCACTGAAATTTACTTGATCTCAACCAAGAAAATAAATTATATTACATTTGCACTTTTTCATATTGATTAGTCGTAAAGTGTTGTGTTTGTTCCTCGTTTGTATACATATATATATATATATATATATATATATATATATATATATATTTCTCTGCATTTTTCTTCATTCTGAGGAAGTCTCACAATAAAAACGAAACGTTGCTGAATACAGACATAATATAGTTTTTGGCTTTCCTTTTTCATTTCCCATATATATATATATATATATATATATATATATATATATATATATATATATATATATGTATATATATATATATGTATATATATATATATGTATATATATATATATATACATATATATATATATATATATATATATATAAATTAATTATAAATATTAGTTTATATCTACATACGTATACGTTTCACCTTTTACGGGAATCGTAAGTGTAGAGAAGAATTATTCACACAGGTCGCCAGACTCGAACCCCGGAATAAGAGTTATATTTCTAACTCAAATTCCAATGTCTTTTTCCGCACGGTCGTTGTAAATCAGCGGGAGATTACTCCTATTATAGCAGGTATCGCAAAGAGTTCGACTTTTGAAAGGAAAATTACACTTAAGCTACAATAACGGCTTTGTTAATACTATTTGTTACATCCTAGTTTGGGGTGACAAATAATTAATTATAAATATTTGTTATATATATATATATATATATATATATATATATATATATATATATATATATATATATATAATTAACTTGTTACAAATATCCAGGGGGTATAAATCCGAAGGAAGTTGAAACCGCGTTTATGAGAGTGCTCAATGAAAATTCAGAGCAAAATATATTTTTTTGTTGGTGATTTTATTATTCCATTAATTGCGACAAAATATATGCTGTTTCATTAACGCTCGCAATGAACGTCAACTCTTCAAGCGACAATGGAATCAAATGGCAAAAATTTTAAATTCAACCTCAACCGGAAATTGAAAGTGCATTAGAGGGAGGGGCGACGGAGATGGAGCTCTGCCTATAACGGGGACATCAGAAGGGAGGGGGGAGGGGAGACCCCAACAAGTCATGTTTCAAAAAGTTTCGTGGGATGTTCTCTCGTGTCTGGGCCATCGTGACCTCAATTCAAGTCAGGGCGGGGGGGCAGGGGGGGGGGAGGGTAAATTTAATAATGAGAATAGAATTATAATTATAAAGTTATAACTGTCATTTTTGTTGTAATAGGTAATTAACGTGTAGATAAAAATGTTTGATAATTTTAATTTAGGGTATTAATTATATATATATATATATATACGAAAATATATGTTTTAGCATATAGTTTCTATACTTTATGTATATCAACCTTTTACAATTCAAGCTCGATGATTGTTAACTAGCAACAACAGAGCATACATAAGTAAAGAAGATTTTGTTACATTTCAAAAGCCAATATTTTATTTATCTCATTAAATATTTTCAAAACAGCCAATTCTTAGTGAACTTTTACTTTACGAACTCGTTATGTTCATAGGGGACCCACCGACATTAATATGTCCATATCGGATATTTCTACCTTGAACTCTTCAGAAAGGACAAAAAGTTCTCAGTTTTAAAAATTATACATTCTGGTGTGAAATGAAAGACAAACGTCCAAAAAACAAAAATAAACTCATAGCAGATTTTTCTTACTGCTCTATACATCGAAGCAGTCAGGCATTTTGAAAAACCCAATCCAGAGCTATTACAAATACGCATAACCTTCGATCGGTAATCATTATTCTGGTATTATTATCCAGATCTGTCTAAATGATAATTATTGTTTAGTTATAAACAACTTAAATTAACTCGAAAATAATTCTCACTATACAATTTACATCATTTAAATTGTGAATATCTATTCAAATCATCTGAATACGAAACTAAACGCAGTGTTTATAAAAATATGTACCTCACTTGTCTGAGACATTTTCCTTAGGGCATAATTTTTAAACCGGCTAAAATACAATAAATTTTTTAATCCGTAGATAAATCTCTATATAATTTGCGCAATTTACATTGGGAGTATTAATTTAAAATATCGGACTACGAAACTTATTGATGTCAGTCAAAGTTGTTTAGTATTTATTATATTTTTTAACGAAATTTATTTCCATTATTTTCACCGTCAGGTGCCGTTACCTTTTAATGGATAACATTTAAACAATTGGTTCAATGTTTTTTTTAACACAGAATATTTATTTTATTACTTCTTAAAACTACGCGTATACTTAATCGAAACAATTCACACCGGCGAAATTCGAGTCTAGGGGACGTAACTCCAGTCGGAAGAATACGGTTTTACTTGCCTTAATAAAAATGTCATCAATTTGCCCGGAAAGAATCTCTAACAGTTGTACAAGAATCTATCTAATGTTGGTGCAGCACACTTTAGCTCCCTAGGCTATTCTGATCGCCTAAGTCAACCGTTTTAATTATGTTATAACCAATATTACGTGTAGATAAATATCTATTTTCTGTAATCATTGTTACCGCCTCTCATTAATTTTTTTCCTATTTTTGTTATGGTCTTATTTTCAATTATATACTAGATTATCTAAGGAAAATCCCAGGTGTCCAATAATGTGCAATCAACTAATGTTGCATTTAGTATTTTTGGAGAAATGATCTGGGCTATTTTTAGTGTAGAATACCTCGCAAGTTCATAAGTTGGGGTAAATGTTTGTGAACATAGATGTAGCCACCACCCCTATATACATTACGTGACCTCAATCACTCTAAATCTATCTATCAAAATTAGGGGAAGGGTTAGCATATAGTATTCCTAGTGTTAGAAGTACAAATTAGTTCGATCCAACTGATCTTGAAAGCAGGAATTAGGAATTACCTCGTGTAATCAGTGAATTTATTCCATCCTACTTCTTCTTTAATAACCTCACTATGGCATGTATATATGTATATATATATATATATATATATATATATATATATATATATATATATATATATATATATATATATATATATATATATATATATTTATGTATATATATATATATATAAATATATATATCTGTATTAGAATGCATTAAATTTTAGCCATTGGGCACAATTTATCCACAGCCACAATTTATGTAGTGTCCATATTAGACGATAGTTGTTTCATGGTTCTTAAATCTAGCCATTATATTTCCTCATTTATCCCAATTGTTGGTTAGACCATATCCTTTACTGCCACAAATCCACCCGGACCTCCTCCTTCTATCCTACTCATGATCTACCCCTCCGCCCAATGCATGCCCATAGAATTAATTTAACTTATGACCTCGCCCCTAGTTATACTATAGATGACCTCATCTATATTCATCAGCCCATGACCTAGAATTCTTGTTCCTAATCTAACCTCAAGTTTTTAGTTTATTTTCCTACACTATCTTAAATGTTTCGTACACTGTTAATAACTATTTAATCGACGATCACACAGAGTTTCTACTTCAGATATCTAAACAGGTTTGTGGCGAGAGAAAATATACGCGGTTCTATAAAAAACAGTTCTAAACCATCTCCTGTCTCTTATTCAGTAAGTTATCCTTAGACATAACTATATGATAAGATTCCATAGTTCAGAGGTTGCCTCACTTGAATTTGCTAGGTTTGTACTTCCATGCTTTACTTAATATAGACCATTTCAAACTGAACTGAGTGTTGTTGCTACGTAATTCCCTAACATATTTAGCTTAAGCAGGAAGTGTCTTTTCAGATTTAGTGTTAGGTTTCTTAAATGAGTGTACATGGTTTCTAAATCTGCTTTTTAAGCTACATTCAGTGAATCCAACGTATGGTATAGTCCTATTACTTTCGATGATGTTGCATTTATATACTACATCTAGTGAGAATTTGTTTTAAACTCTACAGTTACATTAGGGATCATTATCCTAGACCCGAGCTGCAATTATACCAGCATTCCTATTTATTTTATTTATTTTAGTATTATTTGAACCTACAATTGTTGAGGCTAGGTTAATCGAGGTTGAAAAGAATAGTTTAACCGTATTTTTATTGATGATCTTACATATTCTACTTTCCCTAGGAAAGCTCCTTTTGATAATTCGGTAGAACTGCTTTGGTATGTTAGTTAGGATGTGCATGCCATAAGTTGGTTGAACCAAACTAAATTTCTACGTCTGTTTCTTTTTCCTATTAGTATCACTATCTGTTAATGGGGATGTTGTTCTTCTAAGATTTGGTGCGGTTTTTAGTGTATTATTTGTATTGTTTCTATTCAAATTTGGTCATGGATTTCCCATGGCGATGTTATATGATATTGCGTCAGATGTTTTCCTTATTTCTAGTCCGTCCCGCATATTGTTCATCCAAGCTCCCTTTCATATAACATACCTCTTTGCTGTATCCTGACCTCGCCAATGCTTATATATATTGTTGTTGTTTGTTGTTTTTCCCATAACGTCCGGGACGTCTTCGGGGAGTCAGGCAGATACTCTATGTGTCCTAACTTTTCTGTGGGCATGACAGAACCTTGTAGTGCCCATATCCTTTCCAGGCTACATATAGCACCTGGTGTTCCTAAATGGCCACCCAAAATCAACGTTGCTTAACTTCGG
>OY744544.1:35202931-35225431 GCA_963556195.1 Sepiola atlantica | reverse complement strand
TTTCTAATTTTTAAATTTTTAAATTTTTATTAAGATATGTTTTTGAAAATATCCCTTGTAAGCGTAATATTAAAAGAACCTCTCTACCTTTTCAATGATAGCAAATTAAACTATTAACTACCCTTTTCACTGTAAATGCTTCTATATTTGCATAAGTCTTCCCAGGGAGAAAATTGCCCTCCTCATTTTATATAAAAAATGCTTTTCCTATTGATGTGTGTTTTTTTCTTACTGACAGTCTTTCTGTTGTGTCCGATTCAACTGATTCATACACTATATAAAGTGGTTTGTATTTCCCATACCCCTACTCGCCATCATCTTATCTAATTTGCTGTATAACTGGGAGCGAACTATTTTCTAATCTTTATGCTATATTTTGGCTTGAAAGTTTGTGCTGATGATGACTCTTGATACCAATAAAAAAACCCATGTCGCATCAAACTGTTGTTTATGTTGAATTCTTGAAACGTAAATTAATTATTATGTTGTGCCGCACTGAAGAGCCGTGATACAGCGAAACAGTCTGCATGTGGATGACTCTATAAAACCCTCAATCTTGGGTAGAGCTTATTTGTAAGGATATCGCCAACTGCCATTAGCTTTAAGGCATAGCTCATTGGGTAAAACTAATTCGAGCTCCCGGCACTTAACAATGTTTACGTTGAGATATCACTTACATTCAGTCAGTGTCGTATGATAGCGCAGGGGTAGAGGATCCGACTGTCAGCTCGACGGTTGAGTTTCAATCCCGGCTTGAGGAACTCGCTGGTCTAGTCGAACTGAAGAGCTGTGATACAGCGAAACAGTATGTATGTGGATGACTACACACACACACACACACACACACACATATATTTGTATATATGCATGAAAATGACAAAAAGTTAAAACAATTAAACACAGGAAGAATTCATTAAAAAATCATTTACCTAAATGCTAGTTGGGAATTATTTTCCTTCATCAACGTGATGCCCTTAGATGGGAAACGACATATACTTTTTAAATATTATTATTCACGTTGTAAAATAATGAAACACGTGTCCGTGGATAATTATATATATATATATATATATATATATATATATATATATATATATATATATATATATATAATTATCCACGGACACGTGTAGTTATTATTATAGAGTGAAGAATGATATTCTCATTATAATATAATTCATATTCTTACAAAAGTCTTTTCTCAAACCATAGAAAGATTCTCAGACAGCCAATTATAAGCAATTATTGCCTCTTCTTCTTCTTCTTCTTCTTCTTCTTCTTCTTCTTCTTCTTCTTCTTCTTCTTCTTCTTCTTCTTACTAAGCCTGACCCTTACCGTGTGTTTTCCATGCTGTATATACAACATTCATAGCCTCTCCCAATTAATTCCCAGATGCAAACACAACCACTTCTCGACAATCTCCTTTCTCGGACCACCGAACCCATTTTCCAATGAAGCGTCTCCACCCCTCAACCTATCTCTGCTCTTACCCTCTTGAAATGCCCCTAATAGAAAAGGGTCAGAGTTCCTGTTCATTTTCCCTGGAACATTCCGCACATCTCTTTCCGCAGACCTACAAACGCCATTCCAGTTATATGGAGAGAGAGAGAGAGAGAGAGGGAGAGAGAGAGAAAGAGAGAGAGAGACAGGGGGTAAAGGGAGACAGAGGGAGATATATCACACACTCTTTTCACACCACCACTCTCACCTCTTAATCCCCGACAACTGCCATATTTACTTGGCACTGTCCATTGTTGCAGATTGCATGATACCTAATTAAGAATGAACGTGGCATGGAATTTCCATCCAATAATCCAAGGAATATATTTCGAACCAGCAAAGCTACTCGACATTGCCCATGTATTATATACAAGTAATAATGTCACTAATGAATAAATACTGACCTAATTGTTAATATTAAAAAGCTTAGCCAAGGCGATAACCTTTCATTATATATATATATATATATATATATATATATATATATATATATATATATATATATATTTATATATATATATATATATATAGCATTTAGCCTGACGATTCCCCCCGGGGATGAAACACGAGAGCCTCTGTGTAGCTTGATTGCCATATATATTTTCATTGCTTACTATATATATATATATATATATATATATATATATATATATATATATATATATATATAAATAAACATAAAAAGCCCCGTTTAAAAGCCTCTTTAAAAATGTATATGTCTAAAAAGATAGAGCCCTGTCTGAAATTGAAAAGTTTGTTGTCATTTCTGCGTAGACGACACAATACTTCCTCCGCTCCTCCGCCTCCAGGGTAAGAATACCTTAATTTCAATTACTGTCTGTGTCGATTTCTCACCGCCGTGTGGTCCTGAGTGTTTGTCTTGTGAGTATAGACTTAATCTACGAACGGCGTTTGAACCCATACGACCGTCTGCAACCGACACCCCTACACTGATGAGAGTAAGACATTCCGAAACGACGTCGTCTGTAGGTGAAAAACACTTTAATATTTAAAATATTTTTAGTATATATATATATATATATATATGGATATATGTTATTTTATTTTGTTATACAAAGCTAAGGCGATGTCTTTAATAGTTTCTTCATATCTATATAACTATTTTATACGAAACTAGGGCTACACTTATAATTAAGACGACTCCTCCGGGCAAAAAAAACAAAAAAAAACAAAACGGTTTAGGTAATTTTGAATAATAATTTTGAGAAAAGGGCAAAAACAGGGGCCAGTCTAATTTTAAATATTTATTTAGAAAAAAAAACAAACTTACAAGAACACATATGACTAAATTGGTATTTAACCAATACTGGATAGCTCTCCATTAATCTTCGGTAACAAGGCTAGTTGTTTGGGCATTCTGTCTGTCAACTTCCCACATTATTACGGAGTGATATTTTCACGCTCTTCTTGTGTTTCCCCAGAGTGATTTTTGTTTGAAAATTTTCTACCAGCCAATTTTCTTTTAACCGTGCACTACAAGTTCTCGATCGGTTAAGATACGGACTTTAGATTCAAGCGAGAACATTGTCTCAAACGAGTTCTGGTTAATTTTGCAATGTTAACTGGGGAATTATTGTACTGAAATAGAACATTTTCCCGGAAACTAGAAAGCAATAATCTTTGAAATGTCGGTATTAAACCTTTTTTTAAAAAAATACAAATGTACTCTTTGATGTTGATGCTTTTATAACACAGAATTAACTCGCTAATACCAAGTGATGAACATGCACCCCAAACCATAATTCCGCAATTTCCATGCCCAACTGTTGTCTGAAGACAATCAACATTGAATCTCTCAGCCTATATTCGAAGACACAGTTCGGGAGCATCGTTCACAAGAGAAAACTGCGACTTATTCAACCAAATAACTCTTTGATACCATTTCGAAGAAAAAGTGTTGTGTTCAGTAACAAAGCTCTTCCTACCCATTAGATTATTTTGTGATCACAAAGGCTTTTTTGGCGCATCGTCTTGATGATATATTGTCTTAAAAAAAAAACTTCTGCCTATTGTTCTTCGAAAAAGAGACTTACTGTTTCCGGTTTTGAACTCCTTGGCCAAATTTGTAATTTCCTGTACCGAAGAGCTGCCATTTTCAGCCTTGAATCATCTTTTTCTATTGATAATTTGAAACGGTCTGAGTCCGTCTTCCTTTTCTCCACAGTACCTGTTTGGTCATATTGTTTACCAATTCTTTTTTCACATTGGAATAAGAAATAGCAACTTTTTCATTGTTCAAGATGGTAAAAATGTCTTTTTACTCCAAGTTTCGCTTTTTTCATCTCTCCAATTCTGGTTTTCGCAGTTTCATCCAAATACTTATTTTTCTTTTTAGGTGACATTTTATTTTAAATGTTAAGATACATTTATCAACTCAGACAGTAAACTGGAAAAAAGAACTGATATCAAGTTAATTACTTGAAAAAAAAAAAAACAATATTAGAAACATTACTAAAAAATTAGAGAGGCTCAATTGTTTGCGCTCGGGAGTTTATACCCATAATTATTTATTTATATCTATCTACCTCTTTATCGTTTCATACGAATATGAGGCTATATCTTTTATTATTTATTTACCATCAATATATTTATCTAAATAAATAAGATACGACGTTAGTATGTATGTTTGTATGCCCATATCTTATGTACGCCCATAACTTCTGGCAATGACCAGGGTGAAGTCTGAAAAGAAGATAGTTTATACAGATTGACGTAGAAAGAACTGTGGAAATTCAACGGTGCCCACTAGTTATCATCATCATCATCATCATCATCATCATCATCATCATCATCATCATCATCATCATCATCATCATCATCATCATCATCATCATCATCATCATCATCATCATCATCATCATCATCATCATCATCATCATCATCATCATCATCATCATCATCATCATCATCATCATCATCATCATCATCATCATCATCATCATCATCATCATCATCATCATCATCATCATCATCATCATCATCATCATCATCATCATCATCATCATCATCATCATCATCATCATCATCATCATCATCATCATCATCATCATCATCATCATCATCATCATCATCATCATCATCATCATCATCATCATCATCATCATCATCATCATCATTATTGTAGTAGAAGTAGCAGTAGTAAGTAGCAGAATCAGCATTAGTAGTATAATAAAGTGGACACTTCATGCGCCGTCCGGCATCCACAGGGTTCTTCATGATAAATTTTATTCAAATCCGCCCTTGTGTTTTAGAACTGATAAGTGTTTATTATTATATTAGAAAACATAAATAAATATTCTATTATAATTATGTATTCACTAGAAGTTCTCACACAGGTCATCAGTGATTGCTCACCGACAACCGGCGGTATTCCCTGGAGTCTGAGTGACAACAAGTCTCCCCAGATTTCCAGTATTCTCCACCCCTTTTCGATAACCACTGCAAATAAACTTGCAGTATCACAACAGCCGTTTACCATTGATTTCTCGCTGGTAAGGACCATTGGTCTTCTCTGGGATTTCCCCAAGGTCCCAGCAGTCTCTGCACTTCCAGTGGAGGTCTGGTTTGTGCTGTTCCTCCTCGGTCTTCTCATCCTCCTTAACCCTACGCAAATATTTGTGTGGTGTCAGCCTAGGCTATTACCATTTTAAAAAATTTTTTTAACTTAAAATTTTTTTGGGGGGGTGGGGGTCGGGGAGCTGATTGTGTTTCTTGCTATTTCTGATTATTATTATTATTATTATTATTATTATTATTATTAGTAGTAGTAGTAGTAGTAGTAGTAGTAGTAGTAGTAGTAGTAGAAATGGTAGTAGCAACACTATAATTTTTACCCAGTATATCAAGATTTATTCATGCTACATTTGTAGCAATTCTGTCTAGTTGTTTTAGAGCCTATAAATGTTGAAATGAACTGTTTGTTCTTCCTTCATGGGTCTAGCGTCAGGTAGAATTTCCATGAACAGAGTTTTTTTTTCCAAGAACTTTTCAATAAGTGGAACACATTGACCCAGGATTGCTTTCCTGTAGACCACATCATCATCATCATCATCATCATCATCATCATCATCATCATCATCATCATCATCATCATCATCATCATCATCATCATCATCATCATCATTATTATTATTATTATTACTATTACTATTACTATTATTATTATTATTATTATTATTATTATTAGTAGTAGTAGTAGTAGTATTTGACAGTTATTAAAATTCATCGCTCAAACGTTAGTCTGGATGTACTCATCCCAAGAATGGAGACATTCTTCTTGTTATTCGACATTCCCGAATAATTTGCAAGAATGTCTCACGGGTTGTTGATTATCATTCTGTAATTGTTCTAAAGAATGAGACGATTGATTGGCAGATTACAATCAGATCGCATATGTGTTGATGTAACAGCCATATTTGCAGACAAAAAAAGAAAACGAAGGGAAAAGTTGGAGAAATAAAATATTGAAATATTTTTAGCTGATTTGAATGGCTGAGACCAGTTTTAACTCTACCGTAAACTGCATTTCTATTGGTTGATAAATTGGTGTCACATTTGTCTGTTCATCGCATTTGGATTTACTAATGTTAACATTTCGTTTTTTATTTATTTATTAGCTGGCATAGCCCGCTCGCCATCGCTTCATAATTTAATTTCTATTCACTACTTGAAATCATTTAAAAGAAACTAATGCGGCACTTTGTTAGATTGGGACCCGCGCTAAAAGTCCATCGGCGTCGCTGCTTTCCGGCGTTTTACGCACAACGCCGGAAAGCCCCGAAGCGGTTAGTCTATGAAACTACGAGAAAATGAATTGAAATGAATAAGCAGACGACATCTAAACTTGATAATTGAATTTTTGACGTCTTCAAAAGAGCGTGCCCAACCCTAATTCCTAACCCTGCACAAATTCCTAACCCTGCCCTAACACTTATTCCTAACCCTACCAAACCCTAACTCTAATTCCTAATCCTGCCTAAACCCTAACCCTAACCCTAATTCCTAACCCTGCCCAAACCCTAAACCCCAAACCGTAACGAAAGGAACTATAATAATCAGTAAAAAAACAAAACAAATAATTTTTGTAAAATTAAAAAAAAAAACCAAACACTTATTTGATTAACTTTTTAATTTAAACACTTATTTGAATCATTGTTATTTCTCCATAAAAAAACTTTTTAAGTAAACACTTATTTCTTCGTTAAAAAAATAAATATTTATCTCATACAAAATTTTTGGCTGTAATATTTTGCTTGTTTTTTCCCCGTTTGTAAATCCTGCCTCGTTTGTGTTTTTTTGGACGCAGGTAAGTCAACGGATTTTTCATTCGGCACTGTCCGGCGGTTTACGTAAAAATCCGGAAAGTACCGACGCCGAAGCACTTTTAATGCGGGTCCTAATTTTAAAAAGCACCACTAATCGATATGAAAAACAACTAATTGATAAGAAGATAAAACTAATCGATAAGAAGAAAGAAAACAAAATACTACTAATAATAATGCTAATAACATACTATTACTACTAACAATTCTACTACTGCTACTATTACTACTACTATTACTACTACTACTACTAAGAAGAAGAAGAAGAAGAAGAAAAAAGACAAAATTAAATTACCATTAATAATACTACTAATAACAATACTATTACTAATAATAATAGTATTACAACTAACAATGCTAATACAACTACTACTACTACTACTAATAATAATAAGAAGAAGAAGAAGAAAAAAAAGAAGACAGCATTAAATTGCCACTAATAATAATACTACTACTAACAACACTACTACTACTACTACTACTACTACTACTAATAATAATAATAATGGAATATTTATTTTTTGTGTCTATATTAAAACGGAAAGAAATTCTTTCTTTTCTTTTTATTATTTATTATTTATTATTTATTATTTATTATTTATCAGTTATTATTTAATTTTTTCTCATAAAATGAAATCTACATACGTAATTATTCTTTCCGTTCGTTTTTATCATTATCGAATATGATTAAGATAAAGACTCCACTTTTTTGCTCATAAAAATGAAATTTGCATACGCGATTATTGAAGCGAGCCGGAAACACGTACATTCACTTTTATTATATAGATTAGATGCATCTAAGAATCTCTTGGAGAGGTTCTTTCCGTTGATTTAATTGGTTGTCGGTCTGTCAAGCTTCAGTTCGGAAAAGCATATTCGTTGATCTGCCACGCTACAGTTTTAAGTAGCCCTTTTTTTAGATGCGCCCAGGAATTTGTATTATTTTGATTATTAGGACTCCTATTCTCGTCTTGGGTGTTATTTAACTCCCATAAACAATTTTTTTTAGTTAACTGCCCTAAAACTGGCCCCAAAAATGGAGATAATTTTACATTAAATTTATATATAAAAAATGTCCCCTACTTTAAATAAAAAAATAATACTTTTTTTTCTTTTCATCTTTCAGTGAATTTTTTCAGGATGTTCACACGTGATCGCCTAAAACAGGAAGACTACTTCTGGTGTGGATGGAGGGTAATTTCCCGGAGGATGTTAATCTCCAATCATACCAAAATACGAATCAATATTTTTTCGTAATTGGAACAATGCTACTAAACTATACTTGGCCTTTTGGCTAAGATCAAAGTGTAGTATCTGTTCCGATGGATACTGGACCCCATAGACTGGTATTGTCTTAGCCTTCGGGGCTTGATTTACGCCGGTCAATGGGTCTGTCCTGTGCAGTTCTAGGAGGTCCACCCTCCCAGGCTTCGCCTCCCCTCTTTGGGGAGGAGTAAGTTTATTGCTTACTGCCTGAGGCGCCCCTACCGGGGAATGCCGACGGGGCTGCCCAGGCAATTTTTAATGGCCAGAATGCTCACCTTCTCAGGCGCTGGCGTTTCAAGCCCCACTTTCCCGACCAGACCTTGAGTCACATATTACCTTGTGGGAGTAAGATAAAACTGGCCTTGTGCCTAACCTCCCGAGGAGGTAAATAAAATGTTGTATTATTGATTAGAATAACAGTAACCCGTTTTGATTATTAGATAGTAGTGATAAATGAAAAATACTTTTTCATTTATTCATTTAGATATATATATATATATATAACTGATCCCTCACTAAATTCTAAAATATTTGTTTTTCCTTATCTCCGTTCTCCACGGTGTTAACACGCAATTACCTGAAAAAAGCAGAATGTCATTTTTTCTGGGGCGGATATCGGAGAGTATTATCATGCAAATTTACCCATATTTAATTTCTTTTTAAATCTTATACATGTTTTTTTTTTTTAACTATACGCCCATTTTTTAATTTTAATTTTTAGCAATTGATTTTAGTTCTTTACTTTTCCCTTTAAAATTGAATAAAAAACTTTAAAATTATCTAACTAATTAAATATCTCATTTTTATGGCATAAATAAAAATATAAAAAGTTTGAATATTATTGTAAATGAACGTCCATCTCCCGATAAAATGGATTCTACCTTTTTAGGCGATTACGTGTGAATACCGTCTAAAACATATTTTAGAATTTAGACTGGGGGATTAGTTTCGCAAATAAATTCAACGTAAAATGATCCTTCATTTTCAAGCCATTCTATTATTATAATTTACTCACTAGGAGTTATCACACTGGTCATCGTCAGTGGTCACCCACTGCCGACAACCTGTGGTATTCCCTGGAGTCCGAGTGACAACAAGTCTCCTCAGGCCTCCAGTATGCTCCACCTCTTTTCGTTCATCACCGCTGATGACCTTGCGGTAATCGCAACAGCCACCTACCAACGATTTCCCGCTGATAAGGGCCATCGGTCCCCTCTGGGGCCCGAGTGGCAACAAGCCTCGCCGAGGTCCCAGAGCTGCTGCTGCTGCTGCTGCTGTTGTTGTTGTTGTTGTTGTTGTTGCTGCTGCTGCTGCTGTTAACCATTTTTTGCCATTGGAGATCAAATCTGTACGTTATTGCTTTGGGGGCGATTGCGTGTGGTTTTACGACCTTGCCAGTTAAACTTAGGATTAGTGTTAAAAAATATATTAGTTAAATGCCCTAATAATTTAGAATCACCGTAAAAAGAAAAATCTCATCTTTTAGGGGGGTGTAATTTAGCTGAGTGTTTTAATCTACACATTTACCAAAGTTTGTTGTTAAAATTTTGGAATTCTCAGTAAAATTTTCTTTTAATTAACGGCCTCCCATCCTAATTAATTCCTGCCCGGAAGGCGAGTAGGTTTTGCTAGTTAAGAATATAATTAATAATTGCTTGCGACTCCTACTTCATGGCTGACGGAACGAGAATAATATTCCCTCGTGAATTAAATAAAGGGCTCCGTTCTGGATCCTGGACAGATTCCTGAGTTCGATATAAAGATCCCCGAGTTTGACAAAACGCGCCTGAAGAAGGTAGGAGGTTTACAGACTAAGGTCAATGGTCATCTCCTGTCTTTACGTTAATCACTTTTCTGTCTTTTTAGTTCCTTACTGTTGGGATTATTCCCGTTAAAATGAAGATCGAAGACTGTAGTCCACTGGAAGAAAATTTGGTGACACATAAACGTGACTAGACAAGAACAGAGATAACAAACAACTTGGGTAGATAAAGAAGGGGTATTTATATAGATATAAAAAAGAGAAGAAAGAAATAGAATGTTGCTTGCAAAAGAAGTGCCTTTGCGGACTCACTGTAAATACCAGTTGTCTTGTAACAGGATGCTGTGAAGAGTAGTTGAGAACATCAAGAGGGCTTCGCGCGTATTATATACGCTAAAAAAGCATGAGCCCGCTCTCACCGGACACGACAGAGATGAACTTGTTGACGGCTGCGAGGCTGGGAGAAAAGAGACCGTTATTTTCAAAAAAGGCGCTCTCCTGTATTTTCTGCGGAGATTGAAGCAGTGGTTTGTGATTGGCTGATTTTCATCCAATCACAGGGCACTTAGAATTCACTGCGCTTAATAATAATTCCAATATTACATCAAGTGGCTGCATGCCTTGTTTGGAGCGATTTCCATTAAAAAATGTTAATGAACCAAATTCATATAACATCACTTTTCACTCCATTTATAACAACAACCAAACTCTACTAAACTGTTTTTATTTTGCCAATTTAGACTAATTGTGTAATTTTTATTAATTTAGAACCATTAAAATTTTCGTTTTTTATTTATTTGCTTACGGCTATATCAAGTTGAAACACCGAAGTTAAGCAACGGTGAATCTGGCCAATACTTAGATGAGGATATCGTGTGCCGTAAGTTAGTAACTGGGAGTGCCCATGAATCCACTTCTCTAATACCGTTGGTAATGGTATGAACCTATCTCCCCCTAGCTATTGGTTTGGTTGAATAAATAGACTAGCCCATCAACACTTCATAGTGTTGTATAGTAAGGTTGTCGCCAAGAAAAACACATGTAACACAGCTTTATGACAGATAGAACATTTTCTTTAGTCGTTGGTCAAAAAATCATGAAATGAAAAAAGGTTCTTTCTCAGTTTGTGATTTTTGTAGTGTGTAGGTAGGAAAGATTCTCTCGGCACAAAATCAAACAGGGTAGTGAGAGTTTTCAATATCAAAGAATTTGACTAGATCGCAGTTCGATTAGTTTCAGGGAAGAATTTTTACTCTCCCCCCTCCCGTCTCTGCATCCAGTCGTCGTGGGTCTCAATAATACTGCCTTTCTTCATGCTACAGACCTATTTTTCTACTGCATATTCTATACACACTTAGCCGAATGATGTCATTTTGACTAACTTGGAACCACTTAAGATGTTGTTTTTATTTATTTGCTTACGACTATTATCAAGTTGAAAGACTGGTTCATGTTTGATCAGCGAAGTTGAACCTGGCCAGTATTTAGACAGGTGACCGTTTGGGAATACTTTGAGCCGGAGGTTAGGAAGTGTTGCAAAATCTATCTGTCTCTCTCTCCTCTCACTCTCTCCTCTCTTATAATCTGCTGAAAGGTATGTCATTATCTCACACTCTCCAGCTATGATTGAAATAGTTCAATCAATCCTTTCAAGCTATGATAGGGCAACTAATCCTGAAGAAGGTAAACTAGAAAATAATAGTCTTTTTCCGCTTATCCCAGCATTGATTTCAGTCGTATTAGATTTGTACTTGCCACTAGACTTAAGGGTGCTGATATCGATCCTAAACCAGTTTTCGTGAGATTCGACTCGGAAGCGTTCGGCTGTCCTACGCAAACGCCCAAGAGTTGACGAGCCGATTTGTACCAGACAACAATTTTGATACGGTGCTGCGTCCTATGATAATAATGTTTTGCTTGTTTTGTTTTTTTGTTGTAAGGGTTAGGGTTAGGGTTTAGGGTTAGGGTTAGGATTTAGGGTAAGGGTTAGGGTTAAAAATATTTATTTGATAACAGTAATTTCGCTCTGTTCTGCTTGTTTTATTTGTTTTGTTGTTTAAAAAATTCCTTGCAACTATAACTAAAAAATTATAGGACGCAGCAACGTATATAAAAAAATATTTATTTGATAACAGTAACTTCGCTATGTTTTGCTTGTTTTGTTTTTGTTTTGTTTTTTCTTTTAGAAAATTTCTTGAAAATATAACTTACAATCACAGGACGCAGCATCGTATCAAAATTGTCGTCTGGTACCATTCGGCTCGTCAACACTCAGGCGTTTGCGTAGGACAGCCGAACGCTTCCGAGTCGAACCTCACGAAAACTGGTTCAGGATCGGTATCAGTACCGACTTAAGATACGTTTAGTAAGGGAAAGTGTGGTTGGAGATTGCGCAACAAAATCAATTGTTTTTAACTAATTTCCCAACGGTATTTCCTGTAACATAATTTATAATGATTAGTCATTTTTAGATGTAACAAAGCATCTTCATAAATAGGTTTGTTTGTTCTTAGTCGCTTTTTATTTTCTTTACTAATGGGCCACCGTTTATCAAGGCCCGGCTGCCACTTGAGGATAAAGGTTGAACGATGATTGCCACCACGAGAGGATTGGAAACAATGGGTCGAATGGGCAGAAGATTAGTTAAGAGGAATTGATTATTCAAGAGGACGGCTCAACACGTATTTGTTTACATTAGACTTAAAGATAATCATATTGTAGTCTGTTGGGAAGCAGCTTCGTGGTATATTGTCTAACAGATGGTATGTTCTAGGAAATAAACTTTGTTCATGGAAGTTCTGATTTTTTTTTGGTACAGAGAGAGAAAGAAAGGAAATTTCTTTTCTGTGGTTGTAGCTTGACGAGTTCTTGCTGTGAATGTTTTACAGGGGGACCAGGGATTGGTGTTCAGTCGAGCACCTACCATGTACATAAACATAGAGTAGAGAGAGACTACCGATGTATCTTCTGTGTGAAAGAGGCTGTATGAAAGTGAAGAGATCTCCCTCCACAAGATTGCGAAGTCGGTTTTGTATTCTAACATGGCAAGTAAAGGTGCTCCGAACGGCACCTCCCCAGATATGACAGCAGTACTAAATCTTAGGACCTATCTGGATCTTATATAGGTTAAAGATTGCGTCAGGAGTGAGGTGTTTTCTAGGGTGGATGAATGATTCAACTATTTTTCCAGCGACCTTAGCAACAGATTCGATATAAGTGTTTCATTTCAGGTCTGGAGTGAAAGTCAGTCGTAGGAGCTTAGTTTTGAAATAACATTTCCATCGCTCAATGCGAAAATCGAACGAACCCATCTAAATAATATCCGTTCTGATCATGATTACGCTAAATTAAAAAAAAACAAAAAACAAACCCAGAAACTATTAAACATTTTCGCCCAGAGGGCGCGTATATTTTCTGATTAACAGAAGTACATCAACACTCTGCAATCATCTTTAGACTTTAACACCATCACTTCATTTTTCCATTTTAAACTTCGCCCGCAGAGAATTAAAAGCAACACATTTACCGCGTTTTTCAACTCAATGGTTTTCTATTTATTCCTTCTCGAATTTTTCTTCGCTTCTACATTTTATAATTGAAGATTTGCTCGCATTCACTCAATTTGCTAAGCACAAATCGAGATGTTCCATTATAAGCAGACGGCGGCCATGACACAAAAGGGCTGAAAAGAAACGAGCAATCTGATTGGTTAATTTGATTAACTTCTTTCATAAATGAGTGAAAACAGTTTTTACTTCTATCTATAGAATAGTACGCTAAGGCAGATTCATGTTCGTATGTACGTTTTCCACCTTTTTAAAAAAGATGGCATCGCCCGATCGTCAAAGATGCAATGCAAAAAAAGGTAATTTTTTTTCAATTTCATCTGATGTCGCTGTTGTGTCGAACGGAAACTCGAACTAAAATACATTTTCTTGACGTTTGGGTTGGAATCAAAGTGTAGTATCTGTTCCGTCCAAAAATAGTGAAATAATATCGTGTGATTTGCGTTTGTACTGGACGTCCATAGAATGGAGATATGTCACAAATTCCTACAAGGGGTTTGGAGAAATATCCCCATAATCAGATATATTCTTAAAACTACATTAATCAGAGTACTTAGATAAGTGTGTTTTTGTTTCAACAAATATGATACAATGATATCGCGTGGTCGCGTTTGTGCCGGACGTCCATAAAATGGAAATATTTTAAGCAATATACAACTAATGAAGGATACAACTTTGGAATTTTCATGGGTCTCTTTAGTTAATTCATATATCCTCTTGACTACATTACAGTATTTGAGCCTAGTTTTGCATTGCATCAATTTCTTTAGCCCTACATCAACTGGGCACATCAATGTTCAACCTTGGTCGGGTACGTCTATGTATTTACCATGGTGCCCTTATTTAATTGCATCGCCACGAGTTAGACACAAGGTCGGTTTTTAATGTGGAGGAAATCCAGCTCTTTAAAAAGCGCACTCTAGATTTGGACACAAATAAAAATTACCTCAGTCCAGAAGGATTTCAACTTCACTGATTGAAAATAGAAAAGATCAGAACATGTATTACACTTTGATCCTAACTAAAAATGCATTTTGCTTTACATGCGGCTCTGGGTATGGCCTTAAAGGCCATCTGCTGGTGAAGCCCCAATTTTTTAGCTTTGATGAATGTGGGGTCACCCCTTAGTTACTAGTACATCTATCAGTGATAGTACCTGTCAGGGTCTCATCTATGGGTGAAATACAATTTGTCTTGGGCACGACTAAACTGACTCGGACACCTTGGCAAGAGTATTCGCCTCTACCCAAACCCACTATCTCCAAAATACATATTTCTCTAACTTTTTCTGCCTACTCTATTTCCCTAACCTTTCAACTACTCTAAGTTCTTCCTTCAAATGTCCTGGGTATCAGCCGAATCTACATCCGGTGATGAGTCTCCAATTTGGAAGCTTTGTGGAGTGTGGAGTTATCACAATACCGAGGCCCACTCTAACTCTAACTATTATGGTCTCTGTCCTTTAGTCGGTCAATTGTTTTGTAGATTGTCTGCCATGATTAGTTTGGAATATCACTTTTGTTGATCTAATATATAACTAAATAAGTCCAGGGACCAGCTTATAAAACAACAATCTTTAGGCAAAATTCGACTTTATTCATCAACATAGTCTCTTTCTAAGGTGATACACTGACAATTCGATTTGTCTTTGGTCTGAAACTACGCCTCAGTTTTTAATATTACTTATTTATTGGTGTCAAATCTCTGTCACTGGAGCATTCTTTTGGTGGTCTGCAAACTGCTAGTAGTCACTAGAGGCCAAATCTGGAGAATAAGGTGGGTGCAGAAGCAATTTGAAGTGCAATTCATATAGTTTTGCAATCGTTGCAATCGACCTGTGACAGGGTGCATTGTCTTGGTGAGAACGTAGTATTTTTCCGCACTTGTAGCCGGTATTTTAAGTCTTAAGTTTGAAATAGTATTTTTAGTGGTCTGTTATGCTTAAGTCTGAAATAGCATTTTTGTCAGTCTCCCACGCTTCAATTTTAAATAGTATGTTCAACGATCTGTAATGCTCAAGTTTAAAGCATAATTTTTGTGGGTCTGCCATACTTAAAGTTTTAAATAGGATTTTTATCGGAATGTCACGCTTAAGTTTGAAATAGCATTTTTGTTGGTCTGTCACACTTTAGGTTGACATACTATTTTTATTTCTCTGTCATGCATACGTTTGAAATACTATTTTTATTTCTCTGTCATGCTTACGTTTGAAATACTATTTTTATTGCTCTGTCATGATTACGATTGAAATACTATTTTTATTGCTCTGTCATGCTTACGTTTGAAATACTATTTTTATTGCTCTGTCATGCTTATGATTGAAATACTATTTTTATTTCTCTGTCATGCTTACGTTTGAAATACTATTTTTATTGCTCTGTCATGCTTACGATTGAAATACTATTTTTATTGCTCTGTCATGCTTACGTTTGAAATACTATTTTTATTGCTCTGTCATGCTTACGATTGAAATACTATTTTTATTGCTCTGTCATGCTTACGATTGAAATACTATTTTTATTTCTCTGTCATGCTTACGTTTGAAATAGCATTTTTATTAGTCTGTCATGCTTAAGATTGAAATAACATTTTAGTTAGGCTATCACGCTTAATTTTGAAATAGCCTTTTTGTCCGTTCGTCACCTTTACGTTTGAAATAGCATGTTCGTCTGTTTATGAAGCTTACGTTTGAAATAGCATTTTAGTACGTCCGTGACGATTGAGTTTTAAATAGCATTTTCGTCCGTCCGTTATGCGTACGTTTGAAATAGCATTTCAGTACGTCCGTGAAACTAACGTTTGAAATAACATTTAAGTAGTCTGCGACGCTTACGTTTGGAATAGAATTTTAGTACGTCCGTGACACTTAAGTTTTAAGTAGCATTTTTGTCGATCCGTGACGCAAACGTTTGAAATAGCATCTCTATAATAGAATATGTCCGTTCGTCAGTCTGTCACACTTAAGAGAGCCTTTTAGTCGCTAAATGCGCAGATTGAATGGACGATTTATAAGAGAATTCGTCCTTGTTTAAGAAACCACAATAACTATTAAATATTTTCGTCTGGAGGGTGCATATAGTTCTTAATTAACATCACCCTCATTTTCGGATTAATGTTTCCTCAAAATAACATTATCATATTCGGTTTAACGCTTCTTCAAAATATCATCATGATCATCATAATCATCATGATGATCATCCTAATCATCATGATCATCATAATTATATCTCAGTAATTTGTTCTCTTAATTCTGAAGCCATAACTGCATTTTTCTATTTAAAATTTCCCTACAGAGAATTGAAATCAACAAATTGACCTTGTTTGCAAGATGCAGCATTTTGTGTTATTTTTCATTCGTTTATGAATTATTTTTCATTCGCTTACACATTTTATAATTGAAGATTTGCTCGAATTCAGTGAAGCTGATAACACAAATGGAGGTTTTCCATTATGAGCAGACGGCGGCCATGACACAAAAGGGCTGAAGGGAAATCAGCAATCTGATTGGTTAATTTGATTAACTCTTTTCATAAATGGAAGATAAACATTGTAAGTTGGCGGAGAGAATTTCACTGGAATGAAAGTTTACGATGGATTGAGTAATTTTTTGGAGACATAATGGCAGCAATAGGTTGATTGCATTTTATGGCCGTCAGAGACATCTGTCCTTCCGTGAAGAAATTTCAAACAAATGAAAGAAGAAGGAGAAATGTAAAGGGGGAGAAAGAAGTAATAAAATAGAAGGGGAGGTATTAAGAAGAAAATAATGGATAAAAAGAGAGATGTAAAGAAAGAAAAGAAAAATGAAAGGTAAACATATAGTAATAGATAAAGAAAAAAGAAGAAAAGAAAAAAAACAAAATAACAAAATGAAGGAATAAAAAAGATAGAATAAAGGGAAAAAAGAATAAAATGAAGAAAGAAAGCAGGAAAAGTTAAAGAACTAAAGAAAGAAAAGGAAAAAAACGAAATAAAAAAATACGAAAAAAAGAAAGATGGAAAAAGTAATAACGATAAAAAAGAAATATGGACGATAAGCAAAAATAAATAAAAAAATAAAGATAAAAATAAAGTAAATATACGGCAAAAATAAAAAAATGAAAGAACAACATAAATAAAAAAGGAAAAAAAGAGAAAAATGAGAAAAAAGGAAATAAAATAAAAACGAAATAACAAAAAAGAAGAAAAAAAAAGAAAAAAAAGAAAGAAAAAAAAGGAAAAAAAAGAAAATAGAAAGAACAAAAACTTAAAAGAACGAAAAAGTAATAACAAAATAAAGAAAATAAGAATAACAAATGAAGGAATAATGAAAAAAAACAAAACAGTAATGACTGGATGACAAAAAAAAATAAAGAACAAAGTAAAGAAAGTAGGAAAGAACAAAAAACAGAACGCAAAAAGAAAAGAAACAAAATAAAAAAATAAAGAAGTTAAAAGGAAATAAAGAAATAAAGAAACAAGAAGGAACCAAGAAAAAGAGAAAGACTAAAATATAAAAACCAAAACGAAAGACAGAAGGAAATAAATAACGAAGAAATGAAAAAAGAAAGAAAGAGAACGCGAACGTAGAAAAGTTATAATGAAAAAAGAAAATAAAGGATTAAGAAAGAAATAAAAAGAGAAAAAAATAATGAAAGATGGAGGAAAAAAGGAGGAAATATCAAGACTGATTTCTGTGAAAGTAAAATAAATAAAAAAAATAAGGCGAAAAAAGAAAGACTAGAAAATACAAGGTAAATGATGACAAGAAAGGAAAAAAGTAGAGAAAATAAACAAAAAAAGACAATAACATAAATTAGTCATGAGACTGCATAGCTCTGCCTGACGACGTAAGGATGGGCCTAAAGTTTAATATTGGTTTTACTCCTCTATAAAGTTTTGCGATAGAAGCATTAATAACTCCAAAACTATTTATCTGATCAAGCTGAAATTGTGGATGGTGGTTACTGTTATAAATTAAAATAAATCCAAAGTCTGAAGTTGCCATTCCGTCAACATTTTGACCATGACCAAATAGACATCGTCAAGTAACGGCCAGCGTATTGTATTGGCTACAATATGGACCAAGTAGCGAATCTCTACGATGATTAGAACCACAGTTATTGTCCAAGGTGTGACATTCACTTTTCTATGACCTTGACCTTTGACCTAGATATCCCAAAATTAAATCAGTTCTTAGGTAGACCAATACCGATATTTTGACAAAGTTTGGTGACGATTGATCAAGCGATCTGGACACTATGCTGCACAATAAACAAACATGCCCCCTCGACGTAAATTCACTAGACCAACTCGACAATCAACTGAATCTCATTCATTCACTGTGGAGGTCCCCAGATGCCGGAGAGCCTTCTACTCAAATAGCTTCTTTCCTCTTACTGCTGGCCTCTGGAACTCCCTTCCTGCTCCCTGTTTCCCCGACAGTACTGACATGCAGAAATTTAAAACTAATGTAAACTAACATCTCGCTGCGCAGACCCCAATTTAGGTTGACTCCTCCCCCAACCTTCTCCCCTTTTCTTTTTTTCAGTAGCCCCTTACGTCTACAGTGGTGGCCTGCCTTGTTTTGGGTGAACTATGTTAAAAACAAAAAACAAAACAAAAAGAAAACATAATGACTAACAAACTCTACCGAAAACACAACCTCCTTGGCGGAAGTAAAAATAAATTCAATAATTAATAAATACTTTCATGAATTAATAAAAAATGAAAGCAATACAAAATAGAGAAATAACTGTCATTTCATTATTTGACTAGATGTGCCTACCCGGCGTTGCCCGGAGTACCAGTAATGTAATATTAGTTTAATTGCTTTTCTTTGCACATTTTTAAAATTTATACGCAAAAAAATTAAAATTTTCTTAATTTTTTTTGTCTATTTAAATAATAATTTGGTTAATAATACTAATTTGAAAAAAATAATTATGTTCAAGTCACGTATAGCTGAGAAACACATACATACACAGAAACACGATAAGTAGTCACATAATTGAGTTTTGCCCCTTACAGTATTCAAGTTATTCTTAGGAAAACACCACGACGCAGATTTTTAGGTTATTATTTAAATTCGTCGCCATTGTAACAAACTTGCAAGCCGGAATATGTATTTTTTCAAAGAAGCCGGTGCGAATGATTTTATTTAGCTTTTCTTTGTAAAGAACATGTTAGAAGGCATATAAAGATTAATTGCATAGTCATAATCAAACATCGATGTATCGGATACATTGCTATATATAGATAGCTTTATATATTAGCTTATTTAGTTATTTAGTTAAATTAAGTACATTTCGAAGTTAACGGGTCAGCAAGCGTTTCACTATAAAATTTAAGGGGCATAACTCTTAATTAAAATTCATAATAGACGTATACTAAACTAGGAAATTAGATATAAAACCGGCAATAAGATTAATAAGACCCAATATAGTAACGATAACAACAATAAGAAGTGTAATTGCAGAAACAAAAATAATTGTCCATTACAAGAAAAATGTTTAACTAAGATTGTAGTCTACATGGGGACAGTGTACTCAGAAGACAATCCTAATTAAAAGAGAGTTTACGTCGCGGGTACAAGCAATTTCAAATGAAAAGTGGTTTAAGCTTTACACGGGGCGGATTCCACCTCTCATTTGAAAATATTGAAATCCATCGCGATCGCCTTGCGAAAAATTTCTCTTTGCAAGCAGAAGGATTTCGTAAAGTCGTTGATTCTCTTCAGGGTAAGTTAATTGGCCCATTTTTTTGCCCTGTAAAACTCTGCCTTTTAAACGTTTTTATTCGATTTATTGAATTACATTTATTTAAAACGCTTTTTCTCATCGGATGTTAATTTTCCCATTCTTCCTTTTTCTCGTGAATGTTATTTTACATTTTGTACTCCAACAATTTCCCTTGATGAGATATTGGACGACAGAGATCTCGAGACCAAATTTTCGGAGACTAAAATTCCGCTTTTAGTTAAACCAATTCATATATATATATATATATATATATATATATATATATATATATATATATATATATATATATATATATATATAATTAACTTGTTACAAATATCCAGAGGGTATGAATCCGAAGGAAGTTGAAACCGGGTTTATAAGAGTGCTCAATGAAAATTCAGAGCAAAATATATATTTTTTGATTTTATTCCATTAGTTGCGACAAAACAAGTTCTGTTTCATTGGCGAAAATAGCGTCCAACTCGTCAGGCTAACGATGGAATCCGAATGGAATCCGAATGGCATTCGGATTCCATCGTTAGCCTTACGAGTTGGACGCTATTTGCGCCAATGAAACAGAACTTGTTTTGTCGCAACTAATGGAATAAAATAATATATATATATATATATATATATATATATATATATATATATATATATATATATATATATATAGTAATCCAGATAGAGTAAAAATCCACAGGGTAGAAATCCAAAGGGAATTAAACCGGACTTATAAAAGAGTGCTCAATAAAGATATAGAGCTGTATTGTAAATGTTTTTATTCGAACATGTACAAGGTCTGCTACACTGGCATGTAGATCGATAACATCGACATGCCAGTGTAGTAGACCTTGTACATGTTCGAATAAAAACATTTACTATATATATATATATATATATATATATATACAGGGTGATTCATAAGTCACTTCACTTAGCTATTTAAAATGATTACCATATGAAGCACAAACATACTATGAACTTTTGATAATTGTTATCTTACTCTCTAATTACTGCTATTTGTTATTTTAAATTTGTACGTTTATATATTTTTTTCTATATAGATTTATTTCATAATCAATCAAATATGCTACAAAGAGTCGTAAATTCCTTGCAAAATAATGGAGCTATGCATGCAGAACGAAGGTGGAAATTTTGAAAATTTGCTGTAATTTTCAACTCCCATAAATGAATTTGTTGAATAAACTTTCTGTTTTGTATTACCGTATTTGTTAACTTTAGAATTTCAAAAATAAATAGTTAAGTGACTTATGAATCACCATATATATATATATATATATATATATATATATATATATATATATATATATATATTTATATATATATATATATATATATATATATATATATATATATATATATATATATATATATATATATATATATATATATAAACAGCCTTCGTTAGGCCCAAATCGGTGAGTTCGTAACAATGATAAATATAAAAATGTTAAAGTGTCTGGAAGTGGCTCGTATGTCCCTAGGTCCCAATATTATCAACAGAATACAGGGGGGAAGAGGATTCTCCAATTCAAGACATCACATAGAAAATAAGGAAGAATAACGGTCAGGTAAGAAGACACAAACATGAAGATTTAAACAACATTTATTTATAAGAATAACAGAAGGGATAAACATGTATGAAGCAAATAGCAAAAAAAACAAAGAACTATTTTAAGGGAAGAAGGATACTGTTTTGCGTTAACTAATGGCGAGCAAAATTCATGAACAAACTAATATCCCAAACAAATCAAGGAAGAAAAAGGGTAGCTCAATCACAGAATATCGAAGGAGTTAAACAGTTCAATGATCCAGGAATGTCACAAGTTATACGCATATAAGATCCACACTGATCTTTGGATGGAAAACGCATTAGCAGAATTAGAGGAACGAGTGTTCAGAAATTATACATGCGGGTGTGATCGTGGAAGTCTCACTTGGCGCTATGCAATCTTCTCGCAGGTTTTTGTTTATGTTACTTCACGACGATGTAATAAGTTTATAGTCAACGGCAGATTTGGTGAAACAATCTCGAAAGCCTTTGTTTTCATCCAATTTGATTTCGGCATAAGAGAAATCTCGGGACGACTCGCCCGGTTGTGGAATCAGATTCTTCTTCTTCTTCTTCTTCTTCTTCCTCTTCTTGTTCTCTTTTTTCATTTCTCACAGTGCATATTCTGGTGGTGACGGGTTCACTCGACTGGCAGTTCGCCCTCCGACTGATAGGAACTATCTGTGGTCGATTCGCCAACTCGCTCTAATATGTTCTCCGTCGATATGCTGGGTAGCTGGGTGTGTGAATGTTTTTTTTTAGTTAC
>OY744544.1:35150431-35200431 GCA_963556195.1 Sepiola atlantica | reverse complement strand
TATCTATCTATCTATCTATCTCTCTCTCTCTCTCTCTCTCTCTCTCTCTCTCTATATATATATATATATATATATATATATATATATATGTATTTGAAAGAGAGTTTGAATTACCTACTAGACGTCGTCCTCGATTGTCTTTGGTCTTTCTCTAAAAGGGTCGGACAGGAAACCCTGACATGTGGATACTTCACCCTACCAGTAAACTCTGACCAAATATTACAAAATAACATAGTATTCGAAGCCTAAATAAAATCCGTATTGGCTATACACTGGCTTGTGCGACGACTAGTGTACCTTCTCCTAGTGATGTTACCTCCACTAGACCAGATGAATTATTGTCTGGGAATCCACTAAGACCAATACACTAAAAGAAAGATATACTATAACATAATCAACTAGTCAATTGGGGAGAAGAAAATTAATGTTTTTAACTTCTGTACTAACTCAACTCTTGAGAAGTAAAGAAGTACTTAAATAGAACGCGCGAATATCTGTGTATCTTATATAGAGATCAAGTGTTAGCTACAGGAAGGGGGCCCTTTATTTCTGAGAACTTCGACTGAAGTAAGATGAAACAAAGAGAGAATATATATATATATATATATATATATATATATATATATATATATATATATATATATATATATATATATATATGTATTCTGAATGTATGCTTGATTGATAGTGGATCTGTGTAGGTGTCCATGTTTAGATGTGTATGTATATCAATGTCCGTTTATTTATCTGTTTGTTTATTTAGGTGTGTTTGGGTTTGTTTATATATGTGTGATTCTGGATATATAGATAAGGTATTTATACTTGAGTGAGTCTGTTAAGCAGGCAAGCGAGAGCAATAAAATGAGGACAAGAAAAGGCAATGGAGACGCCATAAAGAGTAATAAAAAAAGGGAGGGGACAACCACTGGCAAAAAAGGTCAACTAGTGAAATAGGTAATCCGATACTAATTCATAAGAAATAGAAGATGCTAGATCCCAAAAAAGAGTTATTTAGGATAGAAAATTCTTCAAATCCATCCATTCCTGAAAAATTCTTGGTCTGATGAGGTTGACTTTCTTGGAAAAGTGCAACCGAAACATGTATGCACATATGTAACCAATAATGTTTGTATAAATAAAAATTTATATTTATATATATATATATATATATATATATATATATATATAATAGAGATTATGTATCTGTCTGTCTAAAGCCGAAACTATATTATTAGCTTTGATCGCTCTCTTTTTATATCTAATAATCAGCTCCTATATATACTCATTCCAAAGCTTCCTCAAACATAACGCGTCTTTCAAATGTACATAATTAATTTGTTTTAAAGCTTATAATAAATTGATATTCGCAAATAGAAACTCATGATATTCTTTTAGATTTCCAGATGTACTTAAAATAGTTTCCTCGGCAATAATAATTTAAATAAAAATTATAAATAGAATTAATTAAAGACATTGCTTTTTTATCTATATAATTAAATTACGTAATTAAATTAGATTAAAAAAAATCTTATTAGAAATTATGCTTTAAAGCACACATTTATTGAATCAAGTAGTAATAGTAGTAGTAGTCGTGACGATGGTGGTAGTAATAATATGAGTACGAATAGTCAATAAGTTGCTGGTAGTAGTTGTTGATGTTATTATAGCAGTACGAATAGTCGATTATAGTGGTAATAGTATGAATAGTTGTATTGTTAATAGTTGGTGTAAATGTTACAGTATTAGTACGAACAGTTGTGTTACGTGGTCGTAGTCATTGAAAATTGTTTAATTTAAAAAATAATTGATTTAAAAATTATGTACAGACTATGTTTTTATTATTACGTGTTTTATTTATCCAAATAAAGGCTGGGGTGGTTTTCTAATTTTTTTTTGTAAAAAACAAACACATTTTACTGAGCAATTAAATAATTTATTTTAGAATCGTGTCTACTGTATATAATTTTTCTTGACTGTTAATTTTACTTCAGGTACACCTATGATTTTCGCTTTGAAAAACTTCAAATATTATTAACTTTTTTACGACATTAAGTGAGTTTAGGATTTTTTGTTTTACATTTTACACCGTAAAGGGTAAATTTTGTTTAAAAACTAATTTTTTATTATCCCGTGTTTTATTTATTAAAATAAAGGATGGGGTAATTTTCTTTCTTTTTTTGTAAAAAACAAACACATTTTACTGAGCAATTAAATAAAACAACTAGCAAAAATATGCGACCGGGGGAGCATATTTTTGCTAGTATATATAAATATTAAAGCAAGGAATATATACATTTATGACATTTCTTTGGGGAATGAAATTGAAAAGTATTAAAAACGAGAAGAAAAGTATAATTACATAAATTTAGTAAAGCTGCTTTTGTCCGCACTTATACGTGGAAGTAAAATTCATGGACTACGATAAAATGAGAGTTTGGGGAAAAGACAAAAAAATTGGGGGTTCACAAGTTGATCACATTAAGTCCTAGAAGCCACTCTTTTTGTTTACATAGGTAGGGTTTTAATGACCTAATATATATTGTTTCCAGGACTTTCAGATGAAATAGTGAATGTGATCTATTTATGACGGAGAAACCTTCACTAGTGTAAGCCGCTGCCCATTCGGCGCTATTTATAATATGGTGAGCAATATCTGACCTGGATGTGTTGACTAAATTATTTAACTTACTTATTCGACCCTGGCGTTTTGTCAGGGGGGATGTGTTGTTTTATTCTGGATTCAAACCTTTGCACCGTCCTTCACACATATACGACATTGTGCCGACATTTAAATTTATAAATAATATTGCTAATATAGTGGCGTGGTAGAACATCATTTTGCACAGATTTTAAGAAAGGTCGAGCAGAAAACAACGATTCTCAGGTTCGAAGCCTGATAACAGTGACGTACATCTGTGCAAATTTGGTTAGCAAATGTTATGCTAATGTTACCTAATCAAGGTTATCTGATGTACGTCGGACATTTTCGAGGACCCAAAAGTTTCGGCTTATGAAAATAGGTGATCTTGGCAGCGATATTTGAATTCACAATATCGAGAGGGTAACCATTATTGATAAGAATCTCTTTGATAAATTGAATCTCCGAATCAATCAGGGATTCCGAGGAAATCATTAAGGCACGAACAACCAAACATTTTATCAGATTTATTTTTCTTTGTTTGGACAAAAAGAGTCCCAGTGGCAAGATACGCCATTAAATGTTGGTCTGCGGTAAACAGATGTAAGAAACAACCAATCAGATTTATGCCCTAGTACATCCAGGAATGGAAGGGTAGAATTATGTTTCTTCTCACAGGTGAACTATAAGGCTGAGTGTAGTTGATTAAGCGCATTAAGGAAACCTACGGAATCTTACTCATTATTGAACGCGCAAAATGTATCATCGACGTATCGTAAATAGGTAAGTGGTTTATTGATACGAGCCAAAAGATTATGCTCATGAAAACCCACCTGGATATTGACCTACGCAGAACCAAGAGGTGACCCCATAGAAATACGGTCAGTTTGCTGATACATGACGTCATCGAAACTGAATTCGACAGACATGGTAGCAAACCGCATCAGTTCAACGAAGACTTACTCGGAGATAGTGAGATCAACGGATGAATTATGCTATTGTAGATTGGCACAAATATCGATTGTTTCTTGCAAGAGAACGCATGTAAATAGACTGCTGATTTCGAAAGAACACATAAACCTATTTCCAGCTAAAAGGGACAGTTACGTATGTAGTCAGCAAATGTAAATGAATCTTTAATACAGTTGACTGAATATAAGTCAAGAACTGGTCGAAGAAATTCAGCTAACCATTTAGCTAAATTATGTTGAACCGAACCTATCATAGAGAGAATAGGTCGTACGGGTATATTGTACTTATGTGTTTTTGGTAACCAATACAGACGTGGTCTTATAGACCCTCGTGGTCGGATACGGTCATATATTTCCCCAGAAAAAGCACCTTTCTTAATCAATTTAAGTAATCTTTTTTGAGAATTACTTTCAATGGAAAGGGTCTTATCATGCGTACTTACGGTCCAAGCTTTTCAAAATTTATCTACGTCATCTAAGAGCACCATCATTTTTGCGACGTAATCGGCACAATATAGAATCACTACTTCCGAACCCTTATCTAGACTTGTAATGGAAAGGGACTGACTTGACTGAAGAGATTTGATGTCAAGAAAATGTTCATTTTGCCAATTGAAATTAGAACGGTCAATGGGAGTGCTTGCATAAGGTTAGGGAATATAATTAAGTCTTTCCTTCAACTCTGTAGATCGATAACATCGACATGCCAGTGTCGCAGATTTTGTACGTATCTGTGTAAATAAAAATTATCATATATAAAGCTCTATTTTGATATTGAGCACTTTTTATAAACCCGGTTAAAATTCTCTGGATTACCACCCTGTGGATATTTTTACCTTGATTATTACCATTATTATAAATATATATATATATATACATACATTTAAATATATATATATATATATATATATATATATATATATATATATATATATATATAAAAGTAATACATTACCATGACTTTTCCCTCGCTATATCTTATTACATTGATATTTAACCCTTCATTTCTCCTGCTTCGATGACCACCTATTCAACCTCAATAAACATTGCGCACGCTTCCTCCCCCTGTGTCATGGTTTAAATAACCCCGACCGCTACTCATTTTTGCCATCCGCACCTTCCTCAGTTAACTTATTTTCTCCTCTTGCTACCATCTTCTTGAGAACATAACATATCTTTTCATAAACGACCTTACATCAAGCACGCTCAACACCTAATGGTTTTAATAACTCCGACCGCTACCATTCACCCCAACACACTTTCCACAGTTAACTCAATTTCTCCCACTGCTACAATCTATTTGTAGCTTATTATGTATCTATTTATAAGCGGCTTTTTTAAAAAGATTTTCTCCTCCTACTACCACTTTTTCAAATATTTTGTACTTGTGTGTTATTTCTTCAGCCCAATCATTGCGAGGAAGTCTTGAATTCCAGACGAAAAAATCTTTCTATGTTAGTTGGATTCGTAGAGTATTTCATTTTAATGCGTTTTACATAATTTACGTGTTTTTTTTTTCGTTTATAAGTTATTGGGTGCGAACTATACTTGACCCATGAATGAAATGTTAGCAGTTCACAAGGAAACTAATAAACGGTGTAAAAAAATTGAAAAATAACAAGAAAAGAAGAAACAAAAGAATAAAGGAGGAAAAAAGTTGCAGGTTACGAAGAAGAAAACATTAAAATGAAATAACAATGAAAAATAAGAGAAAACGAAAGAAACAAAGAAAGAAATAAAGAAATCACAAAAGGAAGAAAATTCTTTTAAGAGAACAAAAAAATCAAAGAAAAATGCGTAATAATGCCAAAAGGTAAAACGTCGGTTGATGAACCGGAATAAAACACAGAACATAGTCCCTTCAGCAGAAAATAGTTCCATTCAGCATTCCAGAAAGAGGCTTAATTGATAGATAATTAATTTAGCATTCATTAACTTCTGTCAATTAACTATGCATAAATCATTTATTTAAACTCTACTTTGTTCATCCTTAAACATTAATAATCCATTTATTGGACAACAATAGCGCAGTTGTACATTATTCTATTCTTCTTCTTCTTCTTCTTCTTCTTCTTCTTCTTCTTCTTCTTCTTCTTCTTCTTCTTCTTCTTCCCCCTACTATGACTATTACTACTACTGTTTCACCCCTGTCTGCTGCTACTACTACTACTACTACTACATAAAAAACCTGTATACCATGGATGGTTTGTAATACGCAATTTATTTCTAACCCATTTATTCGACCACAATTACGGTGCTATACATTCTTCTATTTCTACTACTACTACTACTACTACTACTACTACTACTACTACTACTACCCCCTCTTTTCTTTCCTCTCTTTCTCTTACCACTTTTACTACTACTATTACTACTACTACTACTACTACTACTCCCTCCTTTCTTTCCCCTCTTTCTCTTACCACTTTTACTACTACTACCACTACCACTACTACTACTACTACTACTACTACTACTACTACTACTACTACTACTACTACTACTACTACTACTACTATTACCCCCTCATTTCTTTCCCCTCTTTCTCTTACCACTTTTACTACTACTAATACATAAAGAACTTATCTTCCTAAGCTGATTCGTAACATGCAGTTTATTGCTAACCCATTTATTGGACCACAATTGCTCAGTTGTATTTTTTTCTACTACTACTACTACTACTACTACTACTACTACTACTCTTGCGCCCATCACTATTACTACTACTACTGTTATTACTACTACATAAAGAACCTGTCTAACTTGACTGATTTGTAAAATGCAGTTTATTGCTAACCCATTTATTGAATCACAATTGTGCAGTTGTACTTTTTTCTAGTCTTATCAATACTACTACTACTACTGCTACTACTATAACTACTACTACTACTACTACTCCCTCTTCCTTCCTTTTCTCCTCTTTCTCAATACAGTACTACTACTACTATTACTATTACTATTACTACTACTACGTAAAAAATCTGTCTAACATTGTCGATTCGTAACATATAGTTTATTATAGATACGTGCGAAATCAATGGCCGATCCTCAAAATGTAAAATATTTTGACCCTCCCTTCGCTTAACAATTCACTAAAATTCAAGAAATCAACAAATTTTAATGAAATTTTCAATATTTATTGATCAACAATCATCGTAGTGAAAATGTATTATTTTTTAAAAACAAAACACACCTTTACTAAAGTTATATTATTATGTATTAATTAAAAAAATGCATGAATTAAACATTTTTTTTAATGAAAATAAAGCATTAATAATTAATTGTTTACAATTACATTTTTTTCAAATATTTTTTTATATATTATGAAAAAGACCCTTAAATACCGTGTTAATAAAATAATTATAACCGGAAGAAATTTTTTTTTTTAATTAGCGATATTATTATTTAATAAAGCATTTTTTTATAATCTTGAAAACAAACTAAAAATTTAAAAATTTGAGACTTAGGATCATAACGAAAAAAAGAATTGGATAATTTATACTAATGATTGACTTGGAGCGCTATGGAAGCCATTTTCTGTAATAAACAAGCACGATTACACCTCCCACCACCCACTCACACTACCCACTCAAAATTTTATTTTCAGAGATTCAATAATTTCGTTAATTTAACAATACAACGTCAATTATTTGGAACGTTTGTATTTGTTTTGTAATTTTTTCATTAATAAATATTTAAAAAGTTAAAAAATATTTCTTAATAAATAAAGAGAATTTAAACATGAAAATTGAATTCTATTTATTTATTAATAAATAATTGTTTTAACTTTTTTTCAATTAATAAATTGTCAGTGTAGTCATTGACTTTAATTTACTTTTTTACACTTAAAATAAAAAAATGCACTTTATTTTAACAATAATTAATGTAATTTATCGTTACGACACGTTAAGAATACATCGAATACCTAAAGTTTTTAATCATCACGTAAAAAAGATTGATAATATTGACGCAGTTCGTAACGTAAAAATAATTTTTAAGATATAAAAAAGTTTCATTTTAAATTCTAAGGAAAAACATTGGTAAACAGACGTCATCCATAATTTTGGAGTATTACTGAATTAAAAACTAATACCAAGTTAAATATGAATCTTTAGTTAAAAATAAATACAATCTTAATTGCGTACATTCACAAATATTTTAATTAAATAAGCATTTCCTTTTTTATTACAACAAAATAAGGGTACTTAAATAAATAAAATGTCTTTATAACTTTACTTAAAAAGAATAAAGAATTAATGGATAATAATTTTTCAACTTCTATAAACTATTGCAAAACCATTTTTATATATAACGTTAAAACTTATAAATAGAAATATTATGACATTTTTGTCTTCCATATATTCTCATAGCGATAGTAAATCGGTCAACAAAGTCGTATACCGATTGACTGAATGCCGGATTTGACAAAACTATGACTTATGGGGGGATAATTTTGCTAATTTTTAGTAAAACGTAGGATTTTTTTTAAAATTCAGTATCAAAAGTAGTTTTTTTATTAAAATACCATCGCACTAACAGTATTTTTAATACTTTTAATGGACCTAACCGATAATTGCCTATAGTGATCTCAATTGATGCTGGATTTTTTATACGAGCGATTCTTCATTTTTGGACTTTTGAAGAGTTGCACATATGAAAATTCCAGCATATTCAAAACTCTCGCTAGATTGAGCACTTTAAGTAAGTTAACAACTAGACGTTATTTATAGCGTAATGCGATACTCTGGGCCACGCCTATTGAGTTCTGTTTACGGCGTGCTAGATGGCCGCCGAATTTGCTATTTAGACGTTAATTTACTCTTCCATTTCCAGGGATTGTCTCTTCCCATACTGATGATTGCAAGTTTGGCATGAAACACATGTGTATATGGGTTAATTTGAAATATTTAGAAATAGGATGACAACAGGAGCTGAAGAGAGCCGGATGGATAAGTCCTTCTGTGCTTTAAACCGACGGTACGAATGTTGTACTAATTTTTCTGTATCAAAATAAATATATATATATATATAAATATATATATATATATATATATATATATATATATATATATATATATATATATATATATATATATATATATATATAATTTATTTATATACTGTATATTACATATTTCAGCAATGTACCGCGGTTTCATCCAAAAGGGCAGATTTAGACATCTTTAGTAAATCTCCGTGCCCAGTGGAATCATCGGCAACAATTGTTGACGCCATTCCCTGTCGGGCGTGACTACAATCATTTCAGCTTGCCGATGATTCCACTGGGCACGGAGATTTACTAAAGATGTCTAAATCTGCCCTTTTGGATGAAACCGCGGTACATTGCTGAAATATGTAATATACAGTATATAAATAAATTATATTAGCTCTCTTATATGATCGAGCACTTTATTTGATTTCTTTTCATATACAACCTGACACTCTCTCTCTCTATATATATATATATACATATATACATACAGAGAGAGCGAGAGATAGAGATAGAGAGAGGGAGAGAGAGAGCGAGCGAGAGAGAGAGAGAGAGAGCGAGAGAGAGATAGAGAGAGGGAGAAAGAGAGAGAGATAGAGAGAGGGAGAGGGAAGAGAGAGCGAGCGAGAGAGAGAGAGAGAGAGGGAGAGAGAGAGCGAGAGAAGGAGAGAGAGAGAGCGAGAGCGAGAGAGAGATAGAGAGAGGGAGAGAGAGAGCGAGCGAGAGAGAGAGAGAGAAAGAGATATATATAGAGAGAGATTATATGAATTCATATTGACGGATATTTCAGCCGTTAATTATATATATTTAAGCATCGAGTTTTCTTTTCATTTTCCCAGCGATTGTGTTGTATGAATTCATTTTGAGGGGAAGGCATTTGTTTTTTCAAACTATTTTGTTCTTGTTTTTAATACTCCCTCACCTTCAATCCACTCCTATTTGAATCGTGTTCGGACTTGTTTTCAAATTCCTTGCGAGTCACGTGACCGAAATGATTAACGAGACCCTGATTGCTTTCCACCTGCCGACAGATACAGTTTAAAAGGATCTCTACCTGTTTTTCAAAGTGGACCAGTCATTCTATTGTGTCACTGGCAAGAACTAAATTATTCCGTACATTTTACCTTTGTTTATTTTTTTCCTTTTCATTTATTTTTATATTCCCGCTGTCTACTTTGACACTCTAGGGGACCGAGTAATAACCCTCTCCGCCTGTCCACAACCCGACCAACAACACCCTGCATCTGGCCCATAACCCCATTCTAACCAACCGCTCTTAGGTTTCAGGTAAATAAAACAAGACAGAAGTACTCTTACCCAAAAGCAGTTTTAGGAGCAAACCAGCAAACAAACAAAAAGAAAGTATTTTGAGTTTTCACATCTGTAAAAGGGGTGCGCTCTCAAATACACAGCATACATCTCTGCTTAGACCAGGGGTGCGCAACTTTTTCAGAGTGAGGGCCAGATGAGACTTTTGGAAGGAGATCGCGGGCCGGAGTGAAAAGCGAAATCTCAGAATTACTATATTTTGTTTACATGAATAAATTGTACAAAAATTGCATTGAACACTCTACAAATCTGATATTTTTTCTCAAGAGACTTCTGTATGTGATGTTATAAAAGGCGCCGACGAAGAGTCATTTTGGAATCATAAAAAATAATGACGGAGGCAGTAGAAAGTGATCCAGCATTCGTTTTGACACATCTCACATAAGTTCTCTGTTTTATGCCCTTTCCTCGTCTCTCGTTTCCTCTTTGTCTCTCTCTTTCTCTTTTTCTATTTTTATCTCAGGCCAAGGATTTGAAATTAGTAGTTAAAGAAAAATAAAATATACATGCATCATCGCTCGCTGATATTTATACATTTTTATGCCACTGTAAATCTTAATTGAAACCTACTCTTACGTCTGTGTTACAAAATGATATGAGTTTTACTGGGTGGTCCTCGGGCCGGATTGCAATAAGAAAGCATAACAGGGTGGTGGGCCGGACGCTAAGCCTTCGCGGGCCGGATGTGGGCCGCGGGCCGGAGGTTGCCCGCCCCTAGCTTAGACAAATGACAGAGACCTAAACTGGAGAGAGTATTGGGAAACGAAAAGCATATTTGATCTACAATATGAAAATACAAACGGACAAATTAATCCAACTGAAAATAGCGGACGTTATAATAGTCCATAGTTGAAAAAAAAACTATAGTACATTTTACTTCATCAGCGGATCAAAGAAAACTAAGCCAGAGAGCTGAGGGGAATATGAAACATCGAAGAAAACTACAGTAATACCAATATTTGTAGGAGTACTAGGAACAGTACCGAAGAGCCTGGAACAAAGACTCGAAATTTGAATGAAATGAAGAATTGACACCGTAGAAAACGCTGCACTGATTAAAACAGCTAAAATACTAAGAAAAATCCTTGAGTGCTAAAACCAGCACACATAACCAGGCGACACCGACCAACCACATGTAAGTTGGAACAGAATAACGCTGCGTGAACACAACTAAAATGTAGAAAAACATTACGAGAAACCAAGGGAACTGAAACTGTCATGATAGATATGTAAGAAAAATCTCATAATCTAACACTCTCCCAGCCCCACAAAAGTTAAGCAAAAAAAGCGGTGTCAATAGTATCGGTTGATGCCACAAAAAATATTCGTGAAGAATCTGGGAGAATGGAAAGATGGAGAACAACATCCAGACCTCAACTTGAAAGTCCACTGCGCTGTCGCCAGAAGAGAGAAATGTAAATGTTACTGTTTATATAAACAACATCAGCAACCAAAGAGAGCCTTATTCGTTTTTACAAAAGATTTTCATTATCGCTAATGACAGCTCTTATTTGCACTGTCTTCAGTGCTGGACTCACAAATAAGTGGGGGCCGTTTTAAATAGTACTCGTTACACTTTACAACGAGACTGCTTCCTCGAAGACTACAACATAGTTGTCTTTAAGTCCACTGTGATCAAATACTTGTCGAACTGTTCTCTTAAGTCATCACATTTTGTCCATTCCATTTATCGCGTTACATCCTCTCAGAGTATTGTCCATCATCCAACTAAGAATCTCATTAAGCCTTATCGCCGAGTGGCTTTTGGCCTTGTTAAGTTATGATTAATTTGCCAAAAATAAGCTCTCATATTACATGTAGGCAGCTTCATATTCTTGAAAGGGAAACATTTGTTAATTACCTTGGAAGTCGATTTTGACTTGTTGTCATCCAGACACTCACAAACTAATCATGAAAGGGTATTTATTTACTCCTCTC
The DNA here is from genome assembly GCA_963556195.1 of Sepiola atlantica. Lineage (NCBI taxonomy): Eukaryota > Metazoa > Mollusca > Cephalopoda > Sepiida > Sepiolidae > Sepiola > Sepiola atlantica. The sequence continues at coordinate 35,188,565 of OY744544.1, read as the reverse complement.
CAGGAGTTAGGCACAAGGCCAGTTTTATCTTACTCCCACAAGTAAGATGTGACCCAAGGTCGGGTCGGGAAAGTAGGGTTTGAAAAGTCAGCACCCTAGAGGTGAGCACTCCGGCCATTTAAAAATTGCCTGGGCAGCCCCGTCGGCATTCCCCGGTAGGGGCGCCTCAGGTAGTAAGCAATAAACTTACTCCTCCCCAAAGAGATAAGGCGAAGCCTGGGAGGGTGGACCTCCTAGAACTGCACAGGACAGACCCATAGACCGGCGTAAATCAAACCCCGAAGGCCAAGACAATACCAGTCTATGGGGTGCAGTATCCATCGAAACAGATACTACACTTTGATCTTAGCCAAAAGGCCAAGAACAACGAAAGGGTATATTCATGAAAGTCAAACTTTAATAACTACGGTTGGCCCAAATGACATATAATTTGCATCCATCTTTCTCTGAAAACTAGTCCGGTATAATAATACGACATCAAAGCATACATTTACGAAAATCAATCTTTCAAATTTACAAATGACTAAAATCAGCTGTAAAACTCGTTCAGGCTTGTAATACAGTATAGACGTAGATGTAATATGCGATTACAGAAAGTCAATGCATAAGGTAGAAAAAGAGAAAAGATCTTTAAAAAAAGCAATCATCATCATCATCATCATCATCATCATCATCATCATCATCATCATCATCATCACCACCACTTTTTTGATCACTCCTAGAGGAGGAGCCCCTCCTTGGTTTCCTTCAACCATGTTTTATCCCTGACTATGCGTGGCAAAGTAGGGCCCAGTTGGCTGTCGAGTCGCCTCTTCACCGGGGATTTGAGCATTTGTCTAGGTCTTTTCCATTGCATCGGGGTCCATTCTGTCGTTCTATATGTCCAAATGTTGTCTGTATATCTCGAAAAGTGACCTGCCCATCTATGTTTTCCCGTTCGTATGGTGGTGGTCATGAAATTTACTCCAGCTTGCTGTCTGATCCAAGTGTTTCTTTTTCTTTCACGTAAACTGATGCGTTCCACTTTGCATTGTGCCACTCTTAGCTCTTCTATCGCTGCATTATTAAGTGCCCATGTTTCCCTACTATATGCCATAACAGGAATGATGTATTCAGTGAACACTTTCTGTCTAATGTTCATAGTAGACTTTCTACTCTTCATGATGTTGTTTACTTTGGAAAAGTCTGTCCATCCAATCGCAATTCGCCGTTTGATTTAAGGCATGATATCAGCGTCGCTTCTCACCTTTTTCCCAAGGTACATGTAGCTATTAACTTCCACCTTTCACTATGACTGGGGCTTTTGCGGCATAGTTGTTGAACATGACCTTGTTTTTTCCAGTGTGTATTTTAAGACCAGGTTAGCATTGTGAATGTCGTTAAGAATCCCTTCTAATTCTTGAGGTGTGTGACTTGTGACAATGATATCGTCGACAACTTCTAGATGAGCAAGGTATTCTCCGTTTATATTGATACCTCTACCTTCCAAGCAGCAGAAGAAGAAACAAAGAAAACCCAATGCGTAAAGGAACAAGTGAAAAAGACTTGGATAAGACATTTTTAACCGATATAATATTGAAAACAAACATGTCCAACGTGATTTTTATCTCTGGTCGTAGAAAATTCGAATGTGATTTTTAAGCCTTTAAAATGTTAATTCGAAAATAACTTTTAACTATAATTAAAATTTATAAGTCAAAACAGAATGTTATTAGTAAGGTACGTCCCTGAAACAAATATATACAGTATTTCTCGGGGAAGGGGGTGGGGGTCACCATTTTTAAAGTGTCTACCTAAATGTTTATAAAAATAAAATAAAAAACCCGAGCAGGTTAAGTAATGTGTTAGATAAAAATGAGTGTCGAGAAGAAGCCAGTAGAAAGAACGAAGAGAAAGACAATGCGAAACGAACGAGTGAAAAAGACCAGGATATGCCACTGTTACAACTGGTTTAATGTTGTTAGACTGAGCTAGTTTTCAGGAGAGCTGGAGAAACGTTCACGATTATTGGTTGTTAGGGCCTTCCGTAAGTAAAAAAAACAACCGCTAATAGTAAAAATGTTGTGTTAGGGAACACGTCTGCACGAAAAAAAACAAAAACAATATTCTGCAGTGAATGCACCGGAGCAAGTTCTCTGATGAAGAACATACACGAATAAGGTTCAAAATACGAATATTTTATATTTTATGTTATCAAAGTTTGCAACGCGTGGGTAATGAGTTTACTTCATTCTTTGCGCACGTGTATCGTGGCCAGGAATCACCGTGCATTACTTGAGCAGCAATGCGCGTGTAGAGAATAAAAGAGGGTAAAAAGGCCGACAATGAACACGGACGTAACATTTATTAATAGCTTGTCTACAGCAAACTATGACAACAATAAATGAGACATGTATACATAGATTTAAAATACAAGTAAACACACTGTTCCTAATCACAGTAGAACGCACAAGTTGGTGATTAGGTAAAGAATGTATGTGCTAAACATATCGGCAAAAACTTACACATTCCCCTATAAGTTCTTTTCTGTAAGAGGATGTATCCAAGGCATGTTCGTTCCGTTCGTCGCATAACAAGCAAAAAGAGAAGGAATTATGGTCTTAATTCTCGACCACGTGTTCGTATGAGAGTTATCAACTAAAGCCTTGTTTCACGATATATTTTTAAGAGGGCAGAGTATAATGCCAAGGGGAATAACTCTGATCACTAAAATAATTTATCCTCCAAAGGGAGATAATTATAGGTGTTAGATTCCTATTTTAAAACATTGTCCATTTTGAAAGACAAAAATTATTTTTAAATATTTCAAATACTTTTATTTGGTCAAATCTACACTGATATCATAGTTACATATGTATTTGGAAGATATTTCGTGCTTTCATTTTATTAATTTTCTGCAATTAGACCTAATAATGTGAAAACAACCGGGATGAATGTGAACTGAAGCGTAAAGAAAGTATATCTGGACAGTGAAGTTATTGAAATCGTTCAGAAGTTTTGTCATCTGTGATACCATTGGAGCACAGGGAGGAGCGGGTGCTGGTATTATTGCAAGTTATCAATGGATAGAATGAGTTCAGGGAACTTTTACAATTACTACCATCAAGCTAGCCATAACGATAGAGCCAAGGGGCATTTCAGAAGCACCCTTCCCGCTGTGCAGCGAAGGACGGGAAAGTTAATTAAACACAAGGGAGGGTAACTTTGTAAAAGGTATCATGTATCATTTTTGTTTAGAATTTAAATAAATGATTTGCGGCATCAGTCCCGTTATTTTCTAGACACGCTTCGGGCAATTAACTCGTTTTTATTCTTTTTAAAGCTCAATATTAATCAGAAACCGGTCACTTAGGGTCAGATGGTTTCGTGTAAGCCAACCATTTTTTTTTAGGTGAGCGTTGGCGATTAAAAAGAAAAGCGATATTCGTGCGAATAGATGCCCGGATGCACGGATTTTTGAATTAATGCGAACACCACAAATTGGAAGAGTTGAAAGTTGTCCAAATTTTGGAGATGGAATTTGGCAGGTTAACTTTTTCGAATTAGCCTTTCTCACGTTTTATGTGACGCGAATTTTTCTTTCATCTTGTTTCGCGGTATTTTATTACCAAAACAAACATTAAAAAAAAAAAAGTGAAACGCAAACGGATATTCTTAAGATGCGTCCATTCCACCTGCGCGTTTAGCGATGTAGCGGCCATTTTCAAACTAAAGCGTAATGCATGGATGTATCTTAGGGACTTGTAATATTGCGCAGAGAGTTATTGTTGACCGCCATTTTGAACTAAACAACTGGCCAACGTTACGTTTTGTTTTAGACATAAGAAACTATTTGTCTCTGTCGTTGACGCGTTGTAAGTCGTTGCTCAGTAGAAAGTAGATGCCGCAAAATTTTCTACTCTGATAGCTTTTTCCCTGGACTGCTTGCATTTGGAATTGCCCCTGCTCCCTGTTTACCCAACCGTACCAACATCTTTCTGGTTAACTCTCCACTTAGGTTGTCCCTATAAATCTGTCCTCTTTCACAATAGCCCTTATGCCGCAGTGGAAATATGTTTTGAATAAAACTGTAAAAAAGTGACCTCTCTCAGAGTGGTGACATTAGCAGTCGTAACGATGTTGATCTACGCCCTCTTCATCTGTGCTTTGTATAATAGAAGCAATTAGAAGAACAACGAATAACTACAATATTTTCTTTGGGATTTGATTTACTTCTTACAGCCATTCACAGCAAATACATGGGAGGTGACGGTGGCTAAGTGGTTGGCAGTACGGGTTGACGATCTGGGTGTTCCAAGTTCGAATCTCACTCGTTCCACAGAAACATATTCATACCCGATTTTTTTCGAAAAAAGAATTCTTTCTATAAAGATATCGGGGAAACCGATGTCAACAATAGAATCATCTGCATACTCCCGACCAACCTTCGTTGTTTGGTTGAAAACTTGAAAATCGCGTCCGATAACTTTGACGCCCAACACGCAAGAGGCAAGCACTCTCTAGCTTTTCTGTCACGTACCTCCTCCCATTACGTAACTTCCGATACACGTGTGCCCCAGTCACGACTTTCTCATTTTTGTGGTAGCTTCATTTTCCTCACATTAAAAACCGACTTTATGTCTAGCTTTTGTCCATCGGTGGAGGAGGCAAATAAGTAAGGACTAACGAGATGCATGGACGCATCACCAAAACGTCACTTTTACCAAATAAATATGGCTGCACACCCATTCATAAACTGAACAAATATAAGTACCTGACGTTGTCCGGAAGTAAAAGAAAAGTAACTTACTTGTTTATGAAGAACAGTAAAGTAATTTTGTTGACTTTGAATTTTTATAAACTTCGTTTAAGTACATAATGTTAACGTTTTTTTATCAAATAATCCAATTAATTAAATTAGAGGGAAATAACTCATGACATGATTAATTCCCTTTAATGTATCTGAATATTCGGCGAGTACGTAATAATTATCCACTGTAAAAGTTGTCTTAACCTGGGATTAAAAAGTAACTGACTTCTTTACGAAAGTAATGTTGGTAACTCTGGATTAAAAAAAAATTTCGGTTTGGTACTTGATAGTAATAATAAATTATTAGGAAAGAACACATAATAATTTGTTATTAAATGGAAATAACTCATGACATGACTAGTTCCTATCAATCTATAAGAATATATAAATAATTTGTAATATTAAAATGTTCAGATACCAAGTCAATTTGAGAAAATATGTGTTACATTGTTTTAATTACGTTTGTGAAGCTGCAGTGTTTAGGTGACGTCAGATGTGGTGTCATGCTAAACTCGTTTTTTTCAGCAGCCAACACAATAAGGAGGTGGAATTTTATACTTGATCGTTAAAGAGCGACCCCATACGTAGTTTTCCACCTGGGAACAAATCTGTAGGAGTTTGTTTATGTATTAGGAACATCTTTTAATAGATCACAATATGACAACATTCAATATTTGCACATTGCGAAGGATGACATTTTAGATAGATTTCAAAGTGACTCTAAAAAGAGAAACAATACACTCGGCTGAGCTCAAATCCAATGAGACAGTTTGGCCCTTATCTTGCTTTGAGATCTAAATAGAAACGGCATTGCTTTCCCAAATGTACGGTAATATTCGGTGAATAAAGAAAAATCCGCCACTCTGAAAGTTTTCTTTTCTGGAATAAGTATTTTTAGAAATAAACAGAGGCGAAATTTAAAAAAAAACCCTTCATGTCATAGCAGAAAGAACAACAAACGAAAATAAGCTAGTTCGAATCAAGTATCGATATATCAAACTGATTTCTATTTGGGTTGGACTTTGAAAATCCAGCAAGATAACTTTATGTGTTAAGTGAAAGAAAAAAGTAATATGTGAATGTATCTGATTGTGAGAATTGGAGGTTGACCAATTTTTTACGATGGAATATTGGCAGATTGACTCTTTTTAAACTTGTATTTCTTTCGCTTATTTCTCACGACATTTCCTTTCATCTAATTTTCTCACTGAAACGAAATAAATAAATGATAATAAAATAAATCAAAATGCGATGAAAGACACAAAAGTTCCTTCCTAGTAACACTAGAATAAAGTTATAAAAGTTTTGTACATAAGATTTTTGATAAAAATAATTGTGATTGCGGGAAACTGATAAAGTTCGTGCATGTTCTTTTATCTATTTTACTTTGGTAACGGCTGAATATGCATATTATATAATGATTAGTAGAAAAAAACCGACGTTGCTCGGGATTGAATGAGGATGACTACTATGTACTTTATCACAATACTCATAACAGCATATTATATTCTTTCATTTTTTATTGTTTTTACTGCCATCTTCCCCCCGTTTCGCCCCCAGTCGGAAGGAGCTGAAATGTTGGAAAACTCTCCGAATTAATACGGTTGAGGAAACAGGGAGCAGGGGGAATTCCAAATGCAAGCAGTCCAGGGAAAGTAGCTATCAGAGTAGAAAACCTTGCGGCATCTACTTTCTACTGAGCAACGACTTACAACGCGTCAACGACAGAGACAAACAGTTTCTCATGTCTAAAACAAAACGTAACGTTGACCAGTTGTTTAGTTCAAAATGGCGGTCAACAATAACTCTCTGCGCAATATTACAAGTCCCTAAGATACATCCATGCATTACGCTTTAGTTTGAAAATGGCCGCTACATCGCTAAACGCGCATTTTTATTAAAATCGGATATACGTATTTGAAGTTTTAAGAGGGTTCTGTCCCCAGGGACCACTTAGAGGTAAGGGCACGTAGATATTCGGTACATAGACGATAACGTAGAGATTTTGGGATCACTTACATTTTATAATTTTACACATATGATATAAATTTCATCAAAATAGGATGTACTTGAAGTTTAAAAGGAGGTTCGGCCTCTCTAAACTCACTTAGGTTAGGAGGCCACTTAGAGTTTCGGGACCACTTCTATTGTTTTCTCCTGAAAAATTATACATATGATTTAAATTTCATAAAAAAGGATATATTTGAAGTTTTAAGGGGGTTATGTCCCTATAGACTCGTTAGTGGAACATTTCCATTGTCTTCCCCGGTAAATTTTACATAAGAATATACTTTTATATTTGATGAAGATTATCTCACTTTTCTTTCTATAGGGAATACACAAACATTCACACAAACACACATACGCACGAGGTTCTCCCCCTTCCCCTAGCTCCCTTAGGTATGGATTACACTTAGATATTCGGGGCTAATTGCATTGTCTTCTCCAGAAAATGTTATATATATGATTTAAATTTCATAAAAATAGGATATATTTGAAGTTTTAAGGGGGTTATGTCCTCATAGCCCTCTTATGCCTGCACTTAGAGATTCAGGAAAACTTCCATTGTCTCCCCTGGTAGATTTTACATGAGAATACACTTTTAGATTTTTATGTAGATTCTCTAAATTTTCTTTCTATAGGGAACAGAAAAACATCACACACACAGCCATTCAGTTTTATATATATATAGATAATAACAGGATTGATATACATTTAACAAGAAAACATGAAATATGCTTCCGATACGATACGATAAACATGAAATATACTTCCGATACGACATGGATATCATGAAAGGTAGACTTACCCGTTACTAGTTCTGAGGACGCTGATTTAGTCCATCTTCATATTAACATATTAGATCGTTACAAAAATAATGACCGATTTCAGAAACCCACATTTATTCATGAAGATTTTTTCACCTTTCCAATACTCTGTAAATGATGTGACACTGGTGCAGTCCTGACAGCAAGTGTCTGAGACATTCCTTTGTCACTTTGACGTGGACTTTGCTCAACAAGTTCTTGCAATTGTTCACTCTCAAGATTACACGGCCGTCCTCTACCTTCTTAATCTTCAAGGCTCTCATCTCCAGTACGGAATTTCTGGAACCACCTTCGTATTATCGGATCGCTTGTGGATCCATCCCCCATGCTCTATTGATATTGGCAGACGTTTCGGAGGCATTGTTCCCATTTTGAACATAATAAAGCAGAAGTCATGTTCTGGAATTTTTTCATTGAGGGTCTTCTATGCTTCAAAAAACTTTGTAGCTTAAATAAAGTTACAAATTATTATTGAAGATAAATTAATTATCATATATGTTAACTTTTACTAGAAATAAACTACAAGTTATGTGTGCAAATGACCTTTTTAAACACATAACTTCATACGGGCATTATTTTTAAACAACCTAATATAATATAGCGCCTCTGAAAGTCGTATAAGTCTAGTACTTCTTTGGTCAGTGTTATGCTTAAATGGTATATTGATATCCGAAACACAAAAAATGTCAATTAGTGTAAAACATTGAGTTTATATATATATATATATATATATATATATATATATATGAAAAAAATGGCGGATTAGTTTGATCTCACACGTGTGAGTGTTTGCTCTAAAAGATTTTTTTGTTTTTTTTTGTTTATTTTCACCCTAAAATGAAACCGATGTATGGTGTGGGTGTTTTTCAAGACACTCTTTTATTATTTGTGAACTTTTTCTGATGATTTTGTAGTGTTGCAGAGACGATATTGATATACAAATGTTGTTTGGCACAAAACAAATGAAACGGACCGTTAAATATATCTCACAGAAATTTTAAATTTTTGGAAATGTGAAAAAATAAAAATAAAAGTAATAAAACAAACCATGGTTATTGGAATATAATAAAAACTGTATATATATATATATATATATATATATATATATATATATATATATATATATATATATATATATATATATATATACCTGGGAAAAACAGAAGTCATCTAAATTTACGGATATAAAAATATAATGTAACAAAGAAAAGAAAATAAGGAAAAAGATGACTAAAAACCCGAAGAAAAAAAGAAATAACTGGGTGAAACAACTAAAAACGGTCAATGGAAATTTTAATGCAGGAATATTTAGATTAATAATTATAGCGGATGATGAATGATTAGAAATACAAATAGATAAAAAGATCAGATACATATATGTTACCACATGAATATAAGGAGATCATAGTTCAATGTGAATATATATCTATATGCATATATATATACATATAAGTAATCCATGGACACGTGTTTCTGGCTCACAGCCGTCATCAGCATGGCTAACTTAGACAGAGATCGAACCTTCGATATTGATGTCTATAGTCCGATCGTTTTACAATCGTTTCGAAACGTGCAATATGCTACAATCAAACGCAGTTGGACGCTACTCATCAGAAACCACTATAAAACATTTATAAAAATGTTACATCATGCATAAAGTTCATGGAAGGAACAGAAAGCAGACACCACTTATGGTTATGGGATGAAAAATCCAAAATTCAAGCCGCCATTATATATATATATATATATATATATATATATATATATATATATATATATATATATATATATATATATATATATATATGTGTTTTAAGGTTCATATTTTTTTTAAGAAGCATACCGATCACGTGCGCATTCACGATCTCATATTTGAAAGTGGGAAACAACAACAAACCCCTTTGGCCCGGCTGCAACAACAGAAGCCGGTAAGAAAAAATACAAATCCGATGACATCAGGATATATTACACACCGATGATGCCAAGTTATTGGCGAAATATCTGTATCACTTTAAACTAACAAAAAAAAAATGGAAGTTTATAATAAAAAATTAAAAAAAATCGGTTTCGATTTATTATTTTTCTTTTAAAAAAAAAATTGATATCGCATCTTTAATGCTTCAAAAGGTATTTATTTTACCTATTCCTTATATATATATATATATATATATATATATATATATATATATATATATGTGTGTGTGTGTGTGTGTGTGTGTGTGTACGTGTGCGTGGAAAGAGAGAGAGGGAGGGAGAGAGAGAGAGAGAGAGAGAGAGGGAGAGAGAGATTTGACATCATTTCACAGGCCAATAATTTTGGCAATTCGTGATGAAATAACCTCAGATTTACACAGAAACAGATCAGGATTTTATATTTAATGTTTAATTTTGTGTGCAGACCAGGAGACTTCGATGGTATGGCCACGTTAAAAGAATGGATGAAAGTATTTTGGGTTAGTAGATGTAGAACAATTGATGTGGCAGCATCAGTGCACAGGAGAAGGCCATGGTTATAAGAATGGCCTTGAGAAAAATTAGGGATAGATAAAGACCTGGCCACAGATAGGTTAGTTTGGAAGTCATTTCCTACAAACCGTCCAACACATGCTAGCATATAAAACGGGCGTTAAACTGAATATGAAGGCATGATGATGATGATGATGATGATGAAAGGAGGAGGAGGAGGATGATGAGGATTACTTTGTTTCTTTGTAAACTGGACAAACTACATATACAGTATGTTCCCAACCATTTGCCATCATTTTGCAGGCCAATACTTTTGGCAAAAATATCCTCAAATTTTCACAGAATGTATAGAAATAGGTCAAGATTTACTATTTAATGTTTTATTTTTTTTCAGGTTGAGCTATGCCGTTAACTCCCCAAAAGAAGTTATTTTGCGTTTTTAAATATGATTGCAAGACTTGCAGCGTGCCTTCAATGCAAAAAATTGTGGATATGTGAACGGACTGCTCTTTTTTTTCATCCTCTTCCTGCTAGCCTTCATGAACTCAATCAGAGAATCATTTCCACACTGGGTAATGTTACCGGAGACGACATGCTACGATGTGTTTGGCAAGACGTTAACTATCTACTTTACGTGTGTCGTGTCACAGGCGGTACACACATACATACACCCCCACCCCCCCCACACACATATATATATATATATATATATATATATATATATATATATATAATAGTAATCCCGGTAAGTTTACATCAACAAGGTACAACATCCAGTGGATCCTTACGGTGTTTATATAAAGCAACCCAATTATAACTATAACTTTTTATAGAGAAAAAATTGTATTTATTCATACAAACATTAACTGGCTACACTATTATTTCGTTGCGCTTCATGTAGCCGAAGTGAAAAGTTTGGCTATTTATAGCTCTGACCGAAATAGGTTAGCAAATGTGTAGGCAAAAAATGTATGTATAAATAAATCATAGTCCCGATTATTAAAAAGGACGAAACGTACACGTACATAGATAATAAACAATAACAAATATTTATTATTATTTCTCGCTCCTCGAAAAAGTAGAGCACTGTAAGTGTAGTATTTACACAGCATGACGTCACTAGCTTTAAATGCATCGTTCCTTCCATTAAGAAAGTAGAACGCTCTAGACGTTAAGCCGTCAATAAAGTGGTAAAATTATCACTGTTCATTCGCTATTTAAAATTGGCCGTGTGGTTAAGGCGTCGGATTTGAGTTGCAAATTACTTGTAGTCCGGGGTTTCGAATCGCATGACCGGTAGCAAATAGTCGCATCTCTATACTGATGAGTTCCGATTATTAAAAAGGACGAAACGTATTCATACATAGATAATAAACAATAACAAATATATATATATATATATATATATATATATATATATATATATATATATATATATATTAATAAATGCGAAAGTTTGGCTTATTTCTCGCACTAACAATAAAGTTAAAACACCATATTTTAAATTAATTTAAATTTACATCACAGACGCACAATCTTCTTTATATACTGCTTATGTATATGAGATATCAGCCGCAAGATGAACTAATTTGCATATTGCTTTGCTGAGGGACGGGGGAAGCCAGTTGTTTTTCTGTGCATCTCACATACAGATGGGCCTTTTATACCTTAACTGAAGGGCTGTCTTCGGTTGGACTTGTGTTTTTTATTCGGTCGTGTTAAAAGTTTTGACTTGCAGGTCTGCTTCTATTTATCTTCCTCTCACAAGGTAAGATGTGACAAAAGGTCGGGAAAGTGGGAAAAAACCAGCGCTCGAGAATTTGAGCACTCTGGCTATTTAAAAATTGCCTGGGTAGCCCCGTCGGCATTCCCCGGTAGGGGCGCCTCAGGCGATTAGCAATAAACTAACCCCCCTCTCAAAGGGTGAGAAGGCAAAGCCTGGGAGGGTGCACCTCCTAGAACTACACAGGACGGACAACCGATAGACTGGCGTAAATCAAGGTCTGAACAATACCGGTTTATTGGGTCTGCTGTTCAGTAGAAGAAAGAAGTATCACGGTGACCTAAAAATAATTAACTCTGTGATTTGTTTTGAACTGGAGTTGTGGTTTTGTTTGGCGGGAGAATCAATCCGTTGAAGCACTGACTGAGACCACACGATTCACATCGACTTCAGACCAGGACAACGAGCGGACGATCACGGCCTGTGCAGCAGTGAACATAAACAGACGCGCGTTCACACATATTTATGTTTAATAAAGAATTACTATAAAATAACTAAACACATCGATTACATAGGCCCTTCTTATGTATGGACCCGTTCTTGTCAGTAATCTTTATTTCATTTTTGTAGCAACTAAAAAGAAAACGGATGCTAGAGTTTTCATTTAGTTTATCATCAAAAACGGTAGAAGCAAATGAAATATTCTTACTCTACAAAATTAGCGAATAAAATTAACGGCAATAATTAAACTAAATAGATTTATTTCGATATATTTCGATGACTGAAATTCGAACATTTTGAAATACGCGTCTAATTTTGCCTTTTCGTTTCTATTTGTGTTTGCCTTTATTAGAGAAGGCAACATTATCACACCGTCACTAGTCATTAAAATCATCAATATTCTTACTCGTGACAGAGATGCGCATGGCTCCCTGATGTCAGAAGCAGAGAGTAGCAAGAGGAAGGTGGCAAGAAGCCATTGCTTCCGGGCGTAAGGTGCGCAACATTCTCCTGGCGTATAATTAAGTGTTAATTACTAATTACTAATCTGGTATTGTCAAAGCACAGAGAGATCACAGATTAGGGGGTCATCGTGACCCAGCTTCAACCTATGTAATTATTATTATTTACTCACTAGGAGTTTTGACGTGAGTCATTATCAGTGATTGCTCACTGTCGGTAACAATTGATGTTCCGTGTGTAACAAGACAAAAGGGTGTGGGGCGTAGGGGCTAAAATTTCACGTGACTTTACAAATTAGGTAGATCGAAGTTTCCAAGTAGAAGTCGTAAGGGCTACGTGTCCCGGCAATGACGTCAAACAGACAGATAGCGGCTAAGCTGAAGTATCGGAAAAAGAGGGGAATCTTTCTCCTTTGACTAAATAACCAGAGAGAAAGAGAGAGAGAGATAGAAGAGAGAGGGACAGACAGGCAGACAGAGACAGAGAGAATAGAGTAGAGTAGAAAGAGAGAGAGAGAGAGAGAGAGAGAGGGAGAGAGAGAGAGAGGGAGAGAGAGGCAGAGGCAGGGGCAGAGGCAGAGGCAGAGGCAGAAGCCGAATCAGAGACAGAGACAGAGACAGAGACAGAGGGAATATAGTAAAGTAGAAAGATATATATATATATATATATATATATATATATATATATATAGAGAGAGAGAGAGAGCGAGACAGAGACAGAGACAGAGACAGAGAAAGAGAGAGACAGAGAGAGACAGAGATAGACAGAGACAGAGAAAGAGAGAAAGAGAGAGTGAGAGAGAGAGAGAGAGAGAGAAAGAGAGAGAGACAGAGAGAGAGAGAGAGAGCAGTGGGGTTGGATAGCTGCTTCCACCAATGGGAGATGGGTTAGGTGTTTTATGCGTGCGTATACATGTATCCTGTGAAGATAGAATAGACCCCAAATAGACTTTTAAACCAATTTCCTTAGTCAATGTTGCGTTATTGATAGCGTTTATGCAACGTGTTATTTAGAAGAAGAATAGCACGACAGAGAGAAGAAAAATTCAGAAAAACTCACAACTGCGACTGCAGAAATTTGACCAGTTGATTCCGGCGAGGAAGTGAACTACCGTGGAGATTGCTACACTTGGAGTTTGAGTTACAACAAGTCTCCCCAGATTTCTAGCACTCTCCGCCTCTTTCCCAAAATATTGCAATTCGCTTTGTGTTATCGCAACAGTCATTCACCATTGATTTCGCGCTGACAACGACTGTTAATATTCTCTTGAATTTGAGTGGCAATAAGTCTTCCTAATTTTCCAATACTCTTCGCATCTTTTATGTGGATATTTGATTAGTGCCCTTCTTCCTCGATCTTTCCATCCTTCTGGACACTTCATGACCATTTGTGTGGTACTAGCCGAGGCTAATGCCACCATATGCTTGTGTGTGTGCTTCGGAGGGGGGGGGGTCATTATAGAGTTTCTCGCACTTTTAGTGTAATTCTTTTTCTATTTCTACTCATCGTTCTTGGCCTTTTGGCTAAGATCAAAGTGTAGTATCTGTTCCGATGGATACTGCACTCCATACTGGTGTTGTCTTGGCCTTCGGGTCTTGATTTACGCCGGTCAATGGGTCTGTCCTGTGCAGTTCTGGAAGGTCCACCTTCCCAGGCTTTGCCTCCCCTCTTTGGAGAGGAGTAAGTTTATTGCTTACTGCCTGAGGCGCCTCTACCGGGGAATGCCGACGAGGCTGCCCAGGCAATTTTTAAACCCCACTTTCCCGACCTTGGGTCACATCTTACTTGTGGGAGTAAGATAAAAACTGGCCTTGTGCCTAACTCCTGGAGAGGAGTAAATCAATACTCATCGCCAGAAGGCACTCGTCGGCATTCGCTGGTTATAAAGGTTGGTTTCGGAACTCAAGTATTTTTCTTAATATTTCGATGGTTTTCATAAGTGCCGTTCATTGTATGGTGTCGATCTTCTCTTTGGTTTCAATTTCTCCTAGTTTTTTTTCCAGGTTTTAGTGCTTCTACAATTATTGGTACAACAGTATCTTTCTTCATGTGCTATATCACTTTTGGCGCTTAGGCAATTTCCATAAACTTGCTTAGTTGTTCTGTCGCTTTCATCTTCACCCTGTGATCTGCCGGGAAGACAAAGTCTACTTTTTGGCACATTTTTTCTTCTTGTTTACTATTATCATGTCCGGTCTCCTTACTTAGATGGTTTGTTCGGTTATATTTTATTACTATTGTTACTCATTAGGAGTTTTCACAAAGATCATCATCATGGATAGCTCACTGAAAATAATCGGTGGTGTTCCTTGGAGTCTGAGTGACAATAAATATCCCTAGATTTACAGTACTCTACACCTCTTCCGATAACCATTGGAATGATTTTGCGTTATCGCAACAGTCGCATACAATTGATTGCTCGCTGGCAACGACCATTGGTTGTCTCTGGGATTTGGGTGGTAATAAGCTTCCCCGGGTTCCCAGTACTCTTCGCACCCTTCCAGTGGAGGTCTGTTTAGTGCTCTTCCTCATCGGCCTTTTCATCCTCTTTGAACCTTCACAGCTATTTTTGTGTGGTATCAGTTTAGGCTGCTGCATCACAGTGTGTTTGGGAGGGGGGCAGTTTATGAGATTTCGTCCACGTGGCTGGTTGGGATTTGTAACACTTACCGCTTCAGATATACTGACCTCTTAGATCCAGCAAGACAACGGCAAGCTTATAGTTGACCTACGTGTATGTCGGAAGCGTCGTTCGTGTGAAGTACAATTAGTAACTGCCAACAACAAAGACCTTATCGAATGACACTAAATACACACGTCATTCGCCACACACAGGAGATATGTAATCGAACAAACAAACAATCAAACCAGCTTGATCACTTTCAAGAAAAATGTGCTCCCAATAAAACGTACTTGGTGACCTTCCAGAGAAACACACTCATTGACATTCAGTAGCCATGTCATTGGTGACACTTTAGATAAATATACTTGGTGAAAAGAGATGTACTTATTGACAAATTGAGAAATGTACTTGGTGACACTCGTAATACAATGCTTATGAACCAGTCGGTTACAATAGATAACTTGTTTGCTTTGGTATTGGTTTCTACTATGTAATCAGTTACTCACAGAAAGAAAGTATCACGATTCGAACCCGACACGCCAAGTCGCCAATCAGCGTCGGTGTCCACTTCACATCGACCACCCATTTTGTAACCCTAAAAAAGTTACTACCAACACTCGTGAAAAATCTAAACGATGACACTTAATATAAGTATTTAAAAAAAACTTATATGCTGTACCACAGGACACAATACCACGGGACTACTTCCCTGCAGACTACAACATGGTCGTCTTAAAATCCTATGTCAACAAATACTTGTCATGATTACTCATTAGTAATTAAATATTTTTCATTCAACCCATAATTTTAAAACCTCTCATAATATTCTTCATCATTAAACTGTCACTCCTTCACATTAATCAGTTGGCCTTGATAAGTGGTAACTTATTAGTCATAAAAATTAAACATTGTCGGGTTATTTAATGCCCATATGATCTGAAACTGTCTTGCCTTCGTCAAGGATCAGGGTAGTATTTATTCTGGTCTCTCTGAAGAGACCATTCACCCAGGCATTAACATCTCCTTTTGAAGGAGGTGGTTTATTGGCGATCGATTGAAGAATACCAACGGGGACGATCACGGATAATTTTGTATCCATCCAGAATGTGCCCTTTTTGGGGAGCTGGATTCCCACAAAAAAACTGAACTTGAGTCTAACTTTGATGATATAGTAGCCATATGAACTAACCATTGACCCTTATTTGTCTTGTTCATCTGCACAAGATGCAATTGGTGCATATAAGATGCACTTTATGAACATGGAAGACCAAATGGTTTCGGCTAATCGTTAAAATAATGGTACTAAGCGACAGCCGTCTATATGCATCAAAGTCTGAACGATCGGAAATGTTTGCTGATTTCGCGTGAATAAAAATAATGGTGAATCTTTTAATTCACCATTATTTTTATTCACGTCGATTTATTTTTTATTATTAATTTCTAATTTTGACATCAGCTTTTTTAACTAAGAATTAAAAGAAAGTCTAAAGTTGTATTTGCAATAATTAATTTCAAACATTATATAATGTTTCGAATTTTTTTAGATGAGGATTGATACTTTTTATTATTTACATCATTCAGACTACTGTTCTCATCTTGAATGTTGTACTCCCAAGGTTTTGATCGAGGTAACCTCTGCCCTCCAAATGGGCCCGTTGCACAGCTTGAAAGAAAAACGAGATCGCAAAAGAATTGCGTCAAAAAAGTGGTCTCGTAGGTCCACATGCTTCAAAGACACGCAAAGTAAAAAAAAGAAGAAGAAGAAAAATGGCTGTATAATAGAACAACATATATCATCTTCTATAAGTTATGAATAAAATAAACGTCGTGGATTATTTTTATGGATATTAGACGTGAATGCAGACTCTACGATATTGTTGTGGCCTCTTTGATCAACATCAGATGTGTTTATCAAGTAACCCATTATTTGTATTTTATTGCCCCCTCCACCTATTGTAAGGATGATTGTTACTCGTCGCTAAAAATCTAAATTCACACAAAAATTATGGTAAGGGGGTGTTATGCTTATTGTCTGTCACTAAATGTATAAATTAATACTGAAATCGTTGAGAAATATATACAAATTTATAAAGAAGATTGTATACTCGTTAACAGTGGCGTCCAGAGGTTCAGTGATTCCCGGAACCAACTCCTTGATTGTATTCTCCAAAGAGTCAAGTATATCCTCGTCTTGAGAATTATTATGAAAAATGAAGATAGTTTGAATATCATTATATGCGCCCACCCAATTCGGATGCTTAGGGCCATTGCCACGCCCCCTCTCTCTCTCTCCCTCTCTCTGCACGCCACTGCTCGTTAACCTTGTTGACATCACATTGTTAACAACATATCTCTTCTGACGTCCAAATGTGCCCTTTGCGCATCGGATAAATTAAGTAATAATATGTTCTAAGTGAGAGTCTCCAGAAGTTGAGAGTTCGATCCTTAGTTTTAAATTGAACTTTTGTCGATGTGTCAAATTTTTAAATTGAACTTTTGTCGATGTGTTAAAGTTTTAAATTGAACTTTTGTCGATGTGTCAAAGTTTTAAATTTAACCTTTGTCGATGTGTTAAAGTTTTTAATAGAACTTTTGTCGATGTGTCAAAGTTTTAAATTGAACTTTTGTCGATGTGTTAAAGTTTTAAATTGAACTTTTGTCGATATGTTAAAGTTTTAAATTGAACTTTTGTCGATGTGTTAAAGTTTTAAATTGAACTTTTGTCGATGTGTCAAAGTTTTAAATTGTACTTTTGTCGATGTGTTAAAGTTTTAAATTGAACTTTTGTCGATGTGTTAAAGTTTTGAAATTGAACTTTTGTCGATGTGTTAAAGTTTTAAATTGAACTTTTGTCGATATGTTAAAGTTTTAAATTGAACTTTTGTCGATGTGTTAAAGTTTTAAATTGAACTTTTGTCGATGTGTCAAAGTTTTAAATTGTACTTTTGTCGATGTGTTAAAGTTTTAAATTGAACTTTTGTCGATGTGTTAAAGTTTTGAAATTGAACTTTTGTCGATGTGTTAAAGTTTTAAATTGAACTTTTGTCGATGTGTCAAAGTTTTAAATTGAACCTTTGTCGATGTGCCAAAGTTTTTAATAGAACTTTTGTCGATGTGTCAAAGTTTTAAATAGAATTTATGTCGATGTGTTAAAGTGTGTAATACAGATTTTATCGATGTTAAAGTTTTAAATAGAGTTTATTTTCCAATATGTCAAAATTTTAAATAGAATTCCCTGCGGTCTGTCACACTGAATTTGTAAATAGCATTTTGATCTATTTGTTAAAGTTTTCAATATAATTTTAATTGACCTGTTGTAAATAACATTTTGATCGGTTCATTGGATTTTGAAATAAAACATTTTCGTCAGTTAGTCACACTTACGTTTTAAATAGCATTTTCTGTTGCACCTTTTATAAAAGTTTGAAATAGAACTTTTATTAGTCCGCCATGCTTTTAAATATAATTTTTGACGGTGTGTCAAAGTTTGAAATAAATTTTTTATCGGTCTGTCAGACTTAAGTTTGAAATAGCATTTTAATCGCCGAATGCGCAGATTGAAAGCACGCATTTATGGAATTACCGCCATTTTCTTGTCCCTATATATTTTATGCCCAACGAAGACAGAGTTAGACATGGAGTCAGTTTTTAATGGGGTAAAATCAAGCTCTCTCAAAAAGATAATGATTTTTTGATTGCTGATAAGATGATCGGATTTCAAACTACAGTTTGAAGCACTCATCCTTTCTAGCAAGTTAGAGACAGAGACGGTTTTTAACGTGAGGAAAATCAAGCTCCACGAAACGTGCTCTATTGATTGGGACACAAATTAAAATTGTTTGAATCTAAAAGGATTACCCTTTCATTGACTGAGAACAGATAATACACTTTGCTTCTAGGCGAAAGGCCAAGGAGCTCTAAGTATCACTTTTTGTTGTATCGTTTTTTACCCTCCGCGTGTTATTCTGTAAAAAAAAAATATCATCACATTTACTGTGATATCATCTAGGTATTTACTGTGATATGATATCATCTATGTATTAACTGTGATATGATATCATCTAGGTATTTACTGTGATATGATATCATCTAGGTATTTACTGTGATATGATATCATCTAGGTATTTACTGTGATATGATATCATCTAGGTATTTACTGTGATATGATATCATCTAGGTATTTACTGTGATATGATATCATCTAGGTATTTACTGTGATATGATATCATCTAGGTATTTACTGTGATATGATATCATCTAGGTATTTACTGTGATATGATATCATCTAGGTATTTACTGTGATATGATATCATCTAGGTATTTACTGTGATATGATATCATCTAGGTATTTACTGTGATATGATATCATCTAGGTATTTACTGTGATATGATATCATCTAGGTATTTACTGTGATATGATATCATCTAGGTATTTACTGTGATATGATATCATCTAGGTATTTACTGTGATATGATATCATCTAGGTATTTACTGTGATATGATATCATCTAGGTATTTACTGTGATATGATATCATCTAGGTATTTACTGTGATATGATATCATCTAGGTATTTACTGTGATATGATATCATCTAGGTATTTACTGTGATATGATATCATCTAGGTATTTACTGTTATATGATATCATCTAGGTATTTACTGTGATATGATATCATCAAGGTATTTACTGTGATATGATAACATCTATGTATTTACTGTGATATGATATCATCTAGGTATTTACTGTGATATGATATCATCTAGGTATTTACTGTGATATGATATCATCTAGGTATTTACTGTGATATGATATCATCTAGGTATTTACTGTGATATGATATCATCTAGGTATTTACTGTGATATGATATCATCTAGGTATTTACTGTGATATTGTATCATCTAGGTATTTACTGTGATATGATATCATCTAGGTATTTACTGTGATATGATATCATCTAGGTATTTACTGTGATATGATATCATCTATGTATTTACTATGATATGATATCGTCTATGTATTTACTGTGATATGATATCATCTAGGTATTTACTGTGATATGATATCATCTAGGTATTTACTGTGATATGATATCATCTAGGTATTTACTGTGATTATATCATCTAGGTATTTACTGTGATATGATATCATCTAGGCATTTACTGTGATATGATATCATCTAGGTATTTACTGTGATATGATATCATCTAGGTATTTACTGTGATATGATATCATCTAGGTATTTACTGTGATATGATATCATCAAGGTATTTACTGTGATATGATATCATCTAGGTATTTACTGTGATATATATATCATCAAGGTATTTACTGTGATATGATATCATCTAGGTATTTACTGTGATATGATATCATCTAGATATTTACTGTGATATGATATCATCTAGGTATTTACTGTGATATGATATCATCTAGGTTTTTACTGTGACCTGATATCATCAAGGTATTTACTGTGATATGATATCATCTAGGTATTTACCGTGATATGATATCATCTAGGTATTTACTGTGATATGATATCATCTAAGAATTTACTGTGATATGATATCATCTAGGTATTTACTGTGATATTATATCATCTAGGTATTTACTGTGATATGATATCATCTAGGTATTTACTGTGATATGATATCATCTAGGTATTTACTGTGATATGATATCATCTAGGTATTTACTGTGATATGATATCATCTAGGCATTTACTGTGATATGATATCATCTAGGTATTTACTGTGATATGATATCATCTAGGTATTTACTGTGATATGATATCATCTAGGTATTTACTGTGATATGATATCATCTAGGTATTTACTGTGATATGATATCATCTAGGTATTTACTGTGACCTGATATCATCTAGGTATTTACTGTGATATGATATCCACTATGTATTTACTGTGATATGATATCATCTAGGTATTTACTGTGATATGATATCATCTAGGTATTTACTGTGACCTGATATCATTTAGGTATTTACTGTGATATGATATCATCTAAGTATTTACTGTAATATGATATCATGTAGGTATTTACTGTAATATGATATCATCTAGGTACTTACCATATTCTATCTGGGTTTTTTTTCGTCGAAAACGACATGTTTCCTAGGTGGTGAGAATCAAGTCAGCGCCCCTACAGAAGGGGCAGTCTAGCCTATTAATAATTGCCTAAGCAGCTCTGTCGGCATTCCCCGGTCGGGGCGCCTCAAGCAGTTAGCAATAAACAAACTCCTTCCCCAAAAAGGTGAGGCAAAGCCTGTGAGGCTGGATCTCCTAGGACTACCCTGGACTAATACTCCAGCCTGACATATCAAAAGGTCACCGAAATGGCCCAATTTCCGCCGAACTGATTGTCGAGAACCCTAATCCTCGACTAGTATCTCCCAGTCAAGAGTCACTGCCTATGTAATCTGAATATGTGTAGTCATTCTTTCATGGACGAACCGAGTGATTCATCTGTTAGTAAAATATAAACAGCTGTTAACATTGTTATCATGGTGCCACATTTGGACATGGTGGTGAAGATGTGTTTAATCTGAACAATTTCTTTGGCTTTCTTTGTCTTTGTTTCTAATCTTTTTACAGCGATTATTAGGTGTCAGCGTGTACTGGTTGTATGTCGTTTTAGTGTGTTGCGTTCTATTTAGACAGTGGTTGGTTCTAAGAAGAACTTGCTGCCCGCTTCCGCCATTGCCGCCTCCACCCCCGCGCGTCTTGGCAGCGGGTTTGGATTTTAAAATATCGGCAGGTTTTGTTGTTTTGCTTTTGTGTTGCCTCTAGAAAAGTTGGTGAAGCATTACTAAGAGAATGTTTCAACAGGGACAAAAAAGAAAATGAAATAAGGAAAATGAAGAGGGTGGATGGGATAATGAGCAACTAGGGGCGGGGCAGGGCAGGACAAGAAGAAGAAGAAGAAAAAGAAGAAGAAGAAAAAGAAGAAGAAAGAACATAAGATGTAGAAAAGGAATATAATATTAATGAAGCTGAAGAAAAGAAAAAATAGAAGAATAAGAAAGGTTGTGAGGGGAGTAGTAGTAGTAGTATAGTAGTAGTAGAAAAAGAAGAGGGGAAAGAAGAAGAAGAAGAAGAAGAAGAAGAAGAAGAAGAAAACAAAGAAGAAAAAGAGGTTCAGAAAAAGAAAAACAGAATAGGGGGGAAAAAGCAGAAGATGACACAGAAGAATTCGAAGAATTCGAAGAATTCGAAGAAGAAGATAAGAAAAAGAAAAAACAGAAGGGGAAGAACAAGCAGAAGATGAAGCAGAAGAAAAGAAGAATTAGAAGACAGGATAGTATTAGTAGTAGAAGAAGAAGTAGAAGAAGAAGATAAAAAACAAAAAAGAAGGAGACGATGGAGAAGATAATTAGAAAAAAAAGAAGAAAACGAAGATGAAACCGAAAATGGCAGAAGAAGAAAAATAAATGTTATGAGGAAAGTATTAGAAGAAGAAAAATAAAAAAGAGGAAAAAGAAGAAGAAACAGAAGAAGAAAGAGAAAAACAAAAAGAAGGAATACATGCCCAATCTCTGTCGGATCCATAACGCAATTATCACTAGGGAGGTTCGTAACCTACACGTGTTACACATGTGAGTAACTGACGCCGATCTAAAGAAGATCAAATGCGAACAAAGCAGAACACAGTTGTTAAATAAATTCATACTGTCACATAAGAGGTATCTATATATTAATACAATAGCGTGTGTGTTCGTGTGTCACGCGTACACCAAAAGCTCTGCGCATGCGCTCCGCACCTAGATTTGGAAAAGCATTCAAGTCACCTAATTTTCGTAAGTTTTTTAAGTATTTCCTTTTGATGCAACAGTTAGCAACGTAGGATTTTGATGTCGGTTTTAGACGTCGGCCCGACTGGTTTATAGTTCGATCCCAACCAACCAATAAAATTTTTTTTGCATCGAGGGAGGGGACAACCGGGAAAACACATATTAATACGATGTTCATTTAAAAAAATAAATATGCAAGTCAAATCTTATCGTATTTTATTCAAACATGTATAGGTTAGGAACAAGATTATTAGTATTGAAAACATCATTTCGTGTAATTTACACTAGTCCCGCTAGTTAATAATTATCAAAAGAAGAGAAGAAAGACAGACAGTCGACCAAGGAATAAATCATGCCAGCATATTTTCTTCTTTCTCTCTTCTACTTTTCTTTCTTCACTCGCTTCTGTTCAAAACTAGTTCATACCCTGGGTACGGGAAATGCGAGACTTGATATAAATCACAACAATGCAACAGTTTTAAGAACACGTATTTCCGGTCACGTCGAACATTCTCTTTCTGCCTTCATATCACGTGATTTAAAAAATGAAGATTTGAAAAGTTAGCGATAAAATCTGAAGCTATAGAATTATGATATAAATCACTCGGAGAGTCGTTTTTGCTATGTTCAGTACTAGGAGGTCCACCCTCCCGGGCTTTACCTTCTCCCTTAGGCGGGGAATGCCGACGGGGCTGCTTTAGAAGCAAGAGTGCGCTGGCTTCTCAAAATCACACCTCCCCTGGAAAATAATATTATCATCGGATTGTCTTCTGTGGCTGTTACAGAAAATACGACAACTTGACATCAAGGATTGTCTTGGAGATAAAACAATAAAGAACTTGAGAAAATAAAGGATTGGTTCTGGATTCTGGAGGAATCATCGTTATTATTATCATGAGATTCATCGACAAAGCAGATGAAGTCATCGAAATTCTTCTAACAATCCGAAAAGTATTATGGATTGAACTGTTTGCTTTCTGGATAACTGAAGAATACTTAATCTTTATTCGTTGAATTTCCGAATAAGTATTTCACCCATCTTCGCCATACCACAAATGTTGGAACGATTAAATAATCGGAATCGGAATCGGTATCGGTATCGGAAAAATCGGAATTTTTTAGGATACCGGAAATATTTGTGACAATTTTCTGATGCCAAAAACGATTATTTTACTTTTTTGTTTGTTTTTATTACAAAACTTAATTTTCCATTGCTGGTACTAATGATAAAATGATAAATATTTATTGATTTTAAACTATCAGTAAACTAAAATCTATAGATCAACCTATGGATATATCCATATATTACATGAATTTTTGACGATAATCCCTACGTAAAGATTATATGGAATTCTAATATAGACATAAAAATGTATTTAATCTCGATTTTTAAAATATATTCCTCCGTAAGTATAAAGCACATTGTTTACAAAGATTTATCAAAGCATTACTTACGAAAAGGAAAACAGCCCAGACTAATTTTTTAGATTTTGTGTGAAAATTCGAAGGGAAAATGTAAATAAAACTGACAAATATGTAATTAGTGCGGATCCTGGTGAGTCACTAGCGAGATGTACATTGTCGTAATTGTCGAAATTGACGTTTGTTAATGAGGAAAATTGTTTTTATACCACAGAGGGTTTTTTTTTAATATATCATCAGGGATTAATTGCCAGAGATTGCCAGAATGTTGACGGGTATTAGTGAATCAGCAGCAGCTGACGCAGCAGGGATTAATTGACCAGGCCGACGGGCATAGATTGCCCGAATGCTGACGGATATTACAGAATCAATAGCAG
Source organism: Sepiola atlantica (assembly GCA_963556195.1). Classification (NCBI taxonomy): domain Eukaryota; kingdom Metazoa; phylum Mollusca; class Cephalopoda; order Sepiida; family Sepiolidae; genus Sepiola; species Sepiola atlantica. The sequence continues at coordinate 35,163,567 of OY744544.1, read as the reverse complement.
CTGACGGGCTGACAGGCTGACGGGCTGACGGACATAAAAAGTAAAACCGTGAGAGAGAGAGAGAGAGAGAGAGAGAGAGAGAGAGAGAGAGAGAGAGAGAGCGAGAGAGAGAGAGAGAGAGAGAGAACGTCGAATAAGGAGGAAGTCACTACGACATTCTTTATATCTTCTCCTTCTTCTTTCCCCCTCTCTTCCTTTCTTCGTCTCCTCGTAACGTCTCTTCAGATCAACACGATTTCATACTCTGTGTAAGGTATATGCGGGACCCGATATAAGCCTAATCATGCAGACATTTGCAGAATACATTTTTCTGGTCGCCATAAACATTTTTTTCTGCCTACCGATCACGTAATTTTAGATATAAAGATTTTGACGTTTTTAAATTGCGATAAAATCTGAGTTTGGGTTCATCATCTTGGCTTCCGCGTATTTACAGAATATGCGTCAATACTGTTTGGCCTTTTGGCTAAGATCAGAGTGTAGTATCTGTTCCGATTGATGCTGCACTCTGTAAACCGGTACCGTCTTGACCTTCGGGTCTTGATTCGGTCGGTCTGAGGTATTGTCCTGTGCAGTTTTAGAAGGTCCACCCTCCCAGGCTTTGCCTTCTCACCCTTTGAGAAGGGGGTAGTTTATTGCTAATTGCCTGAGGCGCCCAAACCGGGAAATACCGACAGGGCTGCTCAGGCATTTTTAGACAGCAAAAGCGCTCTTCTTTCTTTAGAGCGCTGGCTTTTCAAATCCCACTTCCTCGGCCTTGTGTCATATCTTACTGCTTTCGAAGGTAGATAAATACCAATATCAGAGTGTAGTATCTGTTGAGATGGATGCTATACTTTATAGACTTGATTCCGCCGTCTGAGGTATTATTCTGCGCAGTTCTAGGAGGCTTTGCCTTCTCACCCTTTGAGAAGGAGTTAGTTATTGCTAATCGCCCGAGGCTCCCTACCGGAGAATGCCGACTGGGGTTGCCTAGACATTTTTGTAGGCAAGAGCCCGCTAATCCTCGTGCACTGGCTAACCACATCTGACCTGTGTCGAGCCTCTTGGAAAAGAGGTAAATAAAAATACTTTGACCTTGTGTCTAACCTCCTGCTAAGAGTTAAATAACTTGGCTTTTTGGCTAAGAGCAAAGCGTAGTATCTGTTGTGGTACTACACTTCATCTTTTCTGTCCTTGATCAATGAAAGAGAAATCCTTTTAGACTGCGGCAATTTTCATTTTTGTCCCATTCCCGAGTGTCCCATTTAGGGGAAGTTGGATTTTACTCGCATTAAAAACTGACTTTGTATCTAACTTTGCCCTCGTGGGGAGGCAAGTAAATAGGGATACCCAGGATTATCTCGTGGACGAAACGGTACTGGTACAGCTTTTGAACAAGACAAAACCGACTTTGTCGACGTAGAATTACGTAAACAGCCGAAAAAAGTCGAATAAAAACAAACCGACGTCAAAATCAAAACGAAGCGACGTTTTCAACAGAAAAAAAAATAATGAAACAACATTCAAAACAAGAAAAACACTCATCTTTATGAAAAATTATTTATTTTTTGACGAAAAAATTCATGGAAAACTTTTTATAATTTTTTACGCGAGAAAGTTAAATTGTAAACCAGACAAAAAAAGGAACAGTTTATTTTACCCTGACCCTAACCCTAACCCTAACTATAAACTAACCCTAACCTACTTTTATCTCATTTGATGACAGTTTATTCTTTTCACCTCCTTTTGTTCTCTATTGGAAATTGTTTACCATCCCCGATTTATGATTTAATCTATTTACAATTTACTTTGTCTGTTTTTCTCGCCTCCTGATTGAATAAGCGCTTCGACATCTTCCGGCAGTTTACGTAAACAGTCGGAAAGAGCCGAAGGAAAATTCGGTTTTATTCGGTACAAAAGATGTACCAGTAGCGGCGAAACAATCAAATTGATCGGCAAAAGCGATGAAGCCATCGAAATTATTCTAATAACCGGAAACTTCAAAAATATTACGAATGGAAATATTTTATTGCTGAATAATTTGATAACAAATCATGTTTATTCGATGACTTCTCATATAATTATTTGACCCATCTTCACCATGCTACTCTGTCAACGTCTTTGCGGAATACACTATTATTGATATATCTAAAACACGACGCTTCACACCTTCATCATACTTGGCCTTTTGGCTAAGATCAAAGTGTAGTATCTGTTCCGATGGATACTACACCCCATGGACTGGTATTGTCTTGGCCTTCGGGGCTTGATTTACGCCGGTCTATGGGTCTGTCCTGTGCAGTTCTAGGAGGTCCACCCTCCCAGGCTTTGCCTCCCCTCTTTGGGGAGGAGTAAGTTTATTGCTTACTGCCTGAGACGCCCCTACCAGGGAATGCCGACGGGGCTGCCCAGGCAATTTTTAATGGCCAGAGTGCTCACCTCTCGGGCGCTGGCTTTTCAACCCCCACTTTCCGACCTTGGGTCACATCTTACTTGTGGGAGTAGGATAAAACTGGCCTTGTGCCTAACTCCTGGAGAAGAAGTAAATAATACACCTTCATCATACTTGGCCTTTTGGCTAAGATCAAAGTGTAGTATCTGTTCCGATGGATACTGTACCCCATGGACTGGTATTGTCTTGGCCTTCGGGGCTTGATTTACGCCGGTCTATGGGTCTGTCCTGTGCAGTTCTAGGAGGTCCACCCTCCCAGGCTTCGCCTCCCCTCTTTGGGGAGGAGTAAGTTTATTGCTTACTGCCTGAGGCGCCCCTACCGGGGAATGCCGACGGGGCTACCCAGGCAATTTTTGATAGTCAGAGTGCTCACCTCTCGGGCGCTGGCTTTTCAACCCCCACTTTCCGACCCGACCTTGGGTCACATCTTACTTGTGGGAGTAGGATAAAACTGGCCTTGTGCCTAACTCCTGGAGAGGAGTAAATAATACACCTTCATCATACTTGGCCTTTTGGCTAAGATCAAAGTGTAGTATCTGTTCCGATGGATACTGCACCCCATAGATTGGTATTGTCTTGGCCTTCGGGGCTTGATTTACGCCGGTCTATGGGTCTGTCCTGTGCAGTTCTAGGAGGTCCATCCTCCCAGGCTTTGCCTCCCCTCTTTGGGGAGGAGTAAGTTAATTGCTTACTGCCTGAGGCGCCCCTACCGGGGAATGCCGACGGGGCTGTTCAGGCAATTTTTGATGGTCAGAGTGCTCACCTCTCGGGCACTGGCTTTTCACCCCCCACTTTCCGACCCGACCTTGGGTCACATCTTACTTGTGGGAGTAGGATAAAACTGGCCTTGTGCCTAACTCCTGGAGAGGAGTAAATAATACACCTTCATCATACTTGGCCTTTTGGCTAAGATCAAAGTGTAGTATCTGTTCCGATGGATACTGCACGCCTGTCCTGTGCAGTTCTAAGAGGTCCACCCTCCCAGGCTTTGCCTCCCCTCTTTGGGGAGGAGTAAGTTTATTGCTTACTGTCTGAGGCGCTCCTACGGGGGAATGCCGACGGGGCTGCCCAGGCAATTTTTAAATGGCCAGAGTGCTCACCTCTCGAGAGCTGGCTTTTCAAACCCCACTTTCTCGACCCGATCTTGGGTCACATCTTACTTGTGGGAGTAAGATAAAACTGGCCTTGTGCCTAACTCCTGGGGAGGAGTAAATAAAACACCTTCATCATACAATTCTTTTTCTATCTTTTATTATTCTGTTGTTCTCTTTTTTGTCATTATTATCTTATTATTGTCACTTCGATATTATATTTCGTGTATCGGACCGTTCCGCTCTAACAGACCATCATATTATCTTAAATGAGCCAGTTACCTCACAACAAATAAATAAATCTATTATTTGGGGCTTATGTAATATTGTTTATCATGTTCTCGGTGATCACATAAATTGGTGGCTCGTCCGGGATTTTCTTTAATTGAGTTAAGGGACGTATCTGAGATACAAGTTAAAGTGTTGCATAGCCGTCCCGTCATGGGTCGTGGCAGCTCTCGCTTACCTGGTGTATCAGCTTCGTCCTGGTTGGCCGCACGCCGTTCATCGTAATGGTCGCACGCTGCAGTCATCTTAAAGCACAACACAACCAAAGGCCGTTTTTGAGTTTCCAAATATTTATTTAACACAACACAAGTCTTGAGTTGGCTGGCACGGAGGGGGGGGGGGGTGAGAGAATCACCGCAATACGTACATTAACTTCTTAATTCATCCTTTTGGCTAAGATCAAAGTGTAGTATCTGTTCCGATGGATACTGCACCTCATAGACTGGCATTGTCTGGGCCTTCGGGGCTTGATTTACGCCGGTCTATGGGTCTGTCCTGTGCAGTTCTAGGAGGTCCATCCTCCCCGGTTTCACCTCCCCTCTTTGGGGAGGAGTAAGTTTATTGCTTACTGCCTGAGGCGCCCCTACCGGGGAATGCTGACGGGGCTGCCCAGGCAATTTTTAAACCCCACTTTCCTGACCCGACCTTGGGTCACATCTTACTTGTGGGAGTAAGATTAAAACTGTCCTTGTGCCTAACTCCTGGAGAGGAGTAAATCAATACACGCACCAAATTCTGGAAAGCAAGGGGGCGGATATCGTCACAACGAAAGTGACAACGAGACTTCCGCTGCTCCTGCTAACATCATCATCATCATGATCATCATAACCATCAGCATCATTATTTAAGAAAAGTAAGCATTACATGAATGGACGAAAGTCATTAGTAGAACAGCAAGTTAAATTGAAAAAAAATGAAACACTCATAATGATGCAAATATACAAATAAATATACGAAAGGCTAACCTAATTAAAATAATAGCAGAAGATAAAGTTGACAACGACATATTTGAGGAAGATAGATCTAACCAAATAAACGGAGGCGCGAGAGTGCTTTATCCCTTAATAGACTGCACGAATGGCCTATGCTGGAAATCTCATTTCTTTGATCAATCAGAACTCAGAAACCAATAAACCAAATTTGGTTAAAACTTTGCACAAAATTTTTATTTGATAGGTTCTATAAGTGTGTAGAATTTCAGCATCATTAGTCAAGGCAACCCAGAGATCCAGAAAGTTCAATCATGAAATCATGTTATCTGTGTGTACGTACGTACGTACGTATGTGCTACCCTGTATCTCATCAACTATTGGAATGATTCAGCTGATTTTTGGCAGAGATAGAGGTTCTAGGGTCTAGTTGATGGCATTTTAATTTCAGTTTACCATATACCTTAGTTTTCCAGAAAATTAAAAAAAAACCTTATAAGAAGGCATTATATTGAGGCATAGCCTTTACAAAAGTAGTGACATTCCCATGAAAAACTCCAGTATACTGAAATCATATGCCCTAAATAAGGGTTAAGATGAAAATTCATATACACTAAATGTACAAAAGCAAGGAAATTCCCAAATTTTTACACTTTTATTGTCATTAATTAAGGGTATGACTACATATCAACCAAACCATTTCATTATCACATCACTACAGTATAAATCTCTATGCATGAGTCGATGAAGTGTGTGAGGTGCGTTGAAGAAAAAATCCTACCAGTAAAATACATAGCCCTGTTGTGCTTGCATACCCTTAATGACAATAAAAGTGTAAAAATTTGGGAATTTCCTTGCTTTTGTACATTTAGTGTATATGAATTTTCATCTTAACCCTATCAAGGGCATATGATTTCAGTATACTGGCATTTTTCATGGAATAAAAGTAGAAACGCAAGAATTAGCGGCGACGCCAATAGAGCTACAAAAAAGAAAGAATCATAGTTTCTTGGAAATTCATCTGTAGAATAGCTGGTAAAATCGAAATAAAATGGGATATTCATGATGGTTGAAAGTTTCCGACTGGATGCATGAAAGGCTATGACAAAGTCTAGCTCAATTAAAATAATCTAAATAAAGAAATGCGAACGTTAGGCCTAATTATTCGCACTAACGGTAAAAGAAAACGTCCTACTTCAAGTTAATTCAGCTTTGCACAATAGACGTACCCTCTTTTTTTATCTACTGCTTATTTATCTCCGATATAAATCACAACGTTAACTAATTGCATATTGGTTTTTAAGAATTGTGAATCTTATTAATTAACTATTATTTTTTTTATTGTATTTTAATTCAATGATTTTATTTTAGTTTAATAAAAATAAGTAGTTTTGTTTCGCAATATTGTTTTATTTTGCAGACAAATATTTAGCATTTGTGTTCAAATGTTCCATTCTTTGGAGAAGCCAATTAATTTTCAACGAGTTGCGATCCATTTAAAAAATGCAAGTGAAAAGGCAAATTGATTTTTTCTGTTTTTTTCTTTTCTTTACGGTCACATTTAACATAACTTTGTATCGAAATTACCAACATGTTAATGTTTATCTATCTATATGAATAAATAAGAAAGATTGTTTAGTGTTTACAACAAAGTTATGCATTAAATGTTTATTATTTTTAATTAATGGTTCACATATTTCAAGTAGCGATAATTTCAAAGCGATAGCAAGCAGGCAAGCAAAGCCAGCTAATATATAATGAATATTAAAATAGGGTATTGTTGTCACATCTGGGCTGGTGCTCTAACCACTAGCCACTCCTTTTTGAACAGCGTACACAAACGAGTCCCTAACCGAATAGGGTCCGAAATGTCTACTAAGCTCACGCAGCAATTCCATCGTCACAATGTGGCATCACCGTTCTTGTTTTACAAGTACTTCCACGGAATGTGCTCCTATAAATTTACTGCACTTGTATCACCTCAACGTACATATCCCCGATCAAAAAAGCGAGCAGCAAAATCCCACCCCTTCACTGTATAGCCCCCAGATACCAAAACACTTTCTGCTATAATAGCTTCTTTCCACGGACCGCTGGCCTTTTGAATTATCTCCTTGCTCACTGTTTCACCGACTGTACCAACAGGTAGGAATTTAAATGTAATGTGAACAACTATCTTATTACACAAGTCCCCACTTAGGATACCGCCTATAAGTCTGGTCCCTAATCACAGCAGCTCGTTACGTCTCAGTAGCAATATGGCTCGTAAAACCGAACCGATTATACCTGGTGTGATATCAACTCTTGGCGGACTATGCCGACTTCCTCCAAAAGAAATATCAAATTCGCAAGCGGTATCCAGCCTTATGTATGTCCCGGTTATGGGAAGATGACATACAGCGGCCAGCATTATCAAATGGTCACCCATCTAGTATTGGCCAGGTTCAATGTCGCTTAACTTCGGTTATCTAACGAGAACCGGTGTGTCAACGTGATTAGGCCATAATAATATACGAATATAATCTCTGTATAATCTCGTTTATATGTGTGTGTGTTTTTCTCGTCTCTACGTTACTTACACATATGTTTTTATTTATTGTTAATCGATTCATCATCATCATCATCATCATCATCATCATCATCATCATCATCATCATCATCATCATCATCATCATCATCAGCAGCAGCAGCAGCAGCAGCATCATCATCATCATCAGCAGCAGCAGCAGCAGCAGCACCGGTTTAACGTCTATTTTACATGGTGGCAAGTGTTGATGTTTTCAAATATCAAAATTGACTTCCAACCAAACCTATCTTTGTCCAGGTCTTTGTTAAGCTCTCTTTCTCGCAAGTCCATCCTTATCACTTCCTCTTATGTTTTCTTTAGCTTTTCCCTGTGAACTGGACCTGCTACCTCAACTGTTTTACATCTAGAAATCTCACCCATTCTTTCAACGTGGCCATATCATCGAACTCTCCTGTTCAACACATATCTCCTTTTGCTCTCCATATTTAATCTTCCTCTGAGGTTATCAGAACTAAATCTAATCATCATCATCATCATCATCATCATCATCATCATCATCATCATCATCATCGTCATCGTCATCGTCGTCGTCGTCGTCGTCATCGTCGTCGTCGTCATCGTCGTCGTCGTCATCATCATCATCATCATCATCATCATCATCATCATCATCATCATCATCATCATCATCATCATCAAGGTTTTTGATCACTCTCAGAGGAGGAACCATTCCCTGGTTTCCTTCCACTTTATTGGTGTCTGCCATTCAGGGGTTGTGACATAGTCGCCATATTAGGCACTGTGGGTTGGCCACGCTATATGCTCATAGCTAGGTGTAACAATGTTATTTTTCTTTCATTCTCCCACATACCAAATGGTCACCCATCTAGTATTGGCCAGGTTCAACGTTGCTTAACTTCGGTGATATAACGAGAACCGGTGTGTCAACGTGATTATGCCGTGAACAAAAGTAAAAAAAAACAACATAATATTGCTTATAAGCTGTAACAATACAAATTGCACAACTTTCATTAGGGATGCTGCCAACCTTCATGTGCTACCCATTGTGAATACCTTATTAAAAATGAATCAAGCAAGTTAATATACCGTGACTTGCAGTTTTGTCATACAAGAATAGTCCCAAATTATACAAGAAACACCTAAAAAAGGAAACGAAAGAAACACGTCAGAATTATTCATAAAGCCCCTTGCGTTTAACGTAATAACACCGATTGATAAGGACGAGCGAACGAGAATACTTAACTTCACACGCTCTCTTTCAATCTCTCTCAGTCTCTCTCTCTCTCTCCTGCACTGTCCCTCTCTCTCTCCCTCCGATCAATCAAGCGTGTTTGAACTCTCTAAACAAGGAGGCAAATAAACAGCAGTGCATTTTGAAAACCCCGTTAGGCCGTGATGGTTTTATGAGAATTCGCTAGCATATATATATATATATATATATATATATATATATATATATATATATATATATATATATATATATATATATATTTTAACACTAGCACTAATATACTTAAATGCTTATAATACCTAATAAACATAGTTAAATTTTCCCGCCATAATTAATTATAAATCTCACTCCAGGTCTTTACCTGTTTGTCATTATTCCACTGACGATGGACCCAGACGGGTCAGAAAGTACTCTGGACCAACATGTACACTATGGCAGTTTCATCAGCCAATTTCCTTCTGAGATTAAGATTTTAATCCGGAAAATTGAAGGGATCAACACTAAAATAGCCAGACAAAAATTGTCGGTTATTTTTAATAATACGTGTCTTAAAGAAAAAATGCTGCCTCGATACACACACATATATATATATATATATATATATATATATATATATATATATATATATCTTTTCCCTTCTCAGGTCGACCCATCGCTATCTTTGTCTCGTACATCACACGGATGCCTTCTCAAGTTAATGCCGACTCCGTTATCTTCATCCCGCGGATACATCTTTATATTCCTCTTGTATCCTCTTGGTCTGATGAGATGCTCGAAGCCAGCGTTTCGTAACTTTTTTTTTACTCCAAACTCAGTTTCGTTAATAACATTAGGTCTGCCACCATATATATATATATATATATATATATATATATATGTAAATCGACACATGCAAAATATAAATAAATAAATAAAATAAATAAAATAAATAAATAAAAAATCAATTTCATGGGTCGGGTGGTCCTTTTTTATACTAATGAGTCATCACTTACTAAGGCCAAAAGCCACTTTAGGATAAGGGTTAGTGATGGAACCGAACTTTGAAAGGATTAAGAACGATGATTAATTCACAGGACAACTCGACAAATATTTGTTGACATTGACTTGAAAACGAATATTTTGTAGTCTGTAGGTAAACATTCCCGCGGTAACGTGTTCCACAGATGGGAAGTTTATAGAAAGAAACTCTGTTCATGGAAGTTTCGTTTGATTTTAGGTGCACAGAGCAAGAAAAGAGATATGTTTGTAGTGTTGGTAGAAGACGAGTTCTCGCAGGGAGGGGGGATATGTTTTTTACGCCATACCAAATCCTTTTCGGATTATTTAATGCCGAATCTAATCATTTCTGATAAAAAGGTTTCATGGTTCGATTTCATAATATCTTTATATATTCCATGATAAATGCCATTATACTGAAATCATATGCCCTTGATAGGGTTAAGATGAAAATTCATATTCACTAAATGTACAAAAGCAAGTAACTTCCCAAATTTTTACACTTTTATTGTCATTAAGGGTATGCGAGCACAACAGGGCTATGTATTTTACTGGTAGGAATTTTTCTTCAGCGCACCTCACACACTTCATCGACTCATGCATAGAGATTTATACTGTAGTGATGTGATAATGAAATGGTTTGGTTGATATGTAGTCATACCCTTAATGGCAATGAAAGTGTAAAAATTTGGGAGTTTCCTTGCTTTTGTACATTTAGTGTATATGAATTTTCATCTTAACCTTATTAAAGGCATATGATTCAGTATACTGGCATTTTTCATGGGAATGTCACTACTTTTGTAAAGGCTATGCCTCAATACAATGCCTTCTCATAAGATTTTTTGGAATTTTCTGAAAACTAAGGTATATAGTAAAATGACATTAAAATGCCATCAACTAGACTCTAGAACCTCTATCTCTGCCAAACATCAGCTGAATCCATTAAATAGTTGATGAGATACAGGGTGGCACATACGTACGTACGTACGTACGTACACACATATAACATGATTTCATGATTGAACTTTCTGGATTTCTGGGTCGCCTTGACTAATGATGCTGAAATTCTACACACTTATAGAACCTATCAAATAAAAAATTTGTGCAATGTTTTAACTAAATTGGTTTATTGGTTTTTGAGTTATGATTGATCAAAGAAATGAGATTTCCAGCATAGGCCATTCGTGGAGTCTATTAAGGGATAGAGTGCTCTCGCGCCTCCCTTGATTATTGTTGGATTACTATTTATCAAGGTCAAAAGCCACTTGAGTATAACTGTCAATGGGATAGTACGATTATAAGCCGAAATGAATGAATGCAATGAACTAAATTTTATTACTTAGGTGCCGGTTCATGACAAGGACTTGTTGATATTTGATTTGGAGACGACTATGTTGTAGTCTGTAGGAAGCAGTTCAGCAGCAATGTGATTCACAGAAGGGAAACCTTTGCAAAGAAACTCTGTTTATAGAACTCTCTCTCCTGATGTTAGGCGTATAGAGACAAAAGAGAAAGTCCTTTTCCGTTGTGATAGAAGATTAGTTCTTCCTGTGAATGTCTTACGAAGATGAAACATATATTGGAGCTCAGTCGAGCACATTCTATCAACGTAAGGATAGATTAGATGTTATATTGTCACTTACCGATGGGTGTATACATCCTTTATACACGCGTGTCTTCGTTGTAAACCCAGGTTCTTGACTGTCGGTAGATAAAACAATTGGCTAAGAAAGGTGTATTTTAAAGAGAGAGAGAGAGAGAAAGAAAGCGAGAGAGAGAGAATCCCGTAGAACATCAGAGCGACAGTCCACTTGTGTACGCGTGAGATAGATAGATAGATAGATCGCTTGTCCTGTTATACCGTGCTACATTGTACGTGACCGACTATATTGTTGCTGTGCCATCTTGGAGAACGGCCACTAGGTTCCACTTGCTTAAATTTTTAGCCAAAATGAGACAAAAAAAATCCTGGTTGGACGTCACGTGGTTTCATCGACTTTCGCTCTGAAGTCACCTCTAACCTTTAGAATGTAACTTAAACCCTTCTGTCGAAATACGACCATTGCTATGTAACTTAGAGAGAGAGAGAGAGAGAGAGAGAGAGAGAGAGAGAGAGAGAGAGAGAGAGAGAGAGAATGAATATCAATGTCTCTTTTGTGAGAAAGAGGGAATAGAAGTTATCATCCGTGACTAGATTTCGGAGTTGATTTTGAACTCTGTTTACGCAACGGACAGTACCCCGAGGGGCTCATCCCCAGTTTTAGCAGCAGTATTTCATCTTAGAACGTATCTGATTCTTATACAGGAAAAATGTTTTCTGTAAATAAATAATCAGTAAACGTCAGATTCTAGTTAACTCATAGATGGGTGACTGGCAGTTACTAACATTCTGATCAGAATAGACCTGAGAGTAATGGCAACTAAATGGTGACTTCACGCTCCCCAAACTTCCTAAATTCTGGCCTCACTACCAAATCAAGTTTCATGTTATACCGGCACAAATTCTATTCAGCCCATAGATTATACCCTGACAGGTACAATCACTCCCCCGGGTCAGAATAGACCTGGGAATAATGGCAACTAAGGGGTTACTTCACACTCCTTACAGTTCTCGAATTCTGACCTCATCACCGGATGTAGTTTTAGGTCAGACCCACGACCTTGATTTGTGGTCACTTAATACAATGATAACTTCGCTGAGGCTAAACGATGAGAGAACGAATCCTCACTGGAACAAGATTTGTTGTGAGTGTATAAAAAATAATGTTAAAAACGGAAAATTCTATTAGAAGTTAAAGAGTAGAATTAGAGGTTCGTGTTCAGGATGTTGCGAAACAGACAGAAAGTCTTTAGTGACACGTAGCGGATATTTTTTTTATTTTTTACTTTTTTTTTCATATATATTTATGAATTAATTGTCTCCCCAACCCCCGACCACCTGGTCTGTAATTTAAAACAAACGATCCCAATCGAATTAACCTTTTCTTGTCTTCAACCGTTATTTCGACTTGGTCCATTTTCGGACAGCGAACACGTACACGGGAAATCCAAGTCAACGTATGCACTCAGATGTCATTTCGGTGTGCTGTGTACTGGAAACGGATGTGAGGTCATATGTTCAAAGAGAGAATGAAGAGATAAATATGCAGTTCGATCGAAAGCCTAGGAGTGCAGACACGTGAATTTAAGAATGTCTTGATAAGATATGATTAACCAGTTAGTCTCGGCCTTTTTGTCCCCCCCCCCCGACCCACTGGTCAGTAATTTAAAACAAACGATTCCAGTCGAATGAACCTTTTCATGTCTTCAACCTTTGTCTCGGATTATTCCTTTTTTGGGCAGCGAACACATATTCAGGGAATAAGGGTCAGCGTATGCACTCAGATCTCATCTCGCTCTGCTGTGTGCTAGAAACGGTTGTGACGTCACGTTCATAGAGAGAATGAGTAGAGAAGTAGGCAGTTCGATCGGAAGCCTAGGGGTGCAAACACGTGGATTTTGAAATGTCTTGATAAGATATGATTAACGAATAATTATAGGCCCCTCTTTGCCCCCCCCCCCCCTGTTCAGTAATTTAAAAACGACGATTCCAGCCGAATTAACTTTTATTGTCTTCAATCTT
>OY744544.1:35120431-35145431 GCA_963556195.1 Sepiola atlantica | reverse complement strand
TAACGCTTTTGTTTAAAATAGCACTTTCTTTATTCTGTTAGTCTTTTGTTTACAGTAGCTTTTTTCTAGATATGTCACACCCTAGTTTAAAATAGCATTTTCCTAGACCTGTAACGCGTTAGTTTAAAATAGCCCTTTCTTTGTTCTGTTAGACTTTTGATTAAAATTGAATTTTCTTAGAACTGTAACGCCTTAGTTTAAAATAGCACTTTCTTCGTTCTGTTAGACTTTTGTTTAAAATAGCATTTTCTTAGACCTGTAACACCTTAGTTTAAAATAGCATTTTTGTAGATCTGTAACGCTTTTGTTTAAAATAGCATTTTCCTACACCCGTAACACCTTAGTTTAAAATAGTATTTTTGTGGATTTGTAACGCTTTAGTCTAAAATAGCACTTCTTCGTTCTGTAACGCTATTGTTTAAAATAGCATTTTCCTAGACCTGTAACGCCTTTGTTTAAAATAGCATTTTCAAAGATCTGTAACGCCTTAGTTCAAAATAACACTTACTTCGTTCTGTTAGACTTTTGTTTAAAATAGAATTTACCTTGACCTGTAACACCTTAGTTGAAAATAGCAATTTTTTCATTCTGTAGTGCTTTTGTCCAAAATAGCATGTTGCCCTGTCAGGCTATAGTTTTAAATAAAAGTATGACAGAAAGACGAAAAGTGTAACAGACCTACGGAAATGCTATTTTAAACTAAAATGCGTGAGTCCAGAAAAAAATGCTATTTTTAACAAAAGCGGAACAGAACTGTGAAAATGCATTTTAAAACTAAAACGCGACAGATTGCCTGCCGAACCAAACCTTCATGAAGTCCGTGGTCCGATTCAATCTAAGCACTTTTTACTAATTAGTAACTACATGCGAAGGTAAAAAGACACTTGAATGATGATGAATATTATAAGAAGATTTAAAATGATGAATAGAAATAACAACATTTTATTACTTAAGAGGACGGTTTATGACCAGTGTTTGTTGATATTGAATTTGAAGACGATCATGTTGTAGTCTATAGGGAAATAGTCCCGTGGTACTGTGTTCTGTAAATGTTAAGTTCTTGGAAATAAACTTTCTTCATGGAAATTCCGACTCACACTAGTCACAAAGAGAAAGAAAGGAAAACTCTATTTATTTTTGGTAGGAAGACGAGTTCTTCGTATAGGCGTCTTATATGGAGGAACGAAAGATTTAAGCTTAGTGGGGCACTTTTTATTAAAATAGAGATCGTCTCTTATGTGAGAAAGGGTTCGGAAAGCAGAGAAGAGATCATCTCTTACTAGATTGCGAAGTCCATTTTGTACTTTGTCAATTCTATTCTAATCTTAAGCATGAGAGACTCACCGTCTAGGCGAACAAAACTTCTAAAAAAATGATGCCAGGCTACATTCAAAGAAAATTAACAATAAAAATTCGGGTGTGGAATCGTAAACAAAGGCCAATTCCCAAGTAAATATAAATATCATTTTTACAAACAACGGCCTCAAAGGAACCGGCAAAAGAATTATGCCAACCAATTCTCCAAAGAGAGTTCTAATACTTATTGCAACAAAATACTTTTTTCCTTTTTCACAAATGATGACATTTCAATCGTAGTCAGTCGCTGCGGGAAAATATGAAATCTCATTTGTCGTCTGCCTAAAATGATACATAGCCACCCAAGGGTGTTAACTCGTTTCTGGAAAATAAAATCACTTTTTCCCGACAATCTAAAACATTTCGAAAAAACAAAAATGAAGTTGTCACGGGCTGCAGCCAAAAAATGACATAAAATAAACTTGTACAAACAGAGCTTTTTTTACACGGGTTTCCCGTCTCTAGAACTCGACACCACAGGACTGCTCCCCTGCAGTCGTCTTCAAATCAAATATCAGCAGATTCCTGTTATGAACCCCTTACTAGTGATTCGAGCTTGGTCCATCCCCTCAATCTTTCTCAGTCCTCTCATAAGGTTCTTCATCTCTCAACTGACAATCGTTTCATATCATTAAGCCTTATCCTCCAGTGTCCTTTTGCCTTGATATGTTTTTATTCTATTTTTAGTAAAACTAAATACAAAAGAATAAGAATAATGTTTTAACTGCAATATGAAACTTCTAAATGAGATATTTTCTTCGTAGACAACGTTTTTATAATGTTTCGAAATCAAAGATACAGAATGACAGATAATGGATTTTCCCGAGATTTATAAAAGCTACCTTTTCTGATTTATTCCTGACCAATGTTAGAGTACTATCCCTGCAAGAGTTGTGTTACTTCTTGATGTTTATACGTTTCGGTTCAATTACGCATCAGAAAAATGAAGGAAGTACGAAGTATCACCTTTAACAGATTTATTTAACAAAACACACTGATTAAATTAAATGTAGAAAAACCGCTGAACGCGAGATGCTTAACCATTCTGTTTATTTTTATCTGTCCGGCAGACGACTCCCTTTAATGCCAGGGGCAATAACTCTAACTTTTTGCGTCAAGGGAAATAACTCGATTTTGATTTGTTAGGTTGACCTAACAAGTTGGTAATTTCGTTCTACTCATACGTGAAAAATTCAGAACGAGATTATTTTTCTCTTACTGACCCGATTTTCAAAGCTATCAGATGTGTCAGACCAGCTGTTCATCTGAGCATGGTCTTTAAAAAACCCGACGCTGTGTCAATCAGGTTCACATCTACTCTTAGAGTAAAGTGTAGTATCTGTTCTGATACTAAACCTTATATTTTCTGTCTTCAGTCAGTGAAGGAGAAATCGTTCTAGACTAAGGCAATTTAAATTTTTGTCCCAATCCAGAGCGCCCTGGATTTTTCCTACATTAAAAACTGACCTTGTGTCTAACTCTGCCCTCGTGGGTAGGCAAGTAAATATGAACTGTAAGAAACACACGATTGTTGACATTTTCCCCTATTGCGCGTCGATACAGGAAACAACACAATATAATCAACATTTACATATTCAATGGATTCGCACATACTCTATCTACGACCCTAACAATCCGTGTACTTTCTCTTATTGTATGGGGAACTAATGTATTCTTTATTTAGTATTCATGTCTGAAACTCTCTTTGTGCACCATTCTATATAACATGTTTCGTAACAGCCTTTATATATTGTCTTCTACAAACTATTTGTGAATAAATGTGTATGATATTGCATCCGATTGTTTCCTCTTTATTATCCTTTTTATTTTTCTTGACACACGCGTGTGTGTGTTACCCACGGTGATGCAACAGGCAAAATTGCAACCAGATATACAAGTAATATATACCCGAGCATGTGGTCCACTATATCTTATATGGATATAGATTTTGTTCGTATGTCTGTCAGTCACAATATTTTTAAACGTAATAAATACATTGCGGAATTTGTCGAAATTGAAAATATCAGAAGTCTTAACTACTTTTTTTTATATAAATGGAGAATATTGTATTGATCGTAAATAATAAATGCCCAACAAATAAAGCGAATACCATGATCGGAAATCGAAACCGAAACCGTGAGATCTTCAGTCTGAAATTCTATCGATTGAGCTATTTAGACTTAAGCAAGTAATTATAGCTTTTGCGTGACGTCATATATAATTTACTAGAATTTAACAATTATTGCTAGCTTTTTAATATTTTCAATTCGGCCACTAAGTTATTTGGAATTATGACGATTTTACGATTAGGGTAAGAGAGTCCGAAGACTGGGGATCCCTATTTACTTGCCTTCCAACGAAGGCAAAGTTAGGAACAAGGTCAATTTTTAACGTAAGTAAAATAAGTCTATCCTTATAAGTGGGAAAACAAAAGACCTACATACCTTTATAGTCCAGTTGGTATTCCTTTATGAATGAAGGAGCCTCAGGCGAAATGCAATAAATCCTCTTCTGAAAGGAGAAGGTAATGCATGGGAGAATGGTCTCTTGAGACCGAACATATACTACACTTTTATTTTAGCTGAAAGACCGGATGAAAATATACGACTGGGAGTCTTTTGTGTACCACAACTAGCTATTTGGTCTCCGTTGGAATTTCATAGAGGGTATACACTCTCAGTACCACCGTGTTACACATCAAATATATTATAAGTTACACAGAACACAATCTTTCTGAAAATAGAATGCAGACGAATTTCAGAGATGAAATATCTAAAGCTATCCCAATCAGCCCTTGAGCATCGATATACCTCACCCATTTGTTGGCGTTGAATTAAAATTGTCATCAATGTGTTATATTATTACTGATTCTCGCATGTCTTGTATTGAGTATTAATTGTAGCAATATTTGGTTGTTGCCGTCAGAATTGTCCACGTAAAGTAGATTAGGTAACTAAAATAAATTCGCCGCCCTGTTAGAGGTTAATCTGGCGTGTACCGGAAGTTGCAACATGACAGGAAGTCGACGTAGTGAAGAAGCGAGATAGATCCTGTATGTATAATTTGGGTTATTCAGAGTTATCATCTTGAGTGTTATTATCACAACGTTTCGGCCGCTGTAACCTCTGACCTTCTTCAAGTGTATCTCTTCGAACTCGGAAATATTTTTGGGAATCTGGACGGAGTTTCGAACAGAACCCTTTATTTAATCCACGGAGGTAATATGTTCTCATTCTGTCAGCCATGACTGGGAGAAGTCTTCAGTAATTCGCAATCCTTCGTATTGCCCGAACCGAGGATTGAAGACTTCTCCCAGTCATGGCTGACGGAACGAGAGCATGCTACCCCTGTAGATTAAATAAAGGGTTCCGTTCGAAATTCCGTTCAGATTACCAAGTTCGACAGAAATATTCCCGAGCTCGAAGAGATACAACTGAAGGCCGAGAGTTACAGCGGCCGAAACGTTGTGAGAATAACACTGCTGTGGCTTAAAGCGAATGTGACGTCTCATGGCTCAAAGAGTTCACTGAGAAGCTTTGGAGCGAACAGCACGTGTAAAGAATGACTTAAGATCGATATAAACTAAGAGGCAATGAGTCCCAGATGTTCGTAGCCCGAGAGGCCTTCCACCACTAGCAGAAGAGAAGAGGACGTTAACATCTTAATAAATGGTCCTTTTTCAAATTCAGAATATTCTCTTTTCTTTGCTTTTTGTTAGACTTTAATTCTAGAGCGAGAGTTCACACCATGAAAGCAATCGGGAACAAAGTGCTTAAGTTACAGGAAAAGCGGCGACACGAGGTAAGATTTAATTGGGCTTTAATTTAAATTATTTTTTATTTGAATTCGATAAAAAAAAATGTGTTTATGAACTCCCATGTGTTTTATTTGATTGTAACTTACAAGGCATTGGACATGGTTGTTTTGTTTTACGGCATATCAACCCTAATCGGTTTATTTAATACCGAATTCGGTCATTTTGGCAAATGCTTATATTTCTATATATGTTCAACCATTTATTCATAGTGTTTGGCTTGATTGTTTTGTTTTACTGCATATCAACCCTTTTCGGGTTATTTAATGCCGAATCCGGTCATTTTGGTGAAAGTTTTTATGCTTCAAGTTCTTTATATTTTAAAGTATTTATTTTTTGGTGTTTGGTTTGGTTGTTTTGTAGAGAAAAAAATTTTGTTTTTGTTTTTCGCTTTGCAGAAAATGATTGAGCTTTGCAAAAGGAAAGGTAAAAAACACAGTAACATTAATGATTAGTGCATTTTTTGGTCAGGAGGATGGTATCTCCAGACAGCCTGATCTGGTAGCCCTAGATTCCTTTGAAGGGAAGTTATATGTAACAATAGTAAAGGTATAAGTAATTTATTAACGTTTGGCTTAATTTTTACACATTTTTCTTCTACCAAATATTGTCTGGTGATACCAGATCAGGCTGCCCTGTGGCTCCCTGAGACGAAATTCACCTACATTGACGTTTTTGTTGTTGTTTTTTTTGTTTTTGTTTGTAAAACTTAATTATGTTCTACAAAACCAAAAACAAAAACAACAGCCCCTCTCCCTTTCTCCCTCCCCTTTTTTATTTTTATTTTTCCTACCCTACTCCCGGTCCTGGATATGACCTTAAACTACATCCGATGGTGAGATCCGGCTTACGGACTTTGGGGAATGTGGAGCCTCCTCTTAATTACCATTGCTCCCAGGTCCACCCTGACCCGGAGTGGTAGTACCTGTTAGGGTCCCAACTATGGGTTAAATAGAAACAGATATTAAAAGGGGAAAGAAACAAAAAAGAGAAGAAAACAAGACCAGATTCGGCATTAAATAACCCAAAAAAGGGTTGATATGCCGTAAAACAAAACTACCAAACCAAACTACCAAACCAAATATTGTTAATAACTTTATCAGTTAAAACATTAAATTAAATAAACTTTGAAAATCAGTTGTCCGCTGCTTCTTGTATATATATACAAACAAAATCAGTATTATTACTACTTCTGCTAAGTCGAGTATAGCGCATGCGTTACGATCTTCGTAACTAAGCAAATCACAAGCAGAATTATTTCGGATGAGATTTAGGTCGACATTTATATATTACTAGACCACCCGTGACCCGTTGGGTCAGTTTGTTATATTAGCTATGGAATTCATGTATGAGCGTGACACTTGTGGCATAAAGAAAATAGGTTTTTTTTACA
Organism: Sepiola atlantica; assembly: GCA_963556195.1. Classification (NCBI taxonomy): domain Eukaryota; kingdom Metazoa; phylum Mollusca; class Cephalopoda; order Sepiida; family Sepiolidae; genus Sepiola; species Sepiola atlantica. The sequence goes on along the minus strand of OY744544.1, from coordinate 35,138,868 downwards.
TAACAGAAGCATTTCTATGAAAGTATATTAAAATGAAAAAAGAATATAGATAGATTTCTATGAGTCGTTCTGTTTATTATAATTGTTTTTTTTTTAAATTACAGTTACTGAATTATAAGTGGTTGGTTAGGGCGATTTGAGAAAGGAAGGGGGTACAGCAGGCTGTCTCGCGTACGTAACGAAAACAGAGGGAGTAGGAGTGGTTAAATCTATGAGAGGGAAAGTGGGAGGTGGTTTCGTTCACCGACCGCTAGTATGGCTGATATTAATAATGAGTGTTGTTTTTTTGTTTGTTTGTTTTTGTTTTTTAAAAGGGAGGAGTTTTTTTGAAACTGCGACAGACTTTACGAAGTCCTCCCGTTGAATGTTTTTAGCCGTGAAGAAAACAAATGAACTATTTGATGAAATTAAATGAAATTGTTTAAAAATTTCCAGAATGAAAAATTTCACGCGTTCGTTAATCATAATAGAGAATAACGGAATTGGAATGACAGATTGAAGACGATGCTATTTACGCATGCGCAACCGGATGTTGAAAACCGGAAAGCTGAAAGCTGATTGCAAACATACAAGAACAATAGAGTTTTAGTATTATATAGATTTAACATATAAAATATTTAAGAAGACAAATCAAACTTTGCTTTGACTAGCCAATTTTCATTTGTTGTTGTTGTACCATGTTATTTACAATATAAAACATTCTTTGCTACAATGTATTAAAATAAAATACTTAGTCCGGCCCAGAAAACTGGAAATATGAAACCTTTTAAAATAATCACCTAAAAATAGAAACCAGCCTTTTAAATTGTAGAATATAATAGAGGTTGTCTACCTTAAGTTTAAAAAGTTGTTAACAAATAAAGAATTAAAAAATAAACTGACGCCAGTTGCGGAGCTAAATTTCCCCCACATTAAAGTCTGACACTTTGTCTAACTCTGTAGGGAAGATAGTAAATAGGGACTTCACTATATGCCGGGCAACGCCGGGTAGGGACAGCTATTATATATTATTGTAGCAGAAAGTCTGACATTATTTAATGTCTTTAAACTTTGATTTTGAGTGGGAAAAGTAAGCTGTATTAATACTACTTCTAGGTCGAGTTTGGATGAATTACTTCCCTTTCATTTAGCGCATGTTTATTGGCAGCGTAAAAGTCATGCTAACTAACTAATGGAGGGACAATGAGAAATGTTATATACAGAGTGTCCCTATAAATAAAACTAATAAAATTATTAATAAACTTCAGAATCATTTCTGCAATGCAATCTAAACATATACGGTTAAAAAATACAATTAAGTTTATGCTTGACTTGTCCACCAAGTTCCTGTCATGAATGTCCCACATTCTTTGTTTTATCATTGTTCAAAAGTAGAAGGTGTGGTCCTGAATGAGTGACATACTACACGAACTTTACTCCCCCCCCCCGATGTTTATTTGTGTAGTTCTCTTAAAGGTAATGTCTATCAAAACTCTCTTTACACTATTTATAAACTGAAGAGACCTATCGCAACTCAATCAGGACAGTGCCAAGAGAAGGCTGCCTTGGAGTTATTGGCAAATTTTCACATCGTATCCAGTTGTGCTTATCAGTGAACGGCGTTAAAATAAAGACTGTTGGACATTCATAGTTGAAACTTGGTGGACAAGCCAGGCATAGACTAAAGATTATTTGTACCAAATATTATTGGCTTGCAGAAAAGATTTAATTTTAATTTTAATTAACGATTCAATAAGTTGCATTTTTTGAAGGAAGGATGTTCTACTGTAGATGTTAATGTCACGTGATACGTCGTCGGACGAACATTTTCTGAATTTTTATAAGCTAGATAACCTACAACAGAAAGTAGGGTAGTGCCCGTCAAAAATTTGCGCAACTATTTATGTTTCTTTTGGTTCTATATGAAGAGTGCCAGTACAGAAATCTTCTAAAATCAATTTTTGTACGCAACTTGCTGTGGATTGCTGACGACCTTTGGCTAAGTAATATGTTAAGTGGATTGAAGAGATTGCGTAATCGGTTAGCTCATTCATCAATCGTGACATGTACGGGGAAATTATTTCGCAACTCTGGGAATATATCATTTCCTGCCCTTCTTTGCTTTATTTGATCGACAACTCTTCGTGTCATGTTCGGTAAATATCTTTTTCGCCGAGATTCTCGACATCTTTGTAGGACCTGCATTTAATCGTAAACGAAGAGGGCGTTCTTTAGATGCGTGCTTGCTGATGGGCATGCTCTTTTAAGATTAAGCGTGACATAACAACAGAAGAACCGACGGACAAAACACAAACGGGCAGATAGACAGACCGAGCCTCTTACAGAGATTCGAGGACGCATCGAAATATGAGACCCCAAATGATTATGGTCGTATGAATCGACCGAATTTCTGTTTTAATGAAGTTTTTGTGCTTATATTTTAATTTTTACTAGTGTGTTTACAAGCTTATCCACTATTCCATATGCTAAATATTCCAGTTTTTTTCTATGAAACAGCTGTACTTAGTACTTAAAAAATAATGTTGACTGTCTGGGTAGGTGTGGTAAGAAAATATTTATAGTACGAGTATACACCCCCTCCCCCATCGAAAATGACGGGAAAACAATTATTCTTCGCCGGTGTTTGCACTGATGTTCGTATTCATATAAAATACTGTCTGAATCGATGAAGTTAAAAAACATAATGGAAAAAAAGAAAACACTTCAAACTGGAAACTTGTAAAAAAAAACGTATAAATCGGTAAAAAAAAGAAGACGTCTCATTATCGAAATCTGAGTTTCTATTTGCTTTCTCAATTCATGTAAATACTTGAAATGGATCCGTTTGGAAGTGTTTTATTCGTTAATATCTATGTGGACGGAATAATATATATATATATATATATATATATATATATATATATATATATATATATACATATATACAATAATAGTTTAATAAATAAATATTAATTATTTAAATACCTAGAGACATCGATGTTTCACGCTAACGCAATCTTCAGTCTAGGAACTAATTCTCAACGGTTGGTAGGCGCGAACCCCGATCACAAATCGCCACTGATTCGCAGTCGGAGATCTTATCCATCGGCCATAGCCAATTAGTTAGTAAGTATAGAGGAACTTTAAATGTAAATAGCGGAATCGGCGGCTATTTACCAGGCAGTTAGAGTGATCTACGAAACGGCGTTCGGATCGTGCATATAGCTATTTGTACTGCTTGTTATTAAAGCTACTCGAAAGTGCCCAGCCTTTGTGGGAGGGGGCTGATAAACAATAATATTTTAATAAATAAATATTAATTATTTAAATACATAGAGACATCGATGTTTCATGCTAACGCAATCTTCAGTCTAGGAACTAATTCTCAACGGTCGGTATGGGCGAACCCCGATCACAAATCGCCACTGATTCGTAGTCGGAGATCTTATCCATCGGCCATAGCCAATTAGTTAGTAAATATAGAGGAACTTTAAATGTAAATAGCGGAATCGGCGGCTATTTACCAGGCAGTTAGAGTGATCTACGAAACGGCGTTCGGATCGTGCATATAGCTATTTGTACTGCTTGTTATTAAAGCTACTCGAAAGTGCCCAGCCTTTGTGGGAGGGGGCTGATAAACAATAATATTTTAATAAATAAATATTAATTATTTAAATACCTAGAGACATCGATGTTTCATGCTAACGCAATCTTCAGTCTAGGAACTAATTCTCAACGGTCGGTATGGGCGAACCCCGATCACAAATCGCCACTGATTCGTAGTCGGAGATCTTATCCATCGGCCATAGCCAATTAGTTAGTAAATATAGAGGAACTTTAAATGTAAATAGCGGAATCGGCGGCTATTTACCAGGCAGTTAGAGTGATCTACGAAACGGCGTTCGGATCGTGCATATATATATATATATATATATATATATATATATATAGGCATCATTTTTTTCTTTTAATCATATTTATTTTAAATACGATGGATTTATGTTTGCATATTTTTGTCTTGATCATTTCTAATTTCTTCATATATTTCCTTGTTTCAAGCGGGAACTGGCCGATATATCGGCCATATTCACTAATGTCCCTCGTACTTTCGGATCAGTGTGATTATTAAGTAATAAAAAAAATACTTATAAATATCTAAGCAGCATGTTTTTTTTAAATTTGATAACCACCTCTGAAGATGGAAAAAGATTGAACCAAAAATACCTGGGACATAAGTGAATATGGCAGATACATCGGCCAGTTCTTGCTTGAAACAAGGAAATAAATAATGAAAGTTAGAAAGGACCCAGACAAAAAGATACACGCATAAATTGTCCGTCGTATTTAACGATATATATATATATATATATATATATATATATATATATATATATATATATATATATAAGTCAGTTCATATTAATAATAATTATATCTGCTCTGTTATCACTAAATGATGATCATCGAGCTGAATCATTTAAGGAGACTGCAAAGTAAAAGGAACTGCTAGTATATGCTAATACATACATTGTCATTAATAATTATATATATATATATATATATATATATATATATATATATATATATATATATATATATATATATATGTAAGTATATATGTGATTTTTTTGAAGGTTTACCAAAACACTCCGTTCAGGAGATCATTCATCACCACAAAAGACCTAAAGTCTTTCAAAGATTATTTATTTATCATATATATCCAAATTAAAGAGTTTTTTTTCCTACACGTGTTTCACTACCAAGCAGGTCCTTGCTTGGCAGATCATCAGGGGAATTAAGTACCTGAAGTAAGGGTTTCAACAACTGACAATACACAATGTGGTGTTGCCTTAATTGAGGTCACTTAAGAAGAGGACAGAAGAAAAAAATAAAAATAAAAATAAAACATAAAAAATGTCTTTAAAAAGTTGCTCGTAAGATATTCGCAGCATTGTTGCTACTAAACAAAACAGCAAAGAATTAGTCCCAAATGCATTCAAAAGAAAGCTAGTGTGGGCATATATATATATATACAGGGTGGGCAAAAATAAGGGTCCTATTTTTAAAAATTCATAACTTTTTTATTTATTGATTTATTTATTTTTTTTTTTTAGAATAAGTAAAGGACCCCTTTCCGAAGCAAGCATGAGCCGTATTAGCCCTAAGGAACGTACCCTCATTTAGAAAACATTATTTTTGCTTAACAAACTCAAAACAGTGTAAAAAACAATACTTTAGTTTTTGTAAGTTTTAAGAAGTGTTTTTCGGCTACAATTTGTTTTGTTTATTTCACAAAATCTCGGAAGGGTCAGTCTACACACACATAAAGTTTGGTGAGTTTAACTTTTATTTTGTGGAAGTTATTAAAATTCAAGTTATTCAAATTTAAAGATAGGACCCTTATTTTGGCCCACCCTATATATATATATATATATATATATATATATATATATATATATATATATATATATATATATATAATGTAGAACACTTTCTGACTGCTACTTAAAAATGTCCGAATCATGCGATTGGCTTGAATAATTATCGGCATTAAATAACCCAAAACGTTTCGATATGTCATAAAACAAATCCATACAACCCAACCCCACATATTAGTACAGCTATGAGTAAACTAACAACTCATTTACAAAAACTAACCTCATCAAAACAATCCCCTATCATTTTTATAATAAAATTGAACGTACCTGTGTTAGGCTTACTTCAATAATCACGTATGCAAATTTTTATTTTCATCAGGAAAGAAGGAGGCTTAAACTTGATAATAACTTAATAATATAGTCATGTATGCAAATTGTAATTTTATGAGTAAAAAAGAAGAGGCTTACTCTCAATAATATCTTATAACAATAAAAAGAAAGCAAATAATTTTTTTCTCTTTTTATATATACACAAAAATATTCTATCATCATCATCATCATCATCATCATCATCATCATCATCATCATCATCATCATCATCATCATCATCATTATTACAACAACAACAACAACAACAGAACTAAGGGAGAGAGAAAGTGAGGTGTCTTTTTTACTCATCGATTAGGTTAATCTTCTTATTAATTACTTTTGTCTTCTTTACTTATCGATAGAGGGAGGAGGGAGGGAGAGAGAGAGAGAGAGAGAGAGAGAGAGAGAGAGAGAGAGAGAGAGAAGGGGTGTCTTTTTTGTATTGATTATTTCGTTTCAATGATTTGAAGTAGTTAATGGGAATTACATTTTGAAGGAATAGTGAGAAGATGACGCCCGATAGTATACAATAAATCGTTTATAATAGGTATTGTATTTTGGTGTTAAATAATCTCAAAAGGTTTGATGTGCCGTAAAACAGAGGAAGCAAACCAACCACAGGATAACAATCACTCATCCTTACGGGTGATTAACAAACCTTCATCAAGCCATTGTGCCATTGTGTGTGCGTTTTTCTTTTGGCAGTCAGACAGCGAAGAATCTCTTGGAAAAGCCAATGGAGTCAGCATTGAATGACATCGTTGGATGGCAGTGCGCATTCAGAGTTCTCGGGATCAGCTGGAGAACAATAAAGGGAAATTCCGGTAGACCTGCGTGGATCTTTTGAAACTCTATAACTGGCCATTCATATTCTAATTAGTGCTCTTTTCCCTTTCGGCGGTAAAGAAAATACCACCTCAAAAGTCTATTGTGTGACAATCTAATTTTAACTGTCTATTTTGCAGAGATCTCTTTGAGACTTCTTAACTTTACATACATATGGAGAATGCGATATTTGACCGACAGTGAATATATTACTTCATCAAAAAACTATCTGCAACTTCTTCTTAAAAATAATACACTTTTTTCTCTCTTTTTCTGTGTTAATTTAAATACCTAACAACCCATCAAGACAAATACGGTTATATTTGACCCGTAAAATGACTTAGGCATGTAATATTACTAGGCAACTGTTTTAACAAAAAAAAATCTTTGCAAGGCCCTAGTATGAGATAAAACAAACCGTTGGGTCACATGAAGTCAATTCAACCTAGATTCTCTTGTTAGAGTGTTGATAGCCTCTTTAAGCAGGTAAGCCTAAAATATTTTATTATTTGTTTAAAAACTAGATAGATATCATCAATAGACCTTATATATCATTATTATACTATTAAAAACTTCGTAACATTGTAATATTTTTTTATGGTAGGCGCTTTAATATACGAAGACATATATGTCTCAACGGTTGTTGCGTTTTAAGACATGTGGACAGGTATGTCCCTACAGTAGTTGAGTTTTAATACATGTAGACATTTATGTCCCTACAGTTGTGTTTTAATATATGTGGACATTTATGTCCCTACGGTTGTTGCGTTTTAATCCATGTGGACATTTATGTCCCTACGGCTGTTGCGTTTTAATACATATGGACAGGTATGTCCCTACATTTGTGTTTTAATATAATACCTACATTTGTTGTGTTTTAATACACATGGAGAGGTATGCTCCTACAGTTGTTGTGTTGTAATACATGTGGACATTTATGTCCCTACGGTTGTTTCGTTTTCTTACACATGGACATGTATCTCTCTATGATTGTTGCGTTTTAATACATGTGGACATGTATGTCCATACTGCTTTTGTACTTTACTAGATGTTCTCTACGGTTGTTGCGTTTAAATACATGAAGACATGTATATCTCTACAGTTGTTATGTGTTTATACATGTAAACATGTATGTCCTTACGGTTGTTGCGTCTGAATACCTAGGGACAAATATGTCCCTATAGCTGTTACGTTTTAATGCATGTTAACATGTATATCTCCACAGTTCTTGCGTTTTAATAGAAGGGAACATGTATTGTTGGGATTAAAATAATCCTGAAATAAAGTTCAATTCTCCCACGTGAGAATGGGGTAACCATGTGCAGATAAATTCATCAAAGATATGTATAGGACGGAAGTCTGAAGAAGGAACACAAAACACAAGGGTGTAATTTCATATCAATTTAGTAAGAAAGAGAAAGTTGGAGCGAGAATTTACAGTTTCAAACAGTTCATTAGGCATTGGTAAATCATAGAGAGGATGGAAGAGAGGATGGTTTGAGGTTAGTAGAGAGGTGGGTTGCGAAAACGTGGTTCGCGAGAACTTATCTGTTTTAGAGTTCTGGTAACGGCGGGAGATCATTCTCTGTGATGCCGTCGTGGGCTGTATCACTGAGAAGGCCGTCCGATGTGTTGTTGACTGGAGTGGAGTCGTTGAAAAAGAGCCTGCATAGAGTTCGGGTATCGGCGGGAGGTCATTCTCTGTGATTTCGTCGTGGGCTGTATCACTGAAAAGACCAGCCGATGTGTTCTTGACTCGAGCAGAGTCGTGGAAAAGAGGGCGGGAAGCCGTATGCAACGGTTTTTATGGGCTTGCTCACGTGACACCTAAGAAAAAAGGGGTTGCAATGCCTGACAGCCAATCCGTGAGGCCCTTAAGGGACATGACAACAGCCAATCAGTGAAGGGGGCTTTAACAAATTCCAACAGTATGTCTCTACGGCTTTTGCGTTTTTATACATGTGGACATATACGTCCCTGCGGGTCATTTCGTTTTTAATACATATGGACATGGATATCTCGATGTGTGTTTCGTTGTAATACACGTGGACATATATGTCCCTACGGCCGATGATTTTTTATATACATGTAGACATGTATATCTCTACGGTTGTTCTGTTATTATACACATAGACATGTATGTCCCTACGGTTGTTGCGTTTGAATACATAGGGACAAATATGTCGCTACAGCTGTTTCGTTGTATATCGCTGCAGTTGTTGCGTTTTAATACATGGGGACATATAGGCCCCTACGAGTAATTTCGTATGTATATCTGTACGGTTTTTGTGTTTTAATTCATGTAAACATATATGTTCTTCCAGCTTTTGTGTTTTAATACATGTGGACATATATGTCCCTACTGTTGTTGCGTTTTAATGCATGTGGACATGTATGTCCCTACGTTTGTTGCGTTTTAATACATGCGGACATATATGTCTCTACGGTTGTTGCGTTTTAATGTATGTGGACATGTATGTGCTTACATCTGCTGCATGTTAAACTATAAAATTTCCGCTGTGAAATTGTCATTTACTCTATTTAAACCCATCGGAACATATATGATCCAATACAAGAAATCGTATCATATGTTACAAGAGCTAAAGTTAGCTAATACTCTCAATTACTGTAGAACTAATAATGAAGAATGTTATTTTTAATGGCGTTTAGGCTTTCTTAACGTCAATAAATAATATAAGTGACATGCCAATTATATTCAATCGATTATATAAAAATTGAGCATGGAACTATTTTGTGTTGATAAGTATAATTTATGTATGGAACTATTTTTTCTTAATATTTTTTTCTTTTTGAATAAATCATACATAATTTTATTTTATATAAAGTTTTCTTTTTTTATTGGTTTTATTTTATTGGTAAAAATTGGATCCCAAACCATTCGGTTGTTTCCGTAAACTAAACGATTAACGAAGAATAGCGACCGTAAAAGTTAGTAGGAATCTACAATATAGACCCTGCAGGATTTGAAATATGAAATAAAAATGTATTTGTGCTTTACGGTTTGTTATTTTATCCCCATAGTTTAATGCCGCGAAAGAATGTGTAAATAAATTACATTTAAACAGTTACGTGTATAATTTGAAAGTGGTTTCTTTGAATTTTACGTAACAGAAAATCTTATTGTCAAATTTCTGTTTTCAACTCGGAGACTATTTGTCTTCATCACTAACCCAGCTTCTCTAAGAATCATCATCTTGGGAGGTGACGGTGGTTAAGTGGATATCGACACGGACTGAAGACCTGGGTGTTCCAGATTCGAATCCAGTCGGTTCCACAGTACCACTGTCACTTAGGGATGTTGGCAACCTTACCGTGGTTCTCCCCGTAAGTACCCGATGTCTTTCCAGAAAGATTTCTAACTATAAAAACATCGGGGAAACTAATGCCAACACTAGAATCATATGATTTACACGAAAGAAGAACTATCATCTTTTCCTTTCCTATCGTTTTTCTTTTCGTTCCTTGTTTCTTTTTATTTGTCTATTTTCCCTTTTCTTTTTGGACCCCAATCACTTCAACTTTCCTACTGATTTCTTCTAAAAGATACTCGTACCATCCCGCATTCCACATGCTACCGTACCATAACATTCATCATTACTTCTATTTTCTCACCCACCTACTCATATACAACCCCTTTCGTTACATTTAACGTAATCTCTTCTACCAATCATCTTTAATCACACATCCAATGGTCTGCTTACTACCAACCTCACCTCCTTCCTATTATAACATTGCTTCAGCAATAAGTACTGTAATGACACATTCAATTAAGGATTTGAATTAAATGAATAAGTTTACGTGAATACTGTATATTTTATGTTTATTCATTTAATGTAATTTGTAAATTGAATGTATTCTTGTATTCATCTATATTATAAAAGTAAACGTTCGTGTGTCCGACCCGATTTGTGGTATGCAGAAGAGGAGGGGGAGGAACGAATAAGAAGATGTAAAAAGGTAGTAGGCAGAGTAACGGCGACTTCTGATGATTCTTTCAAAGCTTGATACCGGTCACCAATTCAGAATTTAGTTTTAAAACTGTTGTTGTCGATGTTGCTTCTGCTTCGAATGCTCAATAATACATAATAAGTCTTTTTTTATGCTTGATTTATTTGTTCGTAAAATGAAACTTTCTTAGTCATGTTTAACTAATCTATTTTCTGTTTATCTCATAAAAATATGTATGTAGAATAGGAGGTGAGAGGAAAGGAACGAATATGAAATAGGTAGTAGATAGGGTAGCGGCAACAGCTGCTGCTTATTTCAAAGTTTGATACCGGTCAACAATTCAGAATTTAGTTTATAAGCTGTCGTTGTAAGCTGCTGCTGCTGCTTCTGCTTCGAATACTCGAAAATACTTAAGAAATATATTTGATAATGCTTGACTGATATTTTCGTAGTTTTTGATGGAATGAGTCGTACACTCATCTTTAACCAACCTATATTCTGTTTATCTCATTGAAAGTTATGTATATGATAGAGAGACTGAGAGGGAGGGGGAGAGAGAGGGAAAGAGAGGGGGCTTCAGTTTGAAATAACTATACAATTTGAAAACGAATTAATACTTTACTTACCTTTTAAAAGTTGAATTTAAATTTTATTTAGTTCTTATAATAAATATTTTTTTCAATGCTCAAAAAATGTAATTTTTCTTTTGTCGTGTATATTGGTGTGTGTGAATGATATATATATATATATATATATATATATATATATATATATATATATATATATATATATATATAGAGAGAGAGAGAGAGAGAGAGAGAGAGAGAGAGAAAGAGATGGGGAGAGGCTGATTTAAAGGTAGCAATAGCAGTAGGTTTGTATTATTTTTCTTATTTACTATTAGTTTCGTTTAATTGATTTAAAGTAGTGAATATGAATTAAATTGCGATGTGATAGCAAGCGGGCGACCCCAGCTAGTTTGTAAAATGTATTATATTTATTTAAAAATGGTATTCTAATATAGATTTTTTTAAATTAAGAAGTATTGTTTTACACTCATCTTTGCCCTATTTTAATAAATGCACCTTTTGAATCAGTGCACAAACGTATGATCAGATATTTTGTTGTCCGAACATGTAACTATTTATTTTGCAACTATCTTAGTTTAAAACTGAATAATGTAAAATATTTAACATTATAAAGCATGATTATTTCTTTTAATTAAACTAAATGCATGGCTTTAAAAACATTTATTTGTTTAGAATTAACAAAAAAGCCGTATAATACGTTTATTATCAATTATATACCTAAATAATAAAGTAAAGGCGGTTTGTTTATCGATTTTCATCATATTTGATTCTGTATAGCCATTTTATTTTTTTTATCAGCAGCAAATGTAAGTTTAATAGCCGCGATCTTTGCTTTTAGCAGCAAATGTAACTACTAATACTAATACATTCTTTCATTTATTAATAATAAATAAAAATTTGCGGCCACATCAGATGCCACAAGTCCGTCGTTACTATTTTCGCGATGTCAAAACAAATAAATACTGCACGTTAATGAAGTAAATCTTGAAATTTAAATTCTGTAGACAGTTTAGAAATAGAGTGTGTATTAAAATGTACCTTATAATAAACAAAATTAGAAAGTCTATGGTTTCAGACGATTCAATAAAATAATCGCATTGAGATTGAAAATTTGAAAGATAACAAAAAACATGACCCCACGATAATTACGAATTAACCTAGAATTTGTTCATGGGCTTGGCAAGAATTGTTTGAAAATGATCAAGATTTGCCGATCTTCTTTTCATCGAGGTGTCTGAGAGGCTATTTAGATGAAACCCCTTAAGAAGGTCTTGTGTAAAGAAAACGAATCCGTGCTTGTGCTTAAGCTATTCAACTAGTTTTTTGGTTTCCTTCGAGTAGAACTCTTCAATGTCACTTTAATATTTCCGCCTTATTTTTTAAAACTTTAAAATTGTTTTCTTTTCTTTTGCAAATATTTAAGATGTATTTCTTTGAACAGGTGCAGCTATTGAGAGAAAATATTTTATTTTGAAAATATTTTATTTTGAAAATATTTTATTTTGAAAATATTTTATTTTGAAAATATTTAATATCTAAAATTTAAAATATTTTCGTTTAGTTCTTTTGATGTGGTTAGGGCTATCGACTATCAACTAGATGGCTATAAGTTTGATCCTTGGATTGGGATGGGTGCGAGTCTAGTCGCACTGAGGATTTGTGATGCAGCGAAACAGTCTGACTGTGGATATATATATATATATATATATATATATATATATATATATATATATATATATGTATATATATATATTACTAGTATGTTTTTAAAAGGCTGTAGGCAATGCAAAGTCCCGGGTAGGATGTAAGCTGGAAGGGACAAAAATAATAAATCGAATTCGAAATGGGACTTACTATTTATTTTTTCTTAAAATCTTACATAACAGCAAGTGTAGTGTTAGCTGTTTGTGTGTTGTCCGGATGATTATTAAAAATCATTTATTTAATATTTCGGGAAAAGAAACTTCTCTTTGTCAAAAATAATAAACACAAGAGGAAAACTCCGTCTATGGAGAGAATCTACCAAAATTGATGCTAGAAGACTGAGACAGCATAGGGCAAACCAGTCCCGCAGAGAATAGAAATGAATAAGTTTTAACATTATGTTATATATATAAATACGGTGTTCAAAAATATTTGTATAATATTGGATACATGATAGGCATTGTATGGTGATCGATAAACTTTTTATTATATGAGATACAAAATACTCCTGAAAATGTAAAAAAGAATAAGCTATTCGGCGCTTCTTTAGAAAGGTGGCCGAGATTTAGAAAGGGGGAGATAATTCAAACGACAAAATATGAAAAGGAGCAAATAAGTCAAACTTTTTTTTTGGGGGGGGGGCGAAAAAATGAAGAGCGGGTTCAAATCTAACCCTAACATTTCAATTAAAACCGGTTTATTTATTTGATGTCTTTGATTTATTTCAATAAATCTATTTAATTTTAACGTATCCTCAGAAGTTTTATTTTTTGCATTTTAAATTCAATACCCCCCAAAAAGTTAGGATTATCTGCCCCTTTCACGATGAACATTAAGCAGAAAGTGTTCAATGAATACATCATGCCTTTTATGACATCGTCGTTTGAATTATTTCCCCCTGTTTATATCTCGTTTCGACCACGTTTCTAAAGAAGCACCAGCTGTTCTTCCTCCTATAAAATAATTTATTATTTATGATGAATTAACCGTAAATTATCGGGACGTCACTGCTATCAACAGGTGAAATCTTATTTCTATCATCGTGAACTAAATGGTAGAATTCGTCTGAGTGTTTAAACTACTTTACGATAAATAAACGTTCTTTCGTATTTTTCCATTTCTCATAATAAATGAGAACAACGAAATTTGTGTAATGTAAACATTTTTCTTTATTTGCTATGTTATTGCTCTTTGGATAGATCGTGTTTTGTTGCGTATTTAAGGATGTATTGTTCCGTAATATTGCAATACATTATTTACGTGTATAATAATAAAGAAACGACAAGAGCCAAAACTGGGTTAATGATGCATATAAATAACACTACTGTAGGCTAATGGTTGGCGGGTGTGTAATGAATAGAGGTTGATATGCCGTTAAAACTCAATTATAATTGCCATTGTAGTCACCCGGAGGCGATTCTTTGCCTTTGTTGTTCATAATTAATAGAAAATATCCTTCATTCATCTAGCATATAAAGTTATCGTGTCGGATTTTCAAAGTCAGACCTAAATAGCATTTCTGCTTAGACGTCAAACATTGTTACTGACTTGCCATGTTTCATTTGTTATAGTTGTACCATGTTATTTCCAATATAATAACGTACATTGCTACAATTTCTTTAAAAAATACTTATTCCGGTCGAGACGAATGCTAATATAAAACATTTTTAGATAATAATCTACAAACAAAAATCAGCAAGGATGATAACTCATATTTTTATTTGAATAATATAACAAAAATTTTCTACCTTACAACTAAAATTTTTCTTCTTTTTCTGTATAATTTTATAAATTTGCAAACAAATAAAAACTAAAAACCTAAATAACTTCACTAAATTCCGGATAATATCGGGTAGGAACAGCTAATATTAATATGACAATGAAATATTAAAAGTAATTTTCATAAAATATCTCGATTTTCCTTGTTTTTTCATTGAATGCAATGCACAGCTGATATTAAGTGTGAGAATTGTTGGGGATGTTTTGCCCAGCGAAAGTTTTGAATAAACATTGATTGGTATTTTCACCTAAGATGGTCGCTCTGTCCTTCATTTATTGCTTTCAGCTATTCCTGCAGATATTGCATTCCATAGAAAGCTTATCTTGTCAATTGGAACCATTCTTGGAAGCAATCCATCCAATCACAGTTTGATTCTTTTTCTCTTTATTAGGTCTGCTTGAAGAATTCATTGGTTTCTTTTTTGGGTACGAAAGACGTTGCGATTTGAGATCAATCTAAATTATAGCTACTGACAATGACAGACACTATAAACGGAAACGGTCAGCTAAGAACAGTTAACTGCAAAGAATAAGAAGAAGAAGAAGAAAGGGGGAAGAGAAGAAGAAGAAGAAAAAGAAAGAAAAGAAAAAGAATAAAAAGAAGAAGATAAAAGGTAAAGGAAGAGGAAAAGGAGGAAGATGGGAAGGAGGAAGAGGATAAGACGAAAAATTAAAAAAATCAGAAGAAAGCATAGCAAAAAATAAGAATGAGGATGAGAAGAAGAAGAAGAAGAAGAAGAGGAAGAAGACGAAGAAGAACAAGAAAAATAAAAAAGGATAAGAAAAAAAGAAAAAGCAGAAGAAGAAAGAAGCAGAAGAAGAAGAAGAAGAAGAAGAGGAAGAAGAAGACACGAAAAAAGAAGGAGTAGAAGAAGAGAGAAGATAAGAAAAAGAAGGAGGAGGAGAAGAAAAAGAAGAAAAAGAAGAAGAAGAGCAAGAGGAAGCAGAAGCAGACGAAGAAGAAGAAGAAGAAGAAGAAGAAGAGAAGAAATTAAAAAAGAAGACAGAGAAGAAGAAAGAGAAGAAGAAGAGGAGAATAAAAAAAGCAGAAAAAAAAAGAAGAAATAGCAGAAAGGAGCAGGAGGAAGAGGATAAGGAAGAGAAGTAAAAAGTAGGAGGAGGGGGAGAAGACGAAGAAGGAGGAGAATAATCAGAAGAAAGAAGCAAAGGAGGAGGATAAAACAAGAGGGGGGGGAATAATTCGAAGAATGGGAGTAGGTGAGAGATATGGATATGCGAGTGGTTGCACAAGATCACGCCGGGGAGAGAAAGAGAGAGAGAGAGAGAGAGAGAGAGAGAGAGAGAGAGAGAAATGTTTTTGAGATAGTCAGTTATATGAATGGAAAGCATTTGCCGAGAGAACCAAAGCAGACAGGTTGTCCTGCAAAAGGTCTGGTGTGTCTGCATATCAACATCTTCTGGGTCAGTTAGTGGCGTAAACACAACACCCCGAGCACAATAAACAGAAACAATCAAGTAAGAACAATAAACATCAAAAAAGAAAAGATTGGTTATTACTAAGTAATAAAAAAGTGTGTGTGTGTGTGAGAGAGAGAGACAGAGAAATAGGAACCTGCGATTGGTCAGACAATGTCACGTGATGTTAAAGAGACACATTGTGTGTATTTAGGCAGCAGTCTTTCATTTAAGCAAATATTGTTAAACATAACAGAATTCATTGCTTGATAAAACCATTTTTTTTTCAATGTTATATATGTATTTAATGTATGTTCCATATGTATCACGAACGTTTTCGATTCTTCGTCGAATCAAAAAAGCTGGAGAAAAGAAGAGAATTTCAAAAGGCAGCAAAGAACGCGCATGAGATTTTCATTAGACATCAAAAGAACAAACCAGTGCAGTTTCAGAAGAAACGTGAACAATTTAAATTCTGGTACGCCAGAATTAGCGTCATAGGATAAATTGTATTTATGTTACGAATTTTAAAATGCTGTTACTGGTTTCATACGTAATGTTATTTATTGTAGGCTGCCAGGTTTTTATAACGATAGCTTTGAGTATTCATACTTTTTAATTGGTTTCAGAATGTATTATTTTCGTGTTATAAACTAACATTTGTTTTAAATCAGATGGGGCAGTTATGTTTTTGTAAATGTTTGTAAATTAAAGATGGAAAAGAAGGGTTTTCGTGAAGGAAGCATTGAAAAAGTTCAAGAATGAAGTAAATTCAATAGAAAGATGTTTAGTTCAATCGTAGGTGGAATTTCCTTTCACTGGACACCTTATCAACGGACATTTACCAACTGGACAGACCCCATATCTTTTTTACACGCATTCTCACTCTCCATTACTTAATATTTTTTTCAAATTTTTAATTTTGGCTTTTCCACTGCCAACTTATCTATCTATGTAATTCCTCTGATGATGAGATTTTAATCTTTGAAAAGTCTTGGCTTAAGGAAAGAATAATAAACATGTTTTTACAGAGTACACCTTGCATTTAACAATCGAAGTTGAAATAAATTTGTCATTCGTACATGTTATCCCTCTTCTTTAATCTATCTTTATATATATATATATATATTTTATATATATATATATATATATATATATATAACGATAAAACTTTTGCACATTTTCATAACAGTTTCTTACAGCATGGCAAACGTCGTTCGAATCAAAGATGGCGGACTGGGAAATCAGCATCATCAACACTGTCATCAGACAAGAACCGAGGCATAGGCCCAAATTAATTAGCGACCAATGCAACAGATGAGTATTACGCTAGTTATTAATGAAATGAATTCTCCATACAGAACAGTTTTGCACCACTTTTATGTCCCCTTACGAATATTCAATGCCAGATATATATGCACTAAACGTTGTCTAGAATCCTTATGCCAATTTGGAGAATTAAGAAAAGCTGGAAAACCTTGATTTTCTGGACAATTTAAAAAACGGTTTTAAAAATTAATCTCTTTGCTGAAAACAAAGATATAATCGTTGTTTTTATTATTCTCTCTCTGTCTCTGTCTCTCTCTCTCTGTCTCTGTCTCTCTCTCTGTCTCTCTCTCTCTATCTCTCAGAGAGAGTTTAATAACAAGCAATACTACTAGCTTCATTGCGAGTTCCAACATAGTTTGTTGTTGTAGATCACTATTCGCTGCTCGTTGTAAAATGCCCGCCGACTTGGCATTTACAAAGTTAACATTCCTCCTTAATTCTAAACTAATTTGTCGTGGCCAACGGGAAATAAATCAGTGGCGATTTGTAGTCGGAGTTCGCGCCCGCCGACCGACGGAAATTAACTTCCTGCACTGAAGATTGCGTAAGCATGAAACATCGATGTCTGTAGATAATAAATAAATAATATTTATTTATAAATATTATTAAAAGCCCCCTTTGCTAGGTCCGGCTACTCTGAGAGAGTTTAATAACAAGCAGTACTACTAGCTTCATTGCGCGATCCAACAGAGTTTGTTGTTGTAGATCACTATTCGCTGCTCGTTGTAAAATGCCCGCTGACTTGGCATTTACAAAGTTAACATTCCTCCTTAATTCCAAGCTAATTTGTGGTGGCCAACGGGAAACGCTGTTGACTGCGAATCAGTGGCGATTTGTGATCGGAGTTCGCGCCTGCCGACCGTCAGAAATTAACTTCCTGCACTGAAGATTGCGTAAGCATGAAACATCGATGTCTGTAAATAATTAATATATATATATATATCTTCTTTATATACTTTTGAATCTTTCCTGAATATTATAAGAATCCAATATCCTTCACGATATAACACAATATAACAATCAGAGTTTTTTATCAACAACTGCACCGATACATTTATTACTACAATGACTTTCTGTTCATTATTAAAAAGTTGTGACT
>OY744544.1:34987931-35117931 GCA_963556195.1 Sepiola atlantica | reverse complement strand
GAAAAAGTTTTTTAAAAAGCTTTAAAAAAATTTTTTTTTTTTAAAGGTTTTAAAAGTTCAAACGGGTGTGTTTCAATGTAACTGAAAGTCACCAAATACGGAGATCCAAGTTGTATGGGGTTCAAATATAATTGGTGAATCCAGAAGAATCTGCATGAAAATCCAACGGCGAAGATTCCACCCAAGTCCTTAGTCCTTAGAGGGGGGATCAGACAAAAACTGAACAACTGAAAATATTGATCTGTTTCCATTTATAGGTCTAACTATTTTTCATTGACTCACCTTATTTTTGCTCTATCCAGTATATTGAGCTTTCCTCATCTCACAATAGGTCTAATTCTCTAAAAGTTATCTTTTAGTTATAAACCTTCATATATATATATATATATATATATATATATATATATATAAGATCACTTTAATTTCAATTATTGTCTGTGTCGATTTCTCGCGGCCGTGTAGTCCTGAGATTTTGTCTCGTGATTTTAGACTGAAGCAAACAATAGTACTCTAAATTTAATTGCAGTGACCGTAACATTATTCATTTTTTTCTTACCGAAATCCAAAACAATCCAGTTCAATTTGACGATTGTTTCGTGCATACATAAGGCAACATCATAGAATGAAAGTATCCAGAATTGCCTATTGTAACGGCTCCAACGTGTCTAGTAAAAGAAAAGAGCCAGCTTTTGAACTGTTTTGATGTGCCCGTTTACCTAGAGATATAAGTGCAAACGGCCGGCTATAAGTATATAGTGACAAGACTATCTTATCCAAACGTAAAAATGAAGTTTTACTATGAAATATTGTTAATAAAAAGATATAATCTCGTTTAACAATTTGTTACTGTGTTTTATTTGGATTTCAATTTATGCATCGATATGACCTTCTAAAAATATTCTTCACACACACATATGTGTGTAATTCCGCTTCTTTCCAATTACGCAACCTTGCCATCAACGCAATATACACAAAACAATACAGGCTTTCTATATCTTGCAACATCGCTGTTTCACACTTGCGACATAATCACACCTGGAACATCACCCCAAGTCCTAAAAGCCATAGACGCTACATACCACTGGCATTTTGACAACTGTCTAAAACATTAAAACAATAAACTGAACAATTTAATAAAACGAGATAGTTTCCTGCAATAATTCTTCGATATGTATGCACCCTCAATTACATAACACCAACGACCCCCTCAAAACACGGCAATCGCTAACTTATCCAATCACAATCTATCAAAAAGGGAGGCATCCCTACTTTCCAAGAGACTGTCATTTTGCCCTTCTCAAAACATCAATCCTGTCGCCCTTCGACATGAAAAAATATATATACGCAAGATAAAACTTAAGGAGTATTTTCAACATAACACCCGTGAACTTTCCAACATAATCGAGATCCCCACACGATATCACACCGAGACGCTATACACTCTATGACACCACGCAATGGACCCCCAACATACGGACATAACACTAACATATACCTATACACAAAAACACTAGGCAATTTTCTGAAAAACAACTAACATCACTACAAGGTAGACTACCTCATTAAGGCCAAACGATCGGCTATACAAACACGCAAAAATAAACTCAAAATCACCATAAAACCCGCCAACAAAAGTGATGCCATTACCATCATAGACACGATGGATTACACATTCGAAGTGGAATCACAAGTGAACAATACAAATTTCTACAAGGAACTTTTGATGACCCCCACTAATCTATATCAGTCAGAACTCAGGGTACTCACTGACCGAGTTAGTCACGATAATAAAATCCGCATTCTCTCAAACCCTAAACCCGGCTATTTTTACACAATCCCTAAACTCTACAAACGCTCTGAATTTATTTTCGACAAAGTCACCCACAACAGACCTGACAACACTGGTCTAGCTACACCCCCAACAACAACCCCCATATATACCAGTTAACACAGTCCTTAGGTATTCTACCCCCAGATAAACCGATTGTGTCAGGTATAGGCATACTCGCAGAATCCATTTCAGACTACATAGACGATATCGTCAAACCAACTACTCACTATCCAAAGCTACATTAAAGACACCACACTTTATTAACAATTTACAGAAAATCGAGGAATTACCGAACGACGCACTACTAGTTGCTGTGGACGTCTCCGCACTCTACACCAACATCCCACATGACGAGACGAGGAAGTGCGGACCAGTGGTGATTTCTTACACCACAGGAATTTTCCCATCCAAGATGTTTAGGACATTTGCGATATTATCAGATTCATTTTGACGCATAATAACCTCGAATGTCAAAGCTACAAATCGAAGGAACTGCCATGAGCACGATAATGGTCCCCAGCTACGCAAATCTTTTCTATGCTTGCACTCGAAGACAAACTCCTCGGTAATTACTATTTAAAAACAATACACTATTGTAGATATATCGACAATATATTTTTCATATGGACACTTGGCAAACAAGCCTTGCACAAATTCAACACTTACATAAACATAAACAGCTGCTACGATTCTATAAAACTGACACTTGGATACTCAAATACATCTATGCTCTTCCTCGATGTTCTGGTACAGGTCAATAATGGTCGCGTCACCACATCTCTGTACACCAAACCCACGGATTGCTACAGGTATTTGAATTTCTATAGCAACCATCTTAACAAAGTCAAGAAATCAATCATATACAGCTGCTGCCTATGCGTTAAACCTATCTACCCCAGCACAACAGAATACAAAACAAAAACATTGGCTTACTCATCTCACAATTTTTAAACAGCAAATACCCTCTAAAATTCATCATAACAGCAGTATAACAAGCAGCTAAACTCAACCAGCAAAAAATATTGACCTACAAGAAAAACAACCAAACAGTAAAATCCCAATCGTCTTTGACTTCAATCAGAACCAACACACTCTCTCATAATTACTAATCAAAGATTTCCGACATCTCAAAACAGACCCAGACATCGCCCCCTGTTCAACGCACCGCCAATCAATGTCAGAAGGAAAACAGAAATCTATCGACACTCCTCACATCACCCTACACCAAACCACAATTCAACAACTACTAAAGTAATCTCTCATACAATAAATCTCACTGTCGGATCTACCAACATATAATGACAGATCCCGTTATCACCTTACCTAACTCATATGCCAGATTCGAATCCCCAGGTCTCACGTGCTACAGTGAAAACGTTATCTACTACTTGCACTGCACATATTGCAGTGAGACCAGTACGTCGGTGAGACAGGCATTCCGTTCTGCACAAGGTTCAGTAACCACAAGAAAGCGATCAGGGACAACGATATCTACCCTGAAACTCTCCCCCTGTTCCCTGTTTTTCTGACGTTACTGACATGCAGAAATTTAAAACTAATATAGACATATATCTTGCTGCACAGCTCCCAACTTAGGTGGACCCCCCATAAAAAAACTTTCACCCTTTTTCTCAGTAGCCCCTTACGTCTACAATGGCGTTCTACCTTGTTTGGGGTGAACTATGTTTTAAAAAAATCTACTCACCAGTGGCAAGACATTACAACTTACCAAACCGCAAATAGACAACAGAAAATGCATATTATTACAAACAGTTTTTCATTCCACACAGCACCGCAAAAGAACGGAATAAAATGGATCTACAAATTAAACACTCACACAAATTCTTTTCACACCAGCAATAAACATGCCTTTAAAATATAGAGATATACACATCACATAATCAATCACATAATAAATTCAATTTAGACACTGCTAATGTAACTCACTTTTCAAACACACACACGCACATATATAACACGTACTTCCTACACTAAACTAGATATAGACAAATGTACAACATTTAAAAATATATATGTAAACAGACATATATATATATATATATGTGTGTATATATGCTTGTATATATATTGATGTATATATGTGTGGGTGTATATATGTTTATATATAGAGAGACACATGAAAATCACAGAATTTTAATTTTGATATAGACCCCTAAAATATTGCCAATCACACTATTACTCCCATCCACAACAAGATAATTGGATTTATCTAGTCAACATTAGTTTCCTATTTCTTTCATTCTTTCATTTCCTTTTCTTATACCTACCGTATGTGTATAAGACAGCACACCCTACAGAAAAAAACGCTGCCGTTCAAAGAGAGCAATCACACCGAGCAGACATATTTAACTTCCTTTCTTATTTCTTTTCTTTTCCTTCCTGGTACATGTGTACCGAAAATAAAACAGACAACAAAGACCCCAACATATGAGTTTGACAGGCGACTCCTGGTGGACGGTTTGAGAAATATTAATATAGATTTTAGTTTGCCGTTTTTAAGAACTCTGTTTACAATTTATGGAAGGCTTGAAGAAGGGTATTGTTCCCGAAAAGTTCCTACGAACTGTCCCAACAGACACGAAAAACAAAGACTGAAATCAGAATTTACTTTTCTTCTAAAATCGTCAAATAAACTCAGCAGGAAATTGTAAGTTGCATATTTATTTGTTTGTTCATTCTCAGTTTTTGTTTATTATTTTTTCTCCCACTTGTGCTCTCATGATTTTACTTTGACACACACACACACATACACACATAAATAAATAAATAAATAAATAAATATAATCCAATAACTTTTTACTCTTTGTGAATTTTTCTGATGATTTTGTGATGTTGCAGAGACGATATTGACATAAAAACGTTGTTTGGCACAAGACAAATGAAACGGACCGTAAAAATATATCTAACACAAATGTTATGTTTTTTGGAAATTTAGAAAAAATAAAAATAATAAAATAAAACCATGGTTATTGGAATATAATATGAACTGACTTATATATATATATATATATATATATATATATATATATATATATATATATATATATATATATATATATATATATATATAGTGAATGCTTTTATTCAAACATGTACAAGGTCTGCTACACTGGCATGTCGATGTTATCGATCTACAGCTCTCAAGAGCTGAGGTCTCATCAGGCAGAAAATTATTTTTTGATCCAACCTGGTTGCTGAATTCCAGGGAGAACAAGCTGTAGATCGATAACATCGACATGCCAGTGTAGCAGACCTTGTACATGTTTGAATAAAAGCATTCACAATACAGCTCTATATTTTTTATTGAGCACTCTTTTATAAACCCGGTTTGATTCCCTTTGGATTTCTACCCTGTGGATTTTTACCCTACCTGGATTACTATATATATATATATATATATATATATACATATATATATATATATGTGTGTGTGTGTGTGTGTGTGTTCATATGTGTAAAGATGCCAATGCAAATACAGGGTGACCCCTGCAAAAATATTAAATATCAATTGAAGATGGCCATTACTGCCATCGGCCGTATCTGGGTGCGTTTACATTTTAAGCATATCATCCAAGCATCCAATGGTGATGAGACAAACACTCAATTTTATTAATGATTCATACTTGTGACAGACTATGATTACTTGACCTTTAAACCCGCTCGTTATTTTGTCCGTGTACCCTATGGATTTTATATTCGTATCCTGTTTTCAATTTCAATCTGATATTGTATTCCTTTTTTTGTTTGTATCAGGCACAAGAAAACTTAACGTAACGAAGAGAACAGCTTTTCATAAATAAATTTCTGTAGAATAAATTATGTCTCTATGGCTAAGAGAGATTTGGAATAGAGATTGGTTGAATTAAAAGAAAACTTGGCGGAGGTATGTGCTCTTCTGACTATCATACTAATTATTATTACCGGGAAATCTCACCTGTATTGTGAACTGCAAACATTTCATAACACTCGTACTGAGCACTAAGTAACCCTTTGTGAAATTGGAGGTAGACAAAGAGACGACAATGTTGGTATAATTAGGCCGATTAATATTGGTGTTCAATAACGTTCAGTATTGATTGATTAATTAATATTGATATGCACCTGTGAAAGAAACCGACCACTTGAAGATATTTATAAAACCGGGTTGTCATGAAAGTTTAAGTAGAATAAAGTACTCAGAAATGACGCCATTGTTTCTCTGCTTAATAGACACACACGCACACACGTATGCACACGATACATTGCGTCCAAAGTTCTTATGCAAGGCAGTGTTGTTTTCTAAATGACTTTATTGTACATACAGAGGGAGTCGAAATGTTTTCATATATAGAGGGTGTTCGAGTTAGATTTGATAATCTTTTGATATTCTTCATTTCACAACCATTTAATGTATTTAATGGTGATGATGTGCAACGACTAGCGATTTCTGTGTAGTATTGGTTGCTTTGAATTCTGGAGATCATGGACGTTTTACAAAGCACTAGAATATTGGGAAAGAGTAACCTGCATGATGATGATTTACGTCGGAGACCGTAAGATGTGAGCTTGAGAATTGTGACGGTGATGCGGAAGCATTGGCTAGCAGGAAAGATTATAGCAGGCGTTTTGTGTCTACACAACTAAATTCGTGGAGAAGCTGAAAAAAATATTCGTCAAGATCCAGACAAGGCAATGTGGACGTTGGCGAGAGAGGTAAACGTCGGAGTGGTGAATCTGGAGAAATCGCGAAATGACGATCTTCGATATTCCTGATGCTAAAGCCCATTCCTTATGCTAAATTCATACGGGTCAACTACTTACCGTCATGGACCAAGAGAAACGCTTTACGAAACGCAAGAAACTACTGAAGAAGGTCAATCGTCCAGTCATGCCGGTGATGCTCTGTTTCTTTACAGGGTGAGTTTCACAACACACAGAACAACAGGCTGGTGATACCAGATCAGGCTGCCCTGTGGCTCCCTGAGACGAAATTCACCTACATTGACGTTTTTTTTTTTTTTTTTTTTTGTAAAACTTAATTATGTTCTACAAAACCAAAAACAAAAACAACAGCCCCTCTCCCTTTCTCCCTCCCCTTTTTTATTTTTATTTTTCCTACCCTACCCCCGGTCCTGGATATGACCTTAAACTACATCCGATGGTGAGATCCGGCTTACGGACTTTGGGGAATGTGGAGCCTCCTCTTAATTACCATTGCTCCCAGGTCCACCCTGACCCGGAGTGGTAGTACCTGTTAGGGTCCCAACTATGGGTTAAATAGAAACAGATATTAAAAGGGGAAAGAAACAAAAAAGAGAAGAAAACAAGACCAGATTCGGCATTAAATAACCCAAAAAGGGTTGATATGCCGTAAAACAAAACTACCAAACAGAAAAACAGGTGACTAGTCTACCGCCCGCGCGAGTTCCTCACGTCCTGATGATCAAGTTCCCTCAAAGTGTGATAGTATTTGGGTGTGTTTCTAACGAATGCTAAGTCATGCTACCCCACATCTTCAAAAATGAACTGAGAATTACGTCTATATTAGACTGCTGTCCATTGTTTCCAAGCGCTTGGGGGCTGCGGGAAGGCCATACGTGTAACATCTTGACTCAACTTCATGTCACATCTCTGCGAAAAAATCAAAAGTGGCTGTGAGAATACATCAATTATATTTTTCTTTTATTTCCCAAAAGAGTCAAATTCATCGCGAACGCCCTGTACTTAATTCGTCTCGATAGTATCAAGGGCGATTCTTAGCTGTGAAAAATAAACTTAAATCGGTAGGATTCCTGTAGTTTACGAGCAGAAAAGACCGTTATGGCTCAAAAAGAGATCGGTCATTAACCTCAATATTGGAACGGTCCGCCATAAACAAAATGGAATATCGACACAAGTAGTAACATTATTTAACCCACAGGAAAAGAGAACACGAGAAAGATAGAGGAAGGGTGTGAAAGAAAGAGGAAACAGAAGGAGGCAAACAGGACCCTTTTAGTTGTTTATATTTAACTAGCAGGACTACCCGTCGTTGCCCGGGACAAAAGTGTAACATGTTTCTATTAAAACTTCTATCTCTCTGCCCTGTTTCTCCTCCTTTTACCTCTCCCCACCCCCTTTTCTTCTCCACTCAGCTCATTCTGCTCTCTGGACATACACACACACACACACACACATAGAGACAGGCAACTCTCTATTATGTAGATACTTCGAGGATTAGTCGGCATAAGAGAATTAACTCTTTGAAAAAAAAACAGCGTTATTTCCTTTTAGTTGGTGGCTGGGTAACAGACTCCCGACGAAATCTGCGCTAGTGTAGGGTCGAAGAATGAATATTTATTTCTAAATCTTAGATATTATTTTACCGAGGCAATACCAGTCAAGAAAATACCAAATTTGTGGGTGTTTACGTTGTCGATTTTAATTTTAGCCGTAAAAATAAATAGTAAGTCCGGGTATCTTTTACAATACTCAGCAGAGTAAAAACGCTAAAAAAAACAAATATACAACAAATAAAAGTAACTGTTAGCGATAAAAGTTATTTTCAAACTTATCTGTGGCATTTGTTTGTATTTTTAACGCATTCACATTGCTATTTATTAGAAATTTAATTATTCGTCACACCAACATCGCACAAATCCAAGATGGCGACATAGAGGGATATGTAACGAGAATAAGGATCGGCCGCCATTTTCTTTTTGTGCAAAAAAAAAAGAATTTTTTTTTTACATCTAATAAAAACCCATTTATACTACTTACCTATGAAATTTGTTTGTATTTTTACATACAAACAAATTTGATAGGTAAGTAGGAAAATATCTATTCTCGACGTAGGTCACCATCACTTGTTGTATATTTATTTATTTACCCCGTTCTCGTTCATTGATAAAATAGGTATACTGTTATTATGAATTTGTAATAAATTATTCAAATTATTCATTTCAAATTTAATTTAATCAACAGTTTGTATTCGAATACAAACTGTTGATTAAATTAAATTTGAAATGAATAATTTGAATAATTTATTACAAATTCATAATAATAGTATACCTATTTTATCAATGTTTGTCTTCTTATTTATTTTGTCTAAAGCCCATCTGGAAAATTATAGAAACAAATAAATTATTTTCTGGGGAAGAAACAGAGGTACAATGATGTTTTTTCGTAATTGCGACAAAGATAATGAAAATAATTAAATATTTTAAAACTCTGCTTTCAACGTGGAGGAAGCTTGAGGTAGTCATTTTAATTGAAAGATTATTTTTGCGTTATCTATTCATCTCTAATATTGTTAAGTGAACATTTTAATTGAAAGATAATTTTTGCGTTATCTATTTATCTCTAATATTGTTAAGTGGACATTTTAATTGAAAGATTATTTTTGCGTTATCTATTAATCTCTAATATTGTTAAGTGGACATTTTAATTGAAAGATTATTTTTGCGTTATCTATTTATCTCTTATATTGTTAAGTGGACATTTTAATTGAAATATTATTTTTGCGTTATCTATTCATCTCTAATATTGTTAAGTGGACATTTTAATTGAAAGATTATTTTTGCGTCATCTATTTATATCTAATATTGTTAAGTGGACATTTTAATTGAAAGATTATTTTTGCGTCATCTATTTATCTCTTATATTGTTAAGTGGACATTTTAATTGAAATATTATTTTTGCGTCATCTATTTATCTCTTATATTGTTAAGTGGACATTTTAATTGAAATATTATTTTTGCGTCATCTATTTATCTCTTATATTGTTAAGTGGACATTTTAATTGAAAGATTATTTTTGCGTCATCTATTTATATCTAATATTGTTAAGCGGACATTTTAATTGAAAGATTATTTTTGCGTTATCTATTAATCTCTAATATTGTTAAGTGAACATTTTAATTGAAAGATTATTTTTGCGTTATCTATTTATCTCTAATATTGTTAAGTGGACATTTTAATTGAAAGATTATTTTTGCGTTATCTATTTATCTCTAATATTGTTAAGTGAACATTTTAATTGAAAGATAATTTTTGCGTCATCTATTTATATCTAATATTGTTAAGTGGACATTTTAATTGAAAGATAATTTTTGCGTTATCTATTTATCTCTAATATTGTTAAGTGGACATTTTAATTGAAAGATTATTTTTGCGTTATCTATTAATCTCTAATATTGTTAAGTGGACATTTTAATTGAAAGATTATTTTTGCGTTATCTATTTATCTCTAATATTGTTAAGTGGACATTTTAATTGAAAGATTATTTTTGCGTCATCTATTTATATCTAATATTGTTAAGTGGACATTTTAATTGAAAGATTATTTTTGCGTTATCTATTTATCTCTAATATTGTTAAGTGGACATTTTAATTGAAAGATTATTTTTGCGTTATCTATTAATCTCTAATATTGTTAAGTGGACATTTTAATTGAAAGATTATTTTTGCGTTATCTATTAATCTCTAATATTGTTAAGTGGACATTTTAATTGAAAGATTATTTTTGCGTAATCTATTTATCTCTAATATTGTTAAGTGGACATTTTTATTGAAAGATAATTTTTGCGTTATCTATTTATCTCTAATATTGTTAAGTGGACATTTTAATTGAAAGATTATTTTTGCGTTATCTATTAATCTCTAATATTGTTAAGTGGACATTTTAATTGAAAGATTATTTTTGCGTTATCTATTTATCTCTAATATTGTTAAGTGGACATTTTAATTGAAAGATTATTTTTGCGTCATCTATTTATATCTAATATTGTTAAGTGGACATTTTAATTGAAAGATTATTTTTGCGTTATCTATTTATCTCTAATATTGTTAAGTGGACATTTTAATTGAAAGATTATTTTTGCGTTATCTATTAATCTCTAATATTGTTAAGTGGACATTTTAATTGAAAGATTATTTTTGCGTTATCTATTAATCTCTAATATTGTTAAGTGGACATTTTAATTGAAAGATTATTTTTGCGTGATCTATTTATCTCTAATATTGTTAAGTGGACATTTTTATTGAAAGATAATTTTTGCGTTATCTATTTATCTCTAATATTGTTAAGTGGACATTTTAATTGAAAGATTATTTTTGCGTTATCTATTAATCTCTAATATTGTTAAGTGAACATTTTAATTGACAGATTATTTTTGCGTTATCTATTTATATCTGATTTTGTTAAGTGGACATTTTAATTGAAAGATTATTTTTGCGTTATCAATTTATCTCTAATATTGTTAAGTGGACATTTTAATTGACAGATTATTTTTGCGTTATCTATTCATCACTAATATTGTTAAGTGGACATTTTAATTGAAAGATAATTTTTGGCGTTATCTATTTATCTATAATGTTGTTAAGTGGACATTTTAATTGAAAGATTATTTTTGCGTTATCTATTAATCTCTAGTATTGTTATTGGACATTTTAATTGAAAGATTATTTTTGCGTTATCTATTCATCTCTAATATTGTTAAGTGGACATTTTAATTGAAAGATTATTTTTGCGTCATCTATTTATATCTAATATTGTTAAGTGGACATTTTAATTGAAAGATTATTTTTGCGTTATCAATTTATCTCTAGTATTGTTATTGGACATTTTAATTGAAATATTATTTTTGCGTCATCTATTTATCTCTTATATTGTTAAGTGGACATTTTAATTGAAAGATTATTTTTGCGTCATCTATTTATATCTAATATTGTTAAGCGGACATTTTAATTGAAAGATTATTTTTGCGTTATCTATTAATCTCTAATATTGTTAAGTGAACATTTTAATTGAAAGATAATTTTTGCGTTATCTATTTATCTCTAATATTGTTAAGTGGACATTTTAATTGAAAGATTATTTTTGCGTTATCTATTCATCTCTAATATTGTTAAGTGGACATTTTAATTGAAAGATTATTTTTGCGTTATCTATTCATCTCTAATATTGTTAAGTGGACATTTTAATTGAAAGATTATTTTTGCGTTATCTATTCATCACTAATATTGTTAAGTGAACATTTTAATTGAAAGATAATTTTTGCGTTATCTATTTATCTCTAATATTGTTAAGTGGACATTTTAATTGAAAGATTATTTTTGCGTTATCTATTAATCTCTAATATTGTTAAGTGGACATTTTAATTGAAAGATTATTTTTGCGTTATCTATTAATCTCTAATATTGTTAAGTGGACATTTTAATTGACAGATTATTTTTGCGTTATCTATTTATCTCTAATATTGTTAAGTGGACATTTTAATTGAAAGATTATTTTTGCGTTATCTATTTATCTCTAATATTGTTAAGTGGACATTTTAATTGAAAGATTATTTTTGCGTTATCTATTAATCTCTAATATTGTTAGTGTATGATCTTTTATTTTACTGCATTGATATTTAAAGTTTATTTCCATTTCAAAAAAACAAAAAGAAGCGAATCCATTAAAAAATAATGATATCACAAAATGTTAGGATAAACCTATAATAAAAATACTATAGCTAACACCCAATTTTTTTGACAGGCGATATTAAAATTTTGTACCTTTTCCTTTTGTTTTCCCTTTCTTTTATACATATTTTTGTTTCTACTTCATGTGTTATGTTCTCTTTTATTAGTTTTTTTTTTCTTATTTTTCTTTCCTTTCTGCTTTTTTTCTTTTCATTCTTTATTCTTGTTCTTTCTTTCTATCTTTCTTTCTTTCTTTCGTTCTATCTTATCTTCTATTTTCTTTCTTCGCTTCTGTTGATTTTCTTGTTCTCGTTGTTCTTTGCATTTGTATTTCCCTTTTTATGTTACCCTCTCCGTGTGCTATGTTCACTTTTCTTTTTTCTGTCATTCATTTTTCTTTCTTCATTTTTTCCCTTTTCTTGTCCTTCTTCATTTTTCTTGTTTTTATTTCTTTCGCCCTTTGTATCTCCTTTTCCCTTTCTTTGTTTCTGTTTATTTTCTCTCTCTCTCTCTCTCTCTCTCTTTCTGTTTTTACATTCTTTATGATACCCTTTTTCCTTTTTATTTCTTAACTTTTCGTTCTTACATCCATTCCCATCTATTCTTTCTTTTCTTCTTTTTTCTGTCTTTGTTTTTTCCTCTTCTCTCATAACTACTTTTCTTTCTGTCTCTATTTCTTAATGATAAAACTTCTTCTTTCATTCTTTCTTCTTTTCTTTTCATTTCCTTTTAGTTTTCCATATTCTTGTTCTATTAAACCAATCCCTCCATACGAATTCAAATCTTAGTGCGTTAATTACATACAAACCAATCCCGGAGAGAAATATATATATATATATATATATATATATATATATATATATATATATATATAAGAGATACAGAGATATGATCAACTAAGTACCCCACTTATTGACGCGAAGTAAATACTTGCAAACACCCAGTGTGAGGCAATCATGAACGGCAAGATCGTGACATTATTTGACTTTCTTTTGTCGATATTTGATATATATATATATATATATATATATATATATATATTGAGATTTAAATTTTACTACAGTTTTAGAAGCGCCGTTGTAATGATAACTTTGAAATGTAAGAATCAGTTAACATGACGCGCGATTTTGAAATGAAATATTTATTAAATCATTTTTTTTTATATCCAAATTTTCGGTTTTATAAACCTTCTTCATGGGACAGACAATATTTTCCTTTTTTTTTTCTTTTCTTCTTTTTTTTCATAGTCGAAGTCTTACGGCTTGGCCGAAGATCGATCTCCAGGTGTTATGAAGATACTGTTTTTTTTATATGTCCGATTTGTAGTATATATATATATATATATATATATATATATATATATATCCACGGAGACGTTTCGCCGTAATACACCTCACTCGCGACCACAGTCATTATAGTCCGGCACGGTTACCGTCGCTATCAGTAAATGGATATATTATCGCACATAAGTGCTTACATTTTTGTTGGTTATTGTTTCAGAAATAGTGAAAAAATTAACGAATTCAGATATCTAACTAATTAATTACTGTATCAGAGGATTGACAGACAGAGAAATACTTTTTTCTTTAATTTTTATTCTCCGATTCTCCAACTAAAAACTGCGATAAACTTTCTCACATTTTTGATAATTCATGATTTAAGGAAAATAAAAAAAATATTTATGCATCCCTTGTTCAAAGTATTTACAGGGTTCAGTAAATATTGTTCTTTTTCCAATTTTTTTCGCATCACTCATTTCACTTTACTATGCTCTATCTCGTATATTGAGTATTGACGTTTCATGATAGGATTATTTTAAAGATATACATTTATCTTTATCTGCCATATATTTCATATATATATATATATATATATATATATATATATATATATATATATATATATATATATATATATATATATATATATAACTTGTGGATTGTGTGTTGACCGTTTTATTTTTGTTTGGGCGTGGATGCTTTCCTCGTTGTGCCACCCGATGAGGAGGTGTATCATCGCACATTGTTCTTGATTCTTTTGGACTGCATTGGGACCAATTCCTTGTTGGGTATGCATAGTAGCAACCATACTGCGAAAATCTATTGAACTACTTTCTTAAGAGGTTTTTTACTTTTTTCTTCTTTTTTTATTCTTAAATGGCCTTACCTAGGGCAACACATCATTGAGCATTGCCAGTTGTTAAAATTCTCATTCCAAGTATATAATTCCCCTGATGAACTGCCAAGCAAGAACCTGCTTGAGTAGAGAAACACGTGTAGGGAAAAAAATTTTAAATTTGAAAAATCTGATAAATAAACTTTGAAAGGAAAAAAGTCTTTTGTTGTGA
Source organism: Sepiola atlantica (assembly GCA_963556195.1). Taxonomy (NCBI): domain Eukaryota; kingdom Metazoa; phylum Mollusca; class Cephalopoda; order Sepiida; family Sepiolidae; genus Sepiola; species Sepiola atlantica. Next base: position 35,103,308 of record OY744544.1, on the reverse strand, counting down.
TTAATGATTTCATGAAGGAAATGTTTAGTAGACCTTCAAAAACACACATACACACACCTATATATATATATATATATATATATATATATATATATATATATATATATATATATATATATATATATATATATATATGTGTGTGTGTGTGTGTAGTCAATTTTTGTAAATAAACAAATGGAGCACTGTGTTGCGCTCAATGCTGATATAAATACATTGTAGATATCATTTACGAACACTTATCTATGGGTCAGTGAGAGCTACCGACTATCTACTAGATAGTTGAAGGTGCGATCCTTCACTTGGGATGTGATACAGCGAAACAGTCTGTCTTTAGATGACTATATAAGTACTCATTCTCGGGTTGAGCACTGTCGTTAAATAATATCGCCTGTTACTGCTTAGCGTCATGCAAAGCTCTTTGTTGGTAAACAAACAAACTGTGTGGCTGTTAATCTATATACTACTAAAAGTCTATGGGTCTTGTATGTTTGCAATCAGCTTTCAGCTTTCCGGTTTTCAACATCCGGTTGCGCATGCGTAAATAGCATCGTCTTCCAATCTGTTATTCCAATTCCGTTGAACTCCTTTTATTAACGAACGCATGAAATTTTTCATTCTGGAAATGTTTATATCGCTTTAAATATAAAACAATTACATTTAATTTCATCAAATAGTTTTTTTGTTTTCTCCACGGCTAAAAACATTCAACGGCAGGACTTTGTAAAGTCTGTCGCAGTTTCAAAAAAGCTCCACCCTTTTAAAAAACAAAAACAAACAAACAAAACAACAACAATCATTATTAATATCAATAGCGGCGGTGACGAAACCACCTCCCACTTTTCCTCTCACAGATTTCACCACTCCTACTCCCTCTGTTTTCGTTACGTACGCGAGACAGCCGGTTGTACCCCCTTCCTTTCTCACCTGTTCAGTGCATATTTACCTATAAGTATGGCCAACCACTTATAATTCAGTAACTATAATTAAAAAAAAAAAAAATTATAATAAACAGAACGACGCATAGAAATCTATCTATATTCTTTTTTAAACAATTACATTTAATTTCATCAAATAGTTTTTTTGTTTTCTCCACAAGTGTCACGCACATACATGAATTCCATAGCTAATATAACAAACTGACCCAACGGGTCACGGGTGGTCTAGTGTTCATATAAAGACATTGTAGATATCATTAACGGTCGATCTGCAGCGAAACGGTCTGTCTGTAAATGACTATATATATATATATATATATATATATATATATATATATATATATATATATATATAATATAAAACTAAAAGTATACTTTTTAGAGCCTATAGTGAAATGGTTTAAGCTCAATATACGAGATAGAGCAATTATAAAGATAGATGAAAGAAGAGGGATAAACATGTACGAATGACAAATTTATTACAACTTCGATTGTTCAATGCAACTTATCTATCTATGTAATTCCTCTGATGATAAGATTTTAATCTTTGAAAAGCCTTAGCTTAAGGAAAGAATAATAAACATATTTTTTTACCGAGTATACCTTGCATTGGACAATCGAAGTTGTAATAAATTTGTCATTCGTACAGGTTTATCCCTCTTCTTTCATCTATCTTTATATATATATATATATATATATATATATATATATATACACACACACACACACACACACACACACACACACATATATATATATATATATATATATATATATATATATATATATATATATATATATATATATATAAAATGTGGGTTGCCAACGCTTCTTTCGTTTGATCGACACCGGATTTGAATCATAACCGCCGATAACAACACTGCGGAGACATCGTACCAAAGACGTTTATCAAGTAACAAAGAAATAAGTTTGTTTTATTCTTGTTTTTTGATGAAAAAAAAATGACTCAATACTGGTCACCCCTGAAGAAGGAATTTTATTCCGAAATTGATAGGATTAATGTAAAAAAAAAAAAAATCTTGTATTGCTACTATGGCTTACATTTCAATTTTAATATATATATATATATATATATATATATATATATATATGTGTGTGTGTGTGTGTGTGTGTGTGTGTGTGTGTGTGTGTGTATTTATTAACTATTGATCACCGGAAGCACTAACATCCGGTTTAGAGAGAGAATCCCAATAGGGAACAACAGCTGCGAAGGACGAAAAGAACAGGATCACCGGCATGAATTGGCTACTCTGGTGCCCCCTCGACGGAAATTCACTAGACTAACCCGACAATCAACTAAATCTCATTCATTCACTGTGGAGGTCCCCACATGTCGGAGAGCCTTCTACTCAAATAGCTTCTTTCCTCGTACTGCTGGCCTCTGGAACTCCCTCCCTGCCCCCTGTTTCCCCAACAGTACAGACATGCAGAAGTTTAAAACTAATGTAAACAGACACCTCGCTGCGCTGATCCCAATCTAGATTGACCACCCCCTACCTTCTCCCCTTTTCTTTTTCTCAGTAGCCCCTTACGTCTACAGTGGCGGCCTGCCTTGTTTGGGGTGAACTATGTTAAAAAAAAAAATGAAAAAAAATGATGGAAGTTTAGGCTTATATGTTGTAGTGAACGTAAATATTAGTTGCTTAACTCACTTAAAAATATTTTCTTTGTGTGTCCAACAAAATAATTTTCCTATTTCAATTTACATAATGCATTTATTCTAATTGCTTATGTTTGGACATGTTAACTCTAACATCTCTTAAAATTATAACCTCTATGAAAAATTATAAAAGTCTCTAATTATTTTTCTAAAAGTTCCTTTCGAAAAAAATATCTTTCTAAAAAATTCCCAAATCCTTTTAAAAGTAATAAATACTTAAACTTCGAAAAAAAAACCCCCACCTTTTTCACTAAAAAAACTACAAGAGGAAACTCTTAAAAGTTTCAAAGACAATTTAAAAAACTTTTAAATTCCTAATTTTTTAAAACTTAAAAAAATCTTTAAAACTTTTAACATCTATTTTTTTTCTCAAAATTACTTTTAAACTCCTAAAAAACTTTCAAAATCTCTCAAAGAAATTTCCAAAAAATGTTTTTAGCTTCATCAAGAATTTTCCTTTTCAAAATAGTTAATAAGTTTTTAAAAATAAAGACATACAAATTATAAAATTATGAAAATACTACAAAAAGAAAAGAAAACTACAAAAAAAAACTTCCCTGAATCAGTTCTCTTCAGAAAGTTCTATTAAATTCTCACTAAAATTATAAAAATATCAAATTTATTGATGGTCGGCCCTACATATCCGGTAATTGTGGGGTTTATTTCTCTCATGAAGTATGTCTAAAAATTGTATAGTGGTGAGTGTGACCAGTTTTTTAAAACTGCCTTTTTCCATCCTTTGAAAAATATCTCCTATTTTGTTTATGCAATTCATGATTGGGTAATACATAGTCCATAGTATATGAACTTTCTCCGATCCACAGAGATTACAATAGTTCGAGCTTGGAAAGTATGCTGGTCGTTTCTCTAAAGTTTTATATTTGATTAGAAGGAGATCTTTTTGCTTTACATTCCCATACTGATGTTGCAAGTATTGTGTTCTCTTTATCTCTTTTGAAAATATACTTGTGTATATATAGTCTTTGCTTAAAGGTTCCTTGTGCCATACCTATGTATATTTTAGTTTCGTTGCTGGACTAGCTTGTGATGGTTGCCCCATATACATTAGATTTTACCTTTAAATTTCCGTTTAAGAGACAATCTTCTGCAGTTCTATAAGAGCAAGCTACGCTTTTACGGGTTTTTTATTTGGAAGAAATGATATTTATGGTGTACAGGAATAACTAATTTTGATTGTATTTTTATTGGGGAATTTATGTAATCTATGTTGGGAGGGAAAATTTATAAATATATACACATACACATGAAGGATGTTTTCAAATTTCTGTTTTGTGCAAACACAAAATGTAGGTACAACAGAGCTTAGTATTACTTACCTCCTATCCAGGGGGTTAGGCACAAGGCCAGTTTTATCTTACTCCCACAAGGTAAGATGTGACCCAAGGTCTGGTCGGCCAAGTGGGGCATGAAAAGCCAGCGCCCGAGAAGATGAGCACTCAGGCCATTAAAAATTGCCTGGGCAGCCCCGTCGGCATTCCCTGGTAGGGGCGCCTCAGGAAGTAAGCAATAAACTTACTCCTACCCAAAGAGGGGCGGCAAAGCCTTGGAGGGTGGACCTCCTAGAACTGCACAGGACAACCCCACAGACTGGTGTAATCAAGCCCCGAAGGACAAGACAACACCGTTCTATAGGGTACAACAGAGCTTAGTGCCACGAATTTCCTTCGCAATTACATGTAATCTTTATCTTCTACATATAATTAAGTTTATTCTTTTCCTCTCTTAGTCATACTGACAAAAAAGGACGTTTTTTTTCAAAAGTCTAATACAGTTTTCAATTGTTCATCAGATCATTTGTTCACAAACCGTCTATTGTTCCAATTTTAATGTAACATTAACCTTATTACGTGTGGATATCTGTCTTGTATGCATTAATCTTAATTTCAATTTAATTACGTTCGTGTTAATGTGAAGATGTTTCATTTGTTAAAAATCCGTCACCCAATTCCGCAGTGGGCGATAAGATTACGGCATCAAAAATAGAATTTATTATATATTCTCACATGAACATCTCCTGTTTTCTTATATATATTGGACTAAAAAAAATACCTGTCCCAAGGCGGGTAAAATTAAATTCCTTTACATAACAGTTTTGCACCATTTTTATGTCCCTACATATATAATTATACTAAACACCATGTCTAGAAAACCGTTGTATCAATCGATGCTACTGCTGCTGCTGACGACGACGACGACGACGACGACGACGACGACGACGACGACGACGATGATGATGATGATGATGATGATGATGATCATCATCATCATCATCATCATCATCATCATCATCGTCGTGGTCGTGGTCGTGATCGTGCTCGTGGTTGTTGTCGTCGTGATCATCATCATCATCATCATCATCATCATCATCATCATCATCATCATCATCATCATCATCATCATCATCATCATCATCGAGTAATGCAACAGCTGCACCCACGTGTAACAATTCAGCCATTCTTTGAATTCATTCCTTTTTGCTGGAAGATGACTGTAAGGGTAAGAAGAACATCGCATCTGTTCAGCCTTAACGACAATTGATTTCACCTGTAAGAGTGCCTACGCGTGTAATTGTGAAGCAAAGGTTGTGCAATATCTACCACACCTCTCGGAACTGCTTGACTGCAGTGGCAAGGAGAAATCCGGGATGGACTGGAAATAATATCGAGATAAGCTGAGGGCATATACTAATGGGAACCGGTGTGTGAACGCCATTATGCCGTATATAGAAAAGCAGTAGAAACAAACAAACACACGCACACACACACATATCTATATATATATATATATATATATATATATATATATATATATATAGAGAGAGAGAGAGAGAGAGAGAGAGACAGTACTACCTCTTGCATGACGTCGAATGAAAAAAAATGCCTATAGATACCGTGTTGGCGAATGTTTTGAATTACAAAAAAAGATAAGAAATGGCCGCGTTGAATGGGATCGAACGCTGAAACAGTCGATCATGAAACCTCCCTACTTAACCACTGCGCCACAGTTTCGACTTAAAAATGCATCTGAAAATAGGCCAAGTCATAGGGAGAATGAGAAAAGAACGTAATCTGATATTCGCGGAAAATCATCGGAGTAAACGGGAGCGGTTATTAAGTCTTTGCGTATTGCTTTATATTATGTAGTAAATTAATACCAGACAAATAATAAATAAGAACCGGTGTTTTGTGAAAATTAAACTGTGTGTATTAGTTCCCGGTGTCGATGAGTGTAGTGACAGTACAGAATTGTTAGGGGGGAAGTTTTTTGCTACCACCTATATGGAGTTGGTTTTTTGGAGAGTCGTGGATGGCGGACCAAATGTAATATTTAGTGTTAGCTGGGAAAAAAGAATAACAAATGTACTAAAACACGCTCGAGTGAATAAGTGTAATGTAATGGTGACTTTGGTAGCCTGTGATGCATGTGGTTATTTTCCTATTCTCCGAGAAGGTACATGGGAAAATCGTCTCTACTTAATATATTAGAAATATATTACTATTTCATGTATCTACATAAAATTTTATAAGCAAATATATGTTTTGATGTATCAATTTTCAGTATTTACTTCAACAGTGCTCGATACGTAAGTAGAGCTAGGTAGTAAGCTATTAAAATATCTTTATGGCAATTAAGCTACACAGAGGATCCCGCGTTTCATCCCCGGGGGGAATTATTCAGGCTAAAGCCTGAAAAAATTCCCGGGGATTTTTCATAGCTTAGTATATATATATATATATATATATATATATATATATATATATATATATATATATATATATATATATACCGTACTGAAGTGAGACGTTTCCATGATATTTTGGCAAGAAAACGTCAGCAATCGGGAAATACTGGAATGTGCAGACCGACTGTCTCTGCCCTATCTACTAATACAGACGGATTTCAGATGGTAGTACATGTATATTCTCAACGACAGGAAGAAACAAAGAACCAGGGAATGTCCACATTAAGATTCAAATAAACAACATATGGTTGGAACCAGCAAGAGTGTAAATAGTGTGTATGTGAAACAATATAGAGTGGGTTCAAGCAAGCTTCTAATTTGGTCAACAATTATAGCAGCTACTAGTGCTAGTTCTTAGCGTGTCCTTGCTGAAGGTCTGTTAATATCCTGCCACTTGTAAAGAAAAGGCTTGCAGTACTTCAAGCTTCTTTGCAAGCAGTTTTATGAAATGATCACAAAGAAAATTGAATCGTACAAACTGGAACGTTCCCCCAGGTAAACAACGTTTGCACTTCTCCCATTTCGCTCCTGACGACAGTGAATGAGGAATCAGGACAGTCCGAGACTTAGATTTAAAGATACAGTGAAAATAAACTGGAAATGGAGGAATATCAACACCGGTAACTTGCGAGATTACGACGAAAACAAAGCCATTGATGATTTTAAGAAGCTGCTTGTATTATTTCATTCGTGGATAACTAGTTAATAAATAAGGTTTGTGTTGGTTATATTTCGTTCCTGGCGGCATTGGCGGAATAATCAGGGAAGGCCAAGACTAAGATTCAAAGATATAGTGAAAATAAACTGGATATGAAAGAGTATCAGCATCAATGATTGTAAAGATCTCGGGAAAGACAGAACCAAATGGAGAAATGTGACCATTGTCTTGTTGTGTCTTCATCAATAAGTCATCGTATCTTCGAAAGACTGCATATAATTATCTACAGTCTTTCTATTGAAGTAATTAATTTTTATTTTTCAATCAAATTTTCATCATATGTTCGATTTTCTTTATTTATGTTTTGCTTTCTACTCTTCTTTCATTATTTCGTCCGTTTCTTTTTATATCTTATTTTAATTTTTGTTTCTTTATCTTTTTTTTATTCAATTTAATCTTTTTTAAATAAAATATGTTTCTCTTGCTTCTATGTTTTCTATCATATTTTCATCATTTTTTCTATTTTTTATTAACTTTCTTTTTTTTCTTTCTTTTTCTTTTATTTAATTTTTCTTTATTTCTTTTTTCTTTTATTCGTCCTTTCTTTTTATTCTCTTTTTATCCACGTTTCCTTTTTATTTTATTTTATTTTTTATTAATTTTTATTTATTTTTATATTCAATTTTTAAAATTCTTCCCCATTCTATTTTATTACTATTTTATTTCCAGTGTTTTATACAGTGTGTATTTTAATTTTTCTCTTCTGCTTTCTTTCGTTTCTCTCTTCTATCCCCCTTCATTTTTTCTGTTACTCTTTCCTTCTAAAAATATTTTGCATTGTATTTTTCTTTCTTTTCTTTCTTTCTTTCTTTCTTTCTTTCTATTTCCTTTTTATTCATTCTCTCTATTTAATTTTCTTCCTTCTTTCTTTTATATCCGTTCCATCTTATTCTTTCTTTAATCATGCATAAATTGTTTTGCTTCCATTCCATCTCCTACTTCTCTTTCTCCTTCTCCATCTTATTCACCCTATATATATATATATATATATATATATATATATATATATATATATATATATATATATGTATATATATTCTTTGTAGTACAAAACTTTATGATGGCATGAAAGAGAAAATATTTATTAATCATGATGAATTAAGAATTACAAAAGATGAAAGGGCAGCTGACCGGTTTCGTACCTTGCTCAACAGAGCACAAATATCAAGGCATCGTGTAAAAATATAATAAACATGCTATGAGAATTATAGCGAGGGAAAGGGGTAAAAATAAAGGAAAAAAAAGAAGAAGTCCAATCAAATAGAAACAACATTAAGCCCGGGGAGATTTTCTCTTTGCTTGCAAAGAGAAGTTCTCAAGGACTTAATATAGATTGTTTCTAGGATCTTGAGATGATAGGGAGCTGCCTTTTCATCTTTTCAATTATTAATTCATCATAATTAATATTGTCTCTTTCATACCAATATATATATATATATATATATATATATATATATATATATATATATATATATATATATATTAAAATGAAATATTTTGAAAATCAAACAATCGTGCAATTTTAAATGAAAAGTTCATTTATTTAATTTTTTTTCGCGAATTTTCGTTGGAAATACAACTTTCTCAAGCGAAACTGTCTTATAGTGTTTTTTTCTTTCTTTTCTTTCTCCTCATATTGGTGGTATTAATCCTGAGGACTCGAAAACACGTCACGATCTTACGACGTTATTTTTTTTTAGTCCTGGCGATGTTGTATACGCTGATTTGGCGCTTTTTAAAAAATACCTGTTGACTTCCTTTCCTTACTATATATATATATATATATATATATATATATATATATATATATATATATATATATATATATATATATATATATGGAATTGAATGAAAATAAAATAAAACCCTAAGTGTATTTGTTTTATTTGTAAATTATGCCCAAAACTGTTTCATTAACATTTCTCACAGCATTAGTATTGTAACGTGAAATTTTACTTTCAAATAAAAACAGTTATATTCATTAGAAACAACTCATCCTTTTCTCAGTATCCGTTTCAATTTGGAATTTTTAACACAATGCAAAAATCCAGTGAAAATTACTCTTTCGTATTTTGAAAATAGTAAATCATACATACCACAATGGCTAATGCCATTTTTTTAAGAATAAAAATGAGACAAAAAAAACAGAACGAGATTTATCATACTGCACAAAGAACTAAAAGCCCTCGAGACTCGTAGGAAACGCGAAATTATTAGCAACCGAAATGTCTAGGCCTAGTAAATTTAGTTTCAGTGATGGACTGCAAATACGGGGATTGTAAAAAAAGATGCTCAAAATGTCCATCCCGTGAAAAGTGTATATTAGAATTGAATTAATAAGCCTAATGTACATTTTTTAAAATTTAATAAGTTGAATTTAAAAATAGTAAAAAAGGGAGATGCGTCATGGGGCATAACAATCTATTACTAATGGCGATGTGGAAACTATATTATTATTTCTGATAATGTACTATTGTACTATATTTCAAGGCTCTATACAGTATCTGTTCTATTGTCATAAGACCATCCTCCCAAGCATTAACTCCTCCTTTTGGTTGGAGTAGTGTAGTATATGTTAATTCGTCCTAGTGTTGAATTGCTGGTTTATAACACGTTGTAATGTCGAATCTGGCGTCGTAGAACAGTTCGCACGTTTATCCCGCGAACGGGACGATGTGTCATTTCTATTCGAGAATCCCAGCTGGGAGGGGAAACTATTTGTACTAACCGTGCGTCGTCATTGTCGCCTGCAACTTGTGTCGGGCTGCCATCTGTCTTCTTTCGGCCACATTGTCCGTGATCACAATCTCCATCGTCTACTGTCCCTGGCTGTTTCCTCGCAAACTAAAATCAAATCTTTTATACACGATAATTTATAACAAGCCTTTCTTTTTACTTTGAGCCATTTATTGGTATTAGCTTGTCGACACTGAAGCAATTACGTCGTAGTGGAGAGAGAAGCTTACGCTAGTTAATTTCCTAATTACTTGTAAAGGAAGGAAGAGGGGGACTTCGGTCTGGCTCTCCTTTTTGGGGATTCGAAATCTTCTAGCTTATGTAATCGCTACATGGCTAAAGCGTGTTGACTCGTCGGCTTCCAAGTCCAAACTTAAAATCTCACTGTCGTTTTCCCACCGGGAAAACTGTAACGTCACGAAATCTTGTGATCGACGCACAGGTGTGACCTAACCCCCCGACTTCGCGGTCTCGTCAACTGTCCCCGCGAATCGTGAGAACACATCGCACCAACATTACACGAGATGACTCCGTTAAAAATCGCGCAAGTTAAGCGATATCACTGTACGTCCATCACCCATGCGTCCCATTATATAATAATAGGACAATCCGCCCAAATATTACCTCCTCTTTTAGAATATGTAATGTAGTATATGTTCCATTTTCATGAGCCGCTCCTACAAGGTATTACCTCCTTCTTTTGGGGGAAGGTAGTGTGGTATATATTCTGTTATCCTGATATTATTCTCCCAGGTATTATCTTTTAGAGGTAGTGTAGTATCTGTTTTGTTGTTATTAGAACATCCTTCCAGGCATTATCGTCATTTTTGGGGTAGGGATAATGTACGTCAACGAGAAATTATCACAATCGGCTGTTCATTAGCAAACTCAACACTTATATATTATATATATATATATATATATATATATAATAAATACTTGTTATTGTTTATTATCTATGTACGTATACGTTTCGTCCTTTATAATCGGGACTCATCAGCATAGAGATATGACTATTCACTACCGATCATGCGATTCGAAACCCCGGATCACGAGTATTTTGCAACTCAAATCCCGACGCCCAAACCACTCGGCCATTGTTGAACAGCGAATAAACGGTGATAATTTTAACACTTTATGTGGCGGTATGACGTCATAAGAGCGTTCTACTTAATGAAAGGAACGATGCATTAATAGCTAGCGACGTCATGCTGTGTTAATACTACACTTACAGTGCTCTTCTAGACGGGTTTTTCTAGGAGCTACATATAATATATATATATATATATATATATATATATATATATACTAGCAAGGGATATGCGACCGAAGGGAGGGTGTGATTGCTAGTAATGCTACTAATGATAATGAAGACCACGACCAGCTACTTTTACGATCTAATTAAATTATCTTTTATTTTCCTGGCAATTTTCCAAACTGAAAAGGCATAATTCTAAAAACCATTCGTATTTTGTCACTGTACTATTTATTGCCAATTCATTTTTGACTCATTGTAACTAATTCAGGTTTAACTGAGGTCATCAAATATTTATAGAGAGGACATCAATTGAATATAAGACTATTTTCTCATTTACCTGAAACTCGTTCCCGCTTTTAAAATCGTTTTCGGTTTCACCTTTCCTTCGCTTATTCTACTTCTTTCAGCCTTCTTCTGTCCATCCGTTCTGTTCTTCTTTTTTTCATTGACTAGTTTGATTATTTCTTTTGTACAACGCGCAACACTTATTGTCAACACTTAAATGAATAGATGTGTTATGCTCCAAAATGGGTACCTTATAACTTTCGAAGAAACATTTCATTCCACCCTCCTTTCTTTCCTTCCTTATTTTGCGTTTCTTTGACTATTGCTTATCAGATTTTCCATCTTATCTCCGGTGTATTTCTGTTTTATTTCTGTTTTATTTCTTAGCAGTTTTTCTAATTTATCTTTCTTTCTCGTCAGTTTTTTATGTAATCTTTTTTTTCCTGATTTATCATTTTTTGTTTAATCTTCGTTTTCTTCTGATCGATTTGTATACAGGGTACGACCAATGATGCCATCGTTAATAAAATGTCACATCTTTTCTGCAATTCAACCACATTTGGTAAAAATACATTTCAGTCACTCCCAGTCTTGCCCACCAAGTTTCAGTCATGAATGTTCAACAGCAGCACCGGCACTTCCGGCGTTTTCTCCTATAACTCTCTTCAGACCCGATAACAATAACATAGATTAACCCTGCAGTAGCCAGACAATACGGCATCATCACGACGACGACGACGATGACGACCAGAGCAGCTCCCTTCCTTCGCCGATCTACGACCGACAACAGCCGGTATCCGATCCTTCCATCATAATCACAGCATTTACGGTTGTTCTCTTCCTTCTAACTCTAGCCGCATCATTCTCTTGTCCGCTACCATGAACAGCATCATTACAGCATCTCTGTTCCTAGCACCAAGGCTAATAACCTTTGCTACATATAAAACCGTGCTACACAAATTATCATGCATTGCAACGACAAGACGATCACGCAACAGAAATAAAAAAGAAAATAAGAGATTTTGGTCCTCGGGTTCGAATATGCACGCACACAGAACACATGTAAAGATGAAGAGATAGACGGCAAACATATGGTGAAAGAACGGAAGGCCAACACAAGTTAAAATAAAATTACAAAATTTATTTTTATAAAGGATATAAAAACAAAACAAAAATAGTATAGGATGGGGTTTTAACAAATTCTTAACTTGACCGATGGAAGATATACATCATGCAAAACAATTTTTTAGCTTGAGAGAAAGAAAGGAGCTGACTTACAAATTGTTGATGCGCCTTTAAAGTTCATGGGAATAAAATTCCCGAATTTTAGACATGTATAAATAGTAACTGGCACTTTAACGGTTTCCTAAATTTCTGTGTCTGGTAGTGATTTATTTTCATAGTGGACAATTGTCTATATCTTGTTAAGTTTTAGATGTACGTGTTGTGTGTTTGTCATCGAAAAGTATATTAATTTTGTAATGTTTTATTTAGTTTGCTTTGGTGTTGTGTATACCGCTACATTTATAGGGGATGTTTAGTAGAAGCATGGTAAATAGAATTTGTTGGAGCTCAAAACTCCGATGTCTGAGTTTAAGCCTCTGATGTGTGTATTTAACATGGAGATTCATTTAATTTTGTGCTTTCTGTGATGCTGTGTGTAATAATGTGTATTTTATGTTATCTATTGTGTTGTTTGGTTGTAATATTGTGCTACTGGTGAGTAGATGTTGTCCCTCATCGCTTTTTTGTAGTTATTGAACCTCGCGCAATATATGCGTCAACACCCAAATTTAAGCGGATCATTTCACAATATCTTCCGCACAAAAAATATTGCCAAAATGAACCGGTCGTAACATATACGTTCTTCATGACCCCATACAGTGATCTCATTATAATATACTCAACATATTTAGTTGCAGATTAACCAAAGTACAATAGTGTATATAGTTCGCGACAATATTTGGTGCCATGATGGGGTGGCATTTGGTGGTGTGACCAGAATGCGGCTCTTGGAAATGCCACGGATAATCCGCGCCGCAACGTCTTGTAAATGTATACTAATAGAAAGTGAAGAATTTGAATAAATTACCTATATGCCGTAATGGGTGAAGCAGGAGATACTTTGGTCTTATTTTTCCCAGAACACGGATGGGACTAGTTTATAATGAGTAAAATTCTTACTTATTGAACAACACTTTTATTTTTTACTAAATTAATTTCCAACTAAACTGTTATTTAACCTGTGTACCGAAGTAACTGACCTCACTGCAATGCATGCAGTAAATGTAGTTGATGACATTGGCACTGTAGCACGTGAGGCCTGGGTATTCGAATCTGTCATGTGAGTTGGGTAAAGTGATGGCGGGATCTTTAACATTATATTTGCAGATCTGACAGCAGGGTTTATTCCATGGTAGATTACCTAGGTGGTTGTTGAATTATGGTTTGGTGTGGAGTGATGTGACGATTGCTAATAGATTGGCTGTTTTCCTACTGCCATTGGTTGGCGGTGGGTGAAACAGGGGACAATGTCTTAGTCTGTTTTGAGATGTAAGGAATCTTTGATTAGTAGTGAGTTTGTGTCTGTTGTGATTGAAGTCGAAGACCATTGGGATTCTCTTGTAAGCTTTTTTTTGTAACTCAATACGTTTTGCCGGTTGAGTTTAGATGCCTGCTGTATTGCTGCTTTGATAAATTTGAGGCGATATTTGTTTTTTAAAGAAATGTGACATAAGTAGGCCTATGTTTTCTTTTGTATTCTCTTGTGCTGGAGCAGATGTGTTTAACCCGGAGGCAAGAACTGTATATCATTGATTTTTTTGAAAGTTTGTTAGTATGATTGCTATTCAAATCCAAATACCTGTGACTACCTATGGATTTAGTGTACAGGGATCCAGTGATGCGGCCATTGTTGACCTGCACCAGTACATCAACGAAGGATATAGATATATCCGAATACTCAAGTATCAGGTTTATGTTATCGTGGCAGCTGTTTATGTAAATGTTGGATTGGAGCAAGGCTAGTTTGCCATGTGTCCATATGAAAAATATATCATCGATGTATCTGCACTAGTGCATTGTTTTAAAAGGATGTATTTGTTTTCGAGTGTATACACACACATATATATTATGGAAATCGCTCCAGACAAGACATGAATCCACTTGATGTAAGGAGATAACAAAACCAAATATGATTATCGTAAAGACAGGGGATGTCCATTGACCTTAGTCTTTAAAAGATCAAAGTTATAGGTAGGAGGAAAACAGTTAGCAGAGACAGAGTTTTACAAGTCTGCAGTTCTTGTAAAAAAGCTACTGGAATAGGAAGCTGTATATCGAAACAGCGAATTGATGGATACCACTAGACTAACGAGTCAAACGAGCTGGAACAAAAGAAGTGGGGAATATATGACATAATTCTGAAGAACACATACCATAATAGTATTTATAGAAAAGACTGAGACTAGCAACATCGCGTCTATGAGAAAGAGGGTGCAGAGAAGAAGAAATGGCAGGATCAATCAAATTACAGATACGTTTCTGCACCTTATCAACAACCCTCAAATGAGACTGAGATTCACCAGCCTAAATATGACAACAGTACTCCATACATGGTCTGATAGTAGATTTGAAAAGATAGAGAATAGTCTCAGGTGTGAGAAAGTGTTTGGAGCGATAGAGAGGACCGTCTTTACGAGAAGCAGAAAGAGCAATGGATCTAATGTATGGACTCCAAGAAAGATTTGATGAGAAAGAAAAACCAAGAAGTTTCAGAGTCGATTTCTCCTGAAGAGCAGAGCCATCGATTAGAATATCAGGAAAAAAAGGGACACACCTACGATTGAAAGATACGAGCTAAGTTATAAAGGAATTAAACGAAACACGCGATTTCGTACCCCAATCCACAATTGAACCCAGGTCAACCTCTAGATCATCTGCATATTTCGACGGATCCAAGGGAGATAGGCGAGAAGCAACACCAGAGTAGAAGGTGGTACTATCAGCGTACATATTAATTTTCTGAATAATATACTCTGGAAGATAATTTATATAGAGAAGAAACAGTATTGGGCGTAAATAGAGTCCTGAGGAACACCAACATTAATAGGAAAAAAGAACGAAGAGACACCGTCCAAAGTTACTCGCAAGCTTCGATCAGAAAGAAAATACCTAATAATATCAAGAACCTCACCACAATCACCATAACCCTGAAGTTTGTGTCGAAGACAAGAATGCTACACTCTGTCGAACGTCTTCGAAATATCAAGCGCTGTGGCCCTATCATCTCTTGAATTAACAATACACCAACAGACTCGTCCAGTTACAACAGGTAAAAGATCAGCAGTTGAACGAAAAGCACGAAAGCCATACTGAACATCAATAAAGAGGCCTAGACTTTCTAGAAATGAACAATCTCGCGTTTGACCAGTCTGTCAAAAACCTTGCTAATAACAGAGAGCAGACAAACAGGACGATAAGTTAGGTCAGACCGATCACCAGCATTTTTAAAGATAGAGACAACAGAGGACTCCTTCCAACAAGAAGGAAAACAGGACTAAGACAAACAGAGATTGAATAATTTAGAGAGAATAGAAGAAAGTCTACGAGCACAATGCTCAGAACGACAACAGATATTGAATTAGGACCGGAAGCTTTAGACTTGTCAAAATCAGAAAAAAAAATAGCAACCATCTTTGGAGTGATAATAACAGAATCAAGAGACGGATCAGTTTTCGAAGGAAAATCGGGAAGAAAAGCACCCGATTAATCAAGTGAAGAATTGTCAGCAAAAAAACGAGCAAAGTAATTAGCCTAATCTTTAGAAGATCAAATAACCTGAAAACCATTAAAAGAGGAGGAATAGCAGACCTGCCACCATTAATAACATTATTTTAGATTTTCCAAAAATCACGAGAGCCAACCTTTTGAGATGAGATAGAGTCACGAATTCTGTGAGAATAGCTAGACTAAGCCTCATATATTGTTCTCTTGCAGGCATTGCTAGCTCTCTGTAGGATTGTCTAGAAGTCTCAGAACCAATCTGACGATAACAATTAAAATAATGGTTATGATGGGCAATGACAGAAGCACAAAGAGACGAAAACTGATGAAGGAGAATGAGGTTTGACCTGAAACTTACGATGAGGAATGAAGGTGTCAATTCCAACAAGAAGCCAGTAATTAACCTCCCTAGCAGCATCATTCGGAAACATACCAAAGATAGGACCACATGGAACATCACATAGGAAGCTGCGAAGCCCATCCCAAACAGCCTTCCTGCAGTGTAACGTTTTTCTATGGAAGGGATGATCAATAGAAGACTTAACCGAAAAATCAACCTCAACATCAACAACAGCATGATCAGAAGAAGCCAATGGAGGAGAAGAGGAAATATAACATGAGTCAGGAACAGAAGTGAGAAAAAGATCAAGCAAGGATGGTTGATGAACATAATTATCAGGAAAACGTGTGGGGAGGATGACAATTTGGGACAAGTCATTAGATAGAGAAATGTGAAGACACATTTCACCAGCTAGATATGTGCGGTTAGCGTGAGAGAGCCAGTCAGAATGATGAACACTTAAGTTACCAACAACAAAGATGGAGCTTGACGGGTGGATTTGCAATACACCATCAATACTGTTGGATATAGCATCAACAACAGAGCAGTCATTGTCAGAACGGAAACGGTACAAAAAGAACAAATAGAAAGTGGAGTTCAGCAAAGACAACCTCAGACAGATAAAAGGACACCTATAAGATTCAAGGCTGGGGACACGTGCAATGGGAAGATCCTTGCGAAGAAAAAGAGCAAGACCATGCAAATGCATGGAAGACTCTAAGTATACAAGACGCAAATAACCATCCACATGTAGATCGTTGCTATCAATAGAAGCATCCAGATTAGTCTCACAAATCGCAAGGATGTGAGGTTTGCCCAAGAGAAAGGACTGAACATCAGGAAAGTTCGACCTGAGACCTCTGATGTTACTATAGCTAAGGTGTTTATTGTGGGGATCTGTAGAAGGGATAATAATAATAAAAAGGGTGAGAAAGGTAGAATCACTTCAAGACAAACCAAGCCTGAAAGAAACACAACCACCAGCATTCAATCCTTTGGACTCCAAACAGGCTAGCTAAAAGATAAGCTCAATAGGAAGGGAAGGAGTTACTAGGCTGGCTGACAAAAATTGTTTACCCCTAACATATAGGCTTTCTGAAGCTTTATAACCATTTTCACATTGTTTGATTATATATGCGCATGATCTTCTAGTGAGAGAACCTATCACTTGCAATGGCTTTTTTGTTTGAAAAAAGGTAAATGTTTTTTTCTGTTCCTTGTAATGAGTTTCAACTGGCATATTATATTACATCCGTTTATTCCAACTTGAGTCGCAATGTGCATCCCCAAATATCGTTTTTGCTACCCGGTATGTACTGATTTGATGTATTTATACCACTAATCCCCTCTTTGTTTCTAATGTGCTGTATGCTTTTAAATTGATCTCTAGACTGTATGCTGATGAAACATAACAATATTAATAAAGAACAATATATATATATATATATATATATATATATATATATATATATATATATATATATCGTCTCAGAAACGATCATACAAATACTGTTGCTATGTTGAATTCGTAGGGCGCAAATAAATACTTATGTAACAAAGTTTACATTATATATATATATATATATATATATATATATATATATATATATATATAATAATAATAATAATAATAATAATAATAATAATAATAATAATAATAATAATAATCCTGACAAATTATACATTCACAGGATAGGTATCCAAAGAATTTCAACCGGGCTTATAAAAAGTGCTCAATATAAAATAGAGCTTTTATATATAATTATTTTTTATTTACACAGACATGTACAACATCTGCGACACTGGCATGTCGATGTTATCGATCAACAGGTGTTATACACCGAGATCTCATCAGGCAGAGTTAAAATCCGATCTTAACCTTAGATCATATTTAGAAATATTCTTTCCAAATATGATCTAAGGTTAAGATCGGATTTTAACTCTAATGAGATCTCAGTTTATAACAGCTGTTGATCGATAACATCGACATGCCAGTGTTGCAGATTTTGTAAATGTCTGTGTAAATAAAAAAATATCATATATATATATATATATATATATATATATATTGCCCGGGAATATAGTGTATTCCAAGAAGCCCTTAGACCCAGCCTATTGAATTATTTGCTGTTTATAATTGTTCGGTGTAAATGCAGATCCCACAATATTAATGTAAACAGCGACCGGAAATGTAAAAACACAAACTTTATGAATAAAATCTTTGAATCGCATGACCTTGTGTAATTGCCGAAAATAACTAATTTCTAGAAAGTAATTGTTTTTTAATTATTGTTCTTAATCACCCCTCGCCAGGGTAGATTTGATACAAGGTCAGGTATGGGTTTTAGAAACTAGCGCACTACGCTAAGTGCACTCTGGGCTACGAAAAAAAAAAAAAAAAACTGCG
This sequence comes from Sepiola atlantica, assembly GCA_963556195.1. NCBI lineage: Eukaryota > Metazoa > Mollusca > Cephalopoda > Sepiida > Sepiolidae > Sepiola > Sepiola atlantica. The sequence continues at coordinate 35,084,400 of OY744544.1, read as the reverse complement.
TAAGTAGTTCTGTCGGCATTTCCCGTTAGCGGCGCTTCAAGCGATTGGCAATAAATTAACCTCTTCTCTGGAGAGAAAGTAAAGTATGGGAGGGTGAACCTTCTAGGACTGACCAGAACCATATCTCAGCCCGACAGCAATAAAGCCACTATATATTCAGTCGTATTTGTAACTATGTTTATTTTAGAACTGATTTAATTTTGGGATATCTACGTGAAAGGTAAAGGTCAGTAAAAAGGTAAAAGGTACGCTTTTGGTGATAACTTCGGCTCTGTTCATCGTAGACTGAAGTCATTTATCTTATATTAACATATTACAGTAATGGTCGAAATCTTGACGGAATTTAAACTTTCGACTTTTAAAAAATTTCATATGTGAGTCTAATGCTCTTTGCTAAGTTGAATGAACCTATTTCTCTTTGTACCAGTCGGGTATTCGTCCTTGAGAATCAGTCAGATAGTGACTGTGTTGCCGTCGGGCAGAGCTATGGTCCTGTTCAGCCATCCTGTAAATCGGCGAGAGATTAATCCTATTTAAAGGCAGCCGTTGTCAAAGTGTTCAATTACTGATAGGAACATTCAACGATAACGGCTGTGTAAATACTTCTCACTACAGAGCCCAACCTAGATTGGGGAGGGGGTAAATAATTATAAATATTTGTTTTTATCTACATACGTATACGTTTCATCCTCTCGGGAATCGTCAGTGTAGAGAAGAATTATTCATACCGGTCGCCGGACTCGAACCCCGGAACACGAGTCGTGTTTCAAACTCAAATTCCAACTTTATCAACAACCCGGTAAATCAGCGAGATTTTTTTTACGAACATGCATAATGTATATATTAAGCGGGGGTGCTTTGGTTTAAAGGTCCAATACAACAGAAAAACGAAATGTCTGACTTGTGTACAAATTGAAAGGCATTATGATGGAATTTAATTTCGTAAAGAAGTAAATTTTGGGAGTGGGTGGGGTACTAACAGACTAATTTGTTCGGCCGCAGTGTGTATTGGGTGGAGGTATTGTTTGTAATGTACATTTTAACAAAATAATAAAATGGCTAATTTGTGTATGTGTGAACCGAAATACCTTATGGTGGAATTTAATTTCGTAATAAAGTTAATGTAAGGGGATTGGAACAGAGTACTCATTGACTTGTTCACCTAGCTGCTGCGATTTGTGCGCGTGCGTGTATGTGTATTTTGGTTTGAAGAACTGCTACAGTTACTTGCGGCCCATAGAATAAACTTTACTTGAAAATAGTCGACAAAAACGATTCTCACTCCAAATGCAAATTTTTTATCCTCGATGTATGAAATAAGTCGGTGTAACAATCAAACGACAACAGAATTAGAAAACATTGATAACGAATAGTGAATTAATGAGATGTCATTCTTTAAATAAATATGCAAATTAGTTAAGTATTGCGTATATCGTATGGATAAGTTCAGTATTGTATACCTCTTGTGTTTGTATTTCCTACTTAAAAAAGTTGTTTTAATGTCACTGTCTTTACGATTAACGAGATAAACGACTATATATATATGTATGTATATATATATATATATATATATATATATATATATATATATATATATATATATATATATATATATATATATATATTCTAACTCTGCCTGATGAGATCTCAGTTTATAATAGCTGTTGATCGATAACATCGACATGCCAGTGTCGCAGATTTTGTACATGTCGGTGTAAATAAAAATAATCATATATATATATATATATATATATATATATATATATATATATATATATATATATATATATATATACACGTGTGTGTGTGTATATATAATATATAAGTGTGTGTGTATGTGCCATGCGAAAACACTAACAATACGAAAAGAAACTTGTCAGACCTGCTGTTCTCACCATTGTGATTCATGTTGTGCGCGTCACCTGCACCGAATAACCTTGGTTGGACCGGGTTCACTCCAGGTACAAGAAATGCCAAGAAAAATAAAATGAAAAAAAGAAGACACGGATAAAGAATGTATATATATAAAAAAAAAACTCGATCGAATCAAGTCAAATAAAATGAAAAGTAAAAGAAATAGAAAACATAAATGAAAAACATTTATAAGAAAAAAATTACATACATATATTTTAGGAAAACAAATTAATTAAAAAAAATATATGATAAGAAAAAGGAAAAGGGTATTTTTGAATGATGCGTTTATTCAATCTGCGCGTTTAATGACGAAAAGGTTCTTTCAACTTTAAGTGAGAACGGCCAACGGACGGACAGATCCTATTTTAGACAATATATTTAAAAAGTAAGCGTCACGGACAGACGAAAATGGTATTTACCTCACGGACAGAAGAAAATATTATATCAAACTTAAATATCATAGACGGGCGAAAATGCTTTTTCACGCGTCACGGACGGTCAAAAATGCAATTTCAAACTTAAGCGTAACGAACAGACAAAAATACTATTTTTAACTTAAATATTATAGACGGGCGAAAATGCCTTTTCAAGCGTCACGGACGGACAAAAATGCCATTTCAAACTTAAGCGTCACGAACGGACAAAATATTATTTTAAACTTAAATATCATAGATGGACGAAAATGCTTTTTCAAGCGTCACGGACGGACAAAAATGCCATTTCAAACTTAAGCGTCACGAACGGACAAAATATTATTTTAACTTAAATATCATAGACGACCGAAAATGCTTTTTCAAGCGTCACGGACGGACAAAAATGCAATTTCAAACTTGAGCATCAAGAACGGACAAAATATTATTTTAAACTTAAATATCATAGACGGGCAAAAATGCTATTTAAAACTTAAGCGTCACAAACGGACAAAAATGTCATTTCAAACTTAAGCGTCACAAACGGACAAAAATATAATTTTAAACTTAACCATCACAGACGAAAATGCTATTTCAAAACTAAGCCTCACAAGCTTTGCATACAGAGAAGAATGCTATTTCAACCTTAAGCGTCACGGACAAAAATGCCTTTTCAAATGTAAACGTCACAGACGGATGAAAGTGCTAAATCAAACTTAAACGTCATAGAGGGACGAAATTGTTATTTCAAACTTAAGCATCAAATACGTAGGAAAATGCTATTCCAAGCTTAAAGTCACGGACAGAAGAAACTTTTATTATAAACTTAAGCATAAAGGATGGCCGAAAATGCTGTTTCAAACCCAAGCGGCACAGACGGGCACAGATGCTATTTAAAAACAAACCGCGACAGACAGACGAAAATACTAATACAAATGTAGATGACCCAGACCAGCAAACATGCTTTTTAACACGTAAGCGTCATTGATTCAAATTAATATTTAAAATAAATGACACTCTAGATCATGGTTCCCAACTTGTGTTGTGCGCCTCTTAGAGATGTGGAGGGGGTATTTGATTTTAAGGGTACTATTGAGCGTGGAGATATGGGTCCAAATTTTCGATTTTTATTTTGGGTGATTTTCCAATATTCCAACATAGACTCCTCTCCCCGGTCATCGTCGTCGCTATCGTCTCTGTCTGTCTACCTGTCTGTCTGTCTGTCTGTCTGTCTGCCTCTCTCTCTCTCTCTCTCTTTCTCTTTTTCTCTCTCTCTTTCTCTTTCTCAATCTATCTCTTAAATAAATATACTTTTATCATCATATTTTTGTTTATTATTATTTTCATACCAACTAGCTATATTTACCCGGCGTTGTCCGGAGTAAAATATTCACCGTGCATTGCTTGTGAAAAATAATACAAAATAAAGTCATGTTCACATATTTTCTAAAATTAGATTTGTAAACATTTTTGAACATTTTTTCTTATTATATTTTTGATTTAAGTGAATATTCGCTTAATAGTAAATAACAATTTGTAATTCAACGTGGATTTATCAAAGTTACGTATAGGCGAGAAAAGTCAACACACGCACGAGACAAAAGCGAAATTAAATGATAATAATTGTTTTGTTCCAAATTACGATAATAATAAACGGAACTACTTTGAGTTGTCGACGAAATGATGATGATGATGATGATGATGATGATGATGATGATGATGATGATGGCGACGACAACTACAATGAGGATCATTATGGTGATGATTATGATGATGATATTAGAATTTTACCGATGCTGACAGCGATGTGTATGATGATATTAGAATTTTACTGATGATGATGATGATGATGATGATGATGGTATTAAGATTTTACTGATGATGATGATTAAGATGATGATGATGATGATGATGATGATGATATTAGGATTTTGCTGATGATGATGATGATGATGATGATGAGGATGATGAGGATGATGATGAGGATGATGATGATGGGATTTTACTGATGATGATGATGATGATGATGATGATAGGATTTTACTGATTATGATGATGATGATGATGATGATGATGATGATGATGATGATATTAGGATTTTACTGATGATGATGATGATGATGATGATGATGATGATGATAGGATTTTACTGATGATGATGATGATGATGATGATGATGATATTAGGTTTTTACTGATGATGATGATGATGATGATGATAGGATTTTACTGATGATGATTACGATGGCTATCATTGCAGACACGAAAACTATTTTGACTCTTACTACTGCGATTAACGTTAGCTATCGACACCTGCTGCTTGTTTTGTTTGTTCGTTTGTTTGTTTGTTAAGCGAGTCGGACTTCTGTCTAGAGCTCACAAAGATCGTGCCTCACGGTTTTCTGGTCTGCATGAAGTCCCCTTCGTTTACCGCAGCAAGTTATTTGTTAGAATTGCGGGGTTTTACCCCCGACACGAAAAACCGCAAAGCTCAGCGGTTGCATACGAAGTCGAGGAAGGTTCTTCGCAGAACACATAAAGAAATAGCATAGACGCAACGTTGCCACTTTATTCTATTTATTTGCGGTTTTGCGCCTGACACATCTTTGCTTGCCACATACAGAGGTGGAGACGACAAATCCTGATTACGACTACCAGAACCGTATTAGCCGGGGTTTGCCCCTAATGCCGCTTAGTGCCAAACTTATCTTCTATGAGTGCCCCTGCCAGGAAACGAAGTTCCAGACGGCATAGCTGCGACACTACCACGATGCACCGCCCCTATCAAAGTGAGGAAGGGTTTGACTTTAAGGGGACCTGCTGCTGATGCGATACGTGTCTGTCTGAGACGGCCTGTGTAAAAAGAGGAAAATTTATGTTATCATGAAATGTTCAAATATAAATATTTTTGCTAAACATTTTTAATAGTTGATAATATTGATTTTTAAACGTAACGCGTACGAATGCCAAAATATAAACTTAAGTAACAGATTACAAGTAATGTATTTTGTCTCGTGTCGAGACTGGAAAACGTTAATGCATGGATTTAAGCGAATAATTAATTATGCGTCGCTAACATTGAATGCTTAATGTTGAAAAAGATATATGAAAGCCAAAATGAAAATACGAAAAAAAAAAACGCATCAATGAAATGTTATTTATAGTAACTAAAATAATATTTATGGAGAACTAAGTAAAGAAAAGTACTTACTCAGATTTATGCCATCTGCAATCACTGCCGCTTACATTATTACAGTAAAACAACACGTTAAATATATTTTATAAATGTAAAACTATTACGTAATTATAATCTTAAGAAAATAAATATGCTAATATTTATTGAAAACAAATGTAAATGTTTACCTGCTGAAAAATAATATATAGAAACGATGAATTTTTTTGTTATTGAAAGCGTAAGCAGCTAAATATGTGAAGGTGATTAATGAAAAATTGTTCAATGTTAACACATTTTCCATGTTGGAATAATTATTATGTGAAAGAAACTTAAGCGAAATACACTGTTTTATTAAAAGAAAATAATGGCGAAGAAAAAAATCGGCAGGTGAGAATCAAATATTAAGTTATCATATTAATTGCTATCGATGAAACACTTCGAAATAATTTGATAGATTAATGTTTGTATTTTAGTAATTTCTTACTCAGAAATTTAACTGTCTTGTTAATTTCATATTTTCTTTTTCATGGATGCCGAGCTTGTTTAAAACAAGTTATAAAGCATTTTAAGCTTCTTCAGTTGAAAAGTTCAGAGTTGTATGTTTCTTAAAAACAACATTATTTTGAAATCATTTTATTAGATAAATTCAATTAGCCGCGTGCGGTCCTCATGACAACGCAAGTTGACACACATGACCCTGAGGTGATCATGAGTTTGGCATGCATGATACAGAGGATAACCTAAAACGTGCAGTTGTCCCTATTTACATGCCTCCCCTACGAGGGCAGAATTAGACACAAGGTCGGTTTTTAATGTGGGGAAAATCCAGCTCCCCCAAAACGGGCAAACTGGATCTAAACACAATTAAAATTATCTCAGTCTATAAAGATTTCTCCTTCATTGGCGAGAACAGAAAAGTTTAGTATCAGTACATATGCTATTTATTTACCTCCCCAGGAGGTTAGGCACAAGGCCAGTTTTATCTTGCTCCCATAAGGTAAGATGTGACCTAAGGTCGGGTCGGGAAAGTGGGACTTGAAAAGCCAGCGCCCGAGAAGGTGAGCACTCTGGCCATTAAAAATTGCCTGGGCAGCCCCGTCGGCATTCTCCGGTAGGGGCGTCTCAGGCAGTAAGCAATAAACTTACTCCTCCCCAAAGAGGGGAGGCAAAGCCTGGGAATGTGGACCTCCTAGAACTGCACAGGACAGACTCATAGACCGGCGTAAATCAAGCCCAAAGGCCAAAACGATACCAGGTTATGGGGTGTAGCATTCATCGTAACATATACTACATTTTGATCTTGGCCAAAGATTTGGTTGTCAGTTTGCAAGTCTTGACGATATTAGTGTTTTACAAGGGGGGTCTCGTAAATGTGTCGACACCCTCTTGCATACAGCATCTGGTATGCCAAAATGGTCACCCATCTAACATTGCGCAGGCTCAACGTCGCTTAACTTCGGTGATCTAACTAACGCGAACAGATGTATCAACGCTGTATTATGTGTGTCGGACCGACCAAAATATCGTTTCAAATTCAATCGTGAACGACTCACCGAGGGGCGGAGCCTCGTATACAAATCTTTGGACGCATCTAAAATAAGTGTGTCTATTCTATTTGAAGCTGAAACGTGACAGACTGTCGGACCGACAGACGGACAACACTTCTTATAAAGATACGAGGAGTTACATAAAAAATAGATATAAAACGCATTTGAAAAAAAAAGAGTCGTAAAAAATGTATATATTATAGAATTGAAGAAAAGTAAGAGAAAAAAGACGTAAACAATTATTGGTACAAAATGGCGGACGATTAGAAGTGCAAAAAGAATTCGATTAATTATAAGGAGGAATTAAGAAGGGTAGAAGGGCGAGGAGAGTCTGAGTAGCGAGAGCTAGAGAGAGCTAGAGAGAGGAAGACGCAAAAGAGAGGAACAGCAAGGAAACAATAGAGGGGGAGCACAAGCGAGAATAAGGAGTTCGGGGGGTTTAAGAAGAATGTCGTTTTGCCTTAGGCTGAAAAACAAATGGTGGCTTTTTTTTATTAAGAAAAATGCGAACGTTTTTTTTTCAAGAAAAGGAAAGATTATAAACAAGTCTATAAGGATTATCTACGTAATTGCTTGCTTGTTTGGTTGTTGGGAAATCTGGGGCTGTTGGTTTATGGGTGGAAAGAGATTTAATAGAGAGAAAGAAAGATAGATATATATATATAGAGGGGGATGGGAGGGAAGTGAAAGGGAAGGAGGTTGAGATAGGAGCGGGAAAGTATGGAGGGATACAATAGAATATAGGAAGAAGAGAGAGAAAGAAAGAGAGGGAGAGGGAAGGGAGAGAAGATAGCGAAGGAGGATAAGAAGATAGGTTTAGGACTTTAAAAGGGGAATAGAGAAGGGGTAGAACATGGGAAGAAAGAAAGAAAGAAAGAAAGAGAGAGAGGGGAGTGTGTGTGTGTGTGTGTGTGTGTGTGTGTGTGTGTGTCTGTGATCGCGAACAGGAAGAGAAAGTGGTTTGATACGAGGAGAGAAAGAATGTGGATAAAAAAGGGTGGAGAGGGATATAGTATAATATGGGGAAAAAAAGAAAGAGAGAGAAAGGGAGAAAGAGAGAGAAAGAGAGAGAAAGAGAGGGTAACGAAGCAAGAAAAATATTTAGGGTTAGAAAAGGAGCATGAAGAGGGGGAAATATATCATTGAAAGATAGAGAGAAGGGAGAGGGAGAGAGGAAGAGGGGCTACATTTTTTTCTAGGAATTTCATAGCCAGAAGGGGTTATTAACCAAATTATGATCACAAATGGAAATGTTGCCAAATTTTCCCATCACGCTTCCGCCATGCTTTTTTTCTTTTTCTTTCCCCTTCTTTCATTAATTTCTATTTTTCTTTCCTTTTTTCCCTTATATCTTTCCCTTTCCACTTTCTGTTTTCTTTTCTTTTTAAATTACCCTTCTTTTTCTTCACTGATATTTCTTTCTTTCTGACTTCTTCATTCTTTTTTCTTTTATGTTTCAACTAATTTCTTTTCTTTGTTTCTTTAAGTTTTTTGTTTTGTTCTTTCATATCTATTTAAATGTTCACTTTCCTTTTTCTTATATTCCTTTTTCTTTCTTTCTTTCTTTCTTTCTTTCCCTTTGTATCCATAACCGTTAATTATTTATTTCTTCTTTTTTATTATTTCTATGTTCTCATTTCTGTCTTCATTTCTTTCTTATTTCGTTCTTTTAAACTCTCCACACTCTTACAATTTTTTATTTTATCTCTTTTTCTATCTTATAGATTTCTATCCTCTTTCTTACATTATTTTATCTAATCTTTATTACTTTTTATTTCTTTTGTTTTTTCTTAAAAATCTTAACTATATTTTATATTTATATATAAAATATAAAAGAGAAAGCTAATAATAGAAATCAATATGTTAGCAGTAAAAAAATTCAAATTAATTTTAATAAGGATTACTTTTTTCAAGGAATTTCAAATTTACCCCCGATTCTATCTGGAGATACTAGTGTTCAATTATCGATTCTTTCTTTCTTTCTTTCGTTCCTTCGTTCTTTGTTTCTTTCTTTCGTTCTTTCGTTCTTTGTTTCGTTTGTTCTTTTGTTCTCTCCTAGAACTGCACAGGACAAACCCATAGACCGGCGTAAATCAAGCCCCGAAGGCCAAGACAATACCATCTATGGGGTGCATTATCGGAACAGATACTACACTTTTTATTTATCTACCTCCCACAAGGTAAGATGTGACACAAGGTCGGGAAAGTGGGATTAGATAAGCCAGCGCTCGAGAGGTGAGCACTCTGGCCATTTAAAAATTGCCTGGGCAGCCCCGTCGGCATTCCCCGGTAAGGGCGCCTCAGACAGTAAGTAATAAACTTACTCCTCCCCAAAGAGGGGAGGCAAAGCCTGGGAGGGTGCACCTCCTAGAACTGCACAGGACAGACCCATTGACCGGCGTAAGTCAAGACCCGAAGGACAAGACAATACCAGTCTATGGGGTGTAGTATCCATCGGAACAGATACTACACTTTGATCTTGGCCAAGAAACACCTATTTATCTACTTCCCACAAAGTAGAATGTGACACAAGGTCGGAAAGTGGGATTTGCGCACTCTAGAGGAAGAGTACTAGGTGTCTTTAAAAATTGCCTGGGCAGCCCCGTCGGCATTCCCCGGTAGGGGCACCTCAACGATTAAACTAACCCCTTCTCAAAGGGTGAGAAGGAACTGCACAGGACAGACCCATAGACCGGCGTAAATCAAGCCCCGAAGGCCAAGACAATACCAGTCTATGGGGTTTTATTTACTCCTCTCCAGGAGTTAGGCACAAGGCCAGTTTTATCTTACTCCCACAAGTAAGATGTGACCCAAGATCGGGTCGAGAAAGTGGGGTTTGAAAAGCCAGCGCTCGAGAGGTGAGCACTCTGGCCATTTAAAAATTGCCTGGGCAGCCCCGTCGGTATTCCCCGGTATGGGCGCCTCAGACAGTAAGCAATAAACTTACTCCTCCCCAAAGAGGGGAGGCAAAGCCTGGGAGGGTGGACCTCCTAGAACTGCACAGGACAGGCGTGCAGTATCCATCGGAACAGATACTACACTTTGATCTTAGCCAAATATGGGGTGCAGTATCGGAACAGATACTACACTTTGATCTTGGCAAAGAAACACCTATTTATCTACGTCCCACAAAGTAGAATGTGACACAAGGTCGGAAAGTGGGAATTTGCACTCTAAAGGAAGAGTACGGAGTTTCTTTAAAAAATGCCTGGGCAGGGAGCCTCAGGCAGTAAGCAATAAACTTACTCCTCCCCAAAGAGGGGAGGCAAAGCCTGGGAGGGGGTTAACCTCCCAGAACTGCACAGGACAGACCCATTGACTGGCGTAAATCAAGATCCGAAGGCCAAGACAATACCAGTATGGGGTGCAGTATCCATTGGAACAGATACTACACTTTGATCTTGGCCAAGAAACAGAAAGGTTGTAAATTTAATGGAGTATTTATAATATATAAACCACAGTACAGCGGTCTATCCACTAGACTGTTCAAACTACGTCAATAAATTCACGAGTAATAATGACTATGCTTTTCTTTGAACAAACATTGTATAATACTATTTAACAAATTCTCACAAGAGTTTTTATGATCAACAAAGAATCTTAGGCTCACCTAGGCCGTTTTTCTCTAATTCAACATAGCTTTTATACGCCATTTTTTCTAATTTGAGAAAAAATGCCAGTCATTTAACCGTCAACTTACGTCCGTTCATATGTCGACTTACGTTCGCCGTCCGTCTGTCTGTCTGTCCAGCTACGTCAGTCCATCTCTCCACCTACGTTAAGCAATACATATCCCGGCCATTACTAAATGGGTGACCATTTTTTCAAAAATACATTGCTGACTCATCCTTCCCTGAAGTTACGTCATTGTCAGAGGAGTTTTTCACATTATTACTCTTTATGTTTGGTACCCTTATAGCTGACGCACCATGTTCGGTACCCTTATAGCTGACGCACCATGTTCGGTACCCTTATAGCTGACGCACCATGTTCGGTACCCTTATAGTTGACGTACCATGTTCGGTACCCTTATAGCTGACGCACCATGTTCGGTACCCTTATAGCTGACGTACCATGTTCGGTACCCTTATAGCTGACGAACCATGTTCGGTACCCTTATAGCTGACGCACCATGTTCGGTACCCTTATAGCTGACGCACCATGTTCGGTACCCTTATAGCTGACGCACCATGTTCGGTACCCTTATAGCTGACGTACCATGTTCGGTACCCTTATCCCTGACGAACCATGTTCTGTACCCTTATAGCTGACGCACCATGTTCGGTACCCTTATAGCTGACGCACCATGTTCGGTACCCTTATAGCTGACGCACCATGTTCGGTACCCTTATCCCTGACGTACCATGTTCGGTACCCTTATAGCTGACGCACCATGTTCGGTACCCTTATAGCTGACGTACCATGTTCGGTACCCTTATAGCTGACGAACCATGTTCGGTACCCTTATAGCTGACGCACCATGTTCGGTACCCTTATAGCTGACGCACCATGTTCGGTACCCTTATAGCTGACGCACCATGTTCGGTACCCTTATAGCTGACGCACCATGTTTTGTACCCTTATAGCCGACGCACCATGTTCGGTACCCTTATAGCTGACGCACCATGTTCGGTACCCTTATAGCTGACGCACCATGTTTTGTACCCTTATAGCTGACGCACCATGTTTTGTACCCTTATAGCTGACGCACCATGTTTTGTACCCTTATAGCTGACGCACCATGTTCGGTACCCTTATAGCTAACGCACCATGTTCGGTACCCTTATAGCTGACGCACCATGTTCGGTACCCTTATAGCTGACGCACCATGTTTTGTACCCTTATAGCTGACGCACCATGTTTTGTACCCTTATAGCTGACGCACCATGTTCGGTACCCTTATAGCTAACGCACCATGTTCGGTACCCTTATAGCTGACGCACCATGTTTTGTACCCTTATAGCTGACGCACCATGTTTTGTACCCTTATAGCTGACGCACCATGTTTAGCCTTAATTAAATAAGTCTAATTTGTAAACTGATAATCCGATTGACATGTATCATTTGGATGTTAGTACTTTATAAAAATCATCAGGATTTTTTAAGTATTGGCGTTAGTTATATGTCAGACCCGGGAATTATTAAGTGATGTGTTACGTTATTCATTTATATTACAAAACATGATAAAAGATATATTTGCATCACTTAAAAGAAATCAGATTGAAAAAAAGAAATACAATATGTTTTTCTCTTTTAATATCATAGAATCCAAGAAATTGTGTCGTGGAGATAAATTTTACGTTAAATTCTGACCGCTTAAGAATCAGGGGAAGTAATAAATATTATTACAAAATCTCTCTATATATAAAATAGTAACTCTGTCTGTGTGTGTCCGTCTGATCTTTGTGTCTTATGGTCACCCAAACCGCTAGACAGAAGTGCTTGAAAATTGACATGTGGACTACTGACCTCTCAGTGAATGTCATAAGCTATATAAGAAATATGTCACTTCAACGCTTAAAACTGTTTTCACTTAGATTCAAATGAAATTTAAACCATAAGTAAATGACCAAAAATAATGTCTATTCCCAAAATTTCAGCAAATTTTGATAATATTAAGAGGGTCCCCGGTAGCACAACCCCTCCATTGAAAACTGTTTTCCCTTTGATTCAAATTATATATATATATATATATATATATATATATATACCACCCATTGTTATGTTTTTTCAAAAAAATATAATACTATTACGAAACAATGGTTTAAAAAATATGTCTAAATACTCTTTCTAATTCAAATTGGCGCAACCTCGCCTTCAGACATAACGTGATTTTCTGACCCAGAAGTTCATTACCATCGAACGATGAAGAAAAAGCAGAAGAAAAAGAAAAAACACTCTTTGACAAGGAGAATTGTAAAGTCTCGAAAGCTAAGATTAAAATAAATCTTATTTATTTTAACACCACCCATTGTTATGGTTTTTTCAACAAAATATATATATATATATATATATATATATATATATATATATATATATATATATATATATATATATATATATATATATATATATAATTAAGCATAACATCTCCCTGTCTGTCCCTAAAAATGAAGACATACTAGGAAGTGTACTTTCAGTATAATTGTATTCACATGCACAATCTGCATGTGAACATAAGGGAAGTATTTTTGCATTCTACCAACTGAGCTATTTCGTCTTTCTTTCAAACGAAGCTTAAAACATTACCTGAACAAACTAATTATAGTTTTGGCGTGACGTCATATGTATGTGATTTACGTCATGTTTTAAAACATGAATTCAAACATAAGCACTAATAAAAATAAATAAATGAATGAGTAAATATTATCAATAGCGTTAGAAATGATTTTAATAGTTCAATAACATTTATTTTGTTTTAACTACATATTAACGTGTAAAACAATTTAAGATTTACTATATAGTAGAATTTGGGGCCGTAGGGCCAATAATACTAGTTAAAAGAAAAGAATTTTACGCCAAAATTATGATTAATTTTTTAAAAATTATGATTAATTTTTTCTTTTAAATTATGATTAATTTAAAAAAAAATTATGATTATTTTTTTTTAATTATGATTAATTTTTTTAAAATCATGATTAATTTTTTTTAAAATTATGATAAATTTTTTTTTTTTAATTATGATTAATTTGTTTTACCCTAACCCTACCCCTAACCCAACTTAAATATTTTCAACCCTAACCCTAACTCTAACCCTAGCCCAACTTAAATATGTTTAACCCTAACCCTAACCCTAACCCAACTTAAATATGTTTAACCCTGACCCTAACCTTACCCTAACCCTAAACCCAACCCCAACTCTAACCTAACTTAAATATGTTTAACCCTATCCCTAACCCTAACCAAACTTAAATATGTTTAACCCTAACCCTAACCCAACTTAAATATGTTTAGCCCTAACCCTAACCCTACCCTAACCCTAACCCTAAACCCAACCGTAACCCTAACCCAACTTAAATATGTTAAAAACTTAAATATGTTTAACCCTAACCCTAACCCTAATCCAAGTTAAATATGTTTTAGTTGCCCAACCAACAAAAGCTGCACGTCTGAGTTTTTTTCTCGAAAAGGTGAATCACCCCCATTACATGGAGCTACAACTGACAAATCATTTGTAACCCTTAGGTCGACAGTTCGAATCTGCCTCACTTCATTACACTTTTTGTGTTCGAGCCTTTTATGTACAGCACAGCGGATTCTTTGTCGTTTACTTCGGGAGCCCCCCTCCCGAAGTAAACGACCATTACAATCTATTTATTTTTCTACCTTTATTTCATAAACATATCTAACTCTCACATTATCTTATCTTTCTTTCTTTACTGTATCTACTCTTTCTAATGATCTTCTTTGATCTTTTCCGTAGGTTTTTATTTACATTTCCGAGTTCTTCCGCTTTGTCTAAAACCAACATTTTATTACTGATCGATCCTTTTTCTTCCATATTTTTTTCTTAAAATACTCAATTGAAACGCATTTATATTTTCCCGTTGTTTTTAAGGAAATGCATTTGAATTATTTACCTTTTATCCTAATTTCTTTCCCATACAATTTATTTCCGGACAAAAAACAAAAACAAAAACACAAAACAAAACCGGAAACACTCGCGACGCCATTTATTTAGATCGTTAATGGCGTAAACAATATAAAATATTCACCACAGAGAAGAAAAAGTCGCGTTTTTTTAAAGGATTGATATTCCCTATCATTTTCTATTATTTTCTTTAGGCTACTGACAATTTTTTTTCTGGCTAAGATCAATGTGTAGTATCTGTTCCGATGGATACTGCAGCCCATAGACTGGTATTGTCTTGGCCTTCGGGGCTTGATTTACGCCGGTCTATGGGTCTGTCCTGTGCAGTTCTAGGAGGTCCACCCTCCCAGGCTTCGCCTTCCCTCCTTGGGGAGGAGTAAGTTTGTTGCTTATTGCCTGAGGCGCCCCTACTCACCATGTTCCATATTCATTTGAGTTCTTTGGCTAGTTCTGTGTATTTGTTTCGTTTTTTAGTCTCCTTGATCTTTAATCTGTTCTCTGCTGGGATGACAAAATCTACAATTTGGCAGTTATTTCCTTCCTATTAACTATTATGGCGTCTGGTCTCCTTGCTTGGATTAGTTTATCTGTTTGTACCTCTATGTCCGAAAAAGATTTTGTGATTTTCGTTTTGTTACACTGTTTCTAGTTTGTGTCTGTACCATTTGTCTGTATGTTAAAAATGCAGTCGTTTGCATAGTTCCAAGTGTACTGCTTTCCCAATACAGTCGTGTCTGTTTTTGTATTCTTTTTGGGCTAGTTTGTTGCATTCATTTATTGTGGTTGACTGTATCGTCTCTTTATCCACAGAGTCTACATTTACTGTTTTCTTGGGCTTGGTCTATTTGAGTGATGTAGTTTGTTCTTATCCCATTGTTCTGTCAATCTGTCAGTAGTGATTCCGTTTCTGTGTTTAAGTTTCCTTTTCTTAGCCATATACAGATGTTTTCATTGGTCTGTTCTCTTGTCATTCTTATGAATCGTCCCTGTAGCTTTTTCTCTATCAACGTTCCTTTTCGTGTCTTTTTATTTCTAGTTTCACTGATTCCGTGTCTCTGTCTACGATGATCAGTCTTTCTGGGTTGTGAGTTATGTATTTTTCCAAATCTATTAATATTATGTGTATTCAGTAATTATAATTATAATTATAATTATTATTATTATTATTATTATTATTATTATTATTATTATGATAATTATTATTATTATTATTATTATTATTATTATTATGATAATTATTATTATTATTATTATTATTATTATTATTATTATTATGATTATTATTATTATTATTATTATTATTATTATTATTATTATTTACTCACTAGGAGTTCTCACACAGGTCATCAGTGATTGCTAACCGACAACCGTGGTATTCCCTGGAGTCTGAGTGACAACAAGTCTCCCCAGATTATCAGTATTCTCCACCTCTTTTCGATAGCCACCGCAAATAAATTTGCAGTATCACAACAGCCATTTACCATTGATTTCTCGCTGGTAAGAACCATTGGTCTTCTCTGGGATTTGGATTATTATTATTATTATTATTATTATTATTATTATTATTATTATTATTATTATTATTATTATTATATTATTATTATCATTATTAATAATAATAATAATAATAATAATAATAATAATAATAATAATAATGATAATAATAATAATAATGATAATAATGTAAATAATAAAAAGTAGAAAATTCTAATATTAGATAATGGGTAGTTGATTTGCTGGTATAGATGTTAGCACAAGTTAATCAGTGCAGTTACAATGATCTTGCCCGTGCGTGAAACAAATTAAGTTCACCGAGTGTATTCTGGAGTGATCTGACACCAGGTTAAGATGTGAAAACTTTAGGTCATGAACGGTTAACAATTGATAAAGCCGAGGACATCATGAGTCGCTCTTAAAATCCAAAAAAACAACGAATTAATGGCATTTGGGTTGACGCAACAAATAAGTTCAAAAGGCTGCCAGATGAGATACAAAGACTCACGTAAATGATTGACCTTTCGCGGGCATCGAGTAAAAGGGAAGAGCTCAGACCAATAAAAAAAGACTTACGCAGTGATAATCAAAATCTGATCAAAAGAACATTTAAATGTGCATAGTTAATAAAGGAGAGCTCAAACTAAGACACACTGAATTACACAATGATAATCAAATTCAGATCAAAAGAAAAGAAAATGCATATTGAAAATTGATAAGTCGTCAGTGAGACGTACGGGTATGACGCAAAATGCGATACTAAGTGAGACCAGAACGAAGAAGGGGGGGGGGGATACGGAAGAGTCAGATATAAAGGTTCGATCTGGCGGTTGAAAATGTGACCAATTTTGGGAGTTCGACGCGGACGGTCGCTGACAAAATGTCTTAAAGACGAGAGAACTGTTGAAGGTCGCCGCGGCGAGGGGCGTCCATACCTGTTTGTACACCTAGGGTAAGATTTTTGTTCCTCTCCTACTACATAATTAAGCGTAAATGATAATTGTGATTATTTAACATTTTTCTCTCAATAAACCTCCATTTCTAAATTCTGTCTTATTTTAATTTTTCTTACTATAACTCAACGAAGTTATAAAGAAAAACGGGTCTTTACCTTAGACGAAACGACGGCGAGAATAAACTGACAACAAGCAGATTCGGCAGGGGCGGAAAAGACAGACAAAAAATGAATTACGACATGAAACTAGAGGAAACAACAAGGGACAACGCAACACTAACATTAAAAGGAACTTTGTAAACCAGAAAGTTAGATTTATATCGGAGTTAACTATTATCTATAAATGATGATGATGATGATGATGATGATGATTTGAATTTTATTATTGTCATAAGTTAAGAATTTTAATGAAAAATAGAATTTAATAAATCGTAAGTTAATATATTTAATACCGTAAATTAATACTATTTTAAAATGTTGATCAAAATAATAATAATAATAATAATAATAATAATAATAATAATAATAATAATAATAATAATAATAATAATAATGTGGAAAATATTAAAAGCCTAACTGAGAGGACATATCTACCACTCCATTAACAGCCGTGGACTACTCCCCACGGAAAAGAAAGGATTCCGGAAAGGGATAAGAAAGAACCATAAGTTGTTATGCATAGATTAAAAGATCCTAAAATAGGTAAAAAACGGGGAAAAATAACATAGCCATGGCATGGATTGATTACAAGAAAGTATACGACCGAATCCCTCAAGCATGGACAATTGATTGCTTAAAGATGTACAAGATAACCGACAAAATTATCGATCTTACAAATAAAGCAATGGAAACAAGAATACTAGAACTAACAGCTGGAGAACAACACCTAGCCGAGATAAGAATACAGAGAGACATTTTCCAGGAAAACGCTCTATCACCACTCAAAAAATTACCTAGGAAGTGTAATGCTGGATACAAATTCAAGGACACAGAAGAAAGAATAAACAACCTCGTGTATATAGACGACTTGAAGCTATTTGCAAAAAAAAAAAACAAGAAGGATTTAGAAAAGCTGATGAACGCAACCAGAATCTTCAGTCAGGAGTATCAAATGGCATTCAGAATGGAAAAGTGTGGATTACTAGCGATGAAAAGGGGCAACTTGAGACAGCAGAAGACATGGGACTCCCTAACCATGAAGATATGAGGGCACTTGGTAAACATGATATATACACATATCCGGGACTTCTGTAAGTAAATCCCATCAAATCAAGAGAAATGAAAGAGAAGATTGGAAAACATACATGAGGAGAACAAGGAAACTCTAAGCTATTTAGTAGAAACCTGATAACAGGAATAAGCACCTAGGTAGTCTTCCTAGTAAGATAGTACGAACCATTCATAGGCTGGACAAAAGAAAAACTCAGACGCCTGAATCAGAAAATTAGGAAACTAATGATTATGTACTAAATCCAAACGATGATATTGACCGACTCTCTGTTAAAAAGACAAAGTTATTTGCGTTGGTTATCAAAAAGAGGAAGAGAGTGCTGGAAATATGGGAAGACTTCTTGTCACTCAGACTCTAGGGAACACCACTGGTTATTGTCGGAGAGCTGATATTGACCTGGGTGACAACTCTGCGTGAGAAAATACTACTACTACTACTACTACTACTAAGAAGAAGAAGAAGAAGAAGAAGAAATGATAGATAGGTAATTTTAAATTTAGAACAAAGAACGATTAAACAAGAAATTTATAAATAAAATGTTAATACAAGACTAAAAACAAAAAGAACGGCCTCGATTATTTATACTAATCATCATCATCATCATCATCATCATCATCATCATCATCATCATCATCATCATCATCATCATCATCATTTTGTTTTTTATATTTTTTGAATAATAGGAAATAGAGAATTCTAATGTAAAAAAATAATTTAATAAATCAGGAAGTTAGATACTATATGAAATTGACTACTACTACTACTACTACTACTTTTAATACTACTTATTTTAATACTACTACTATTTGAATTTTATTATTGTTATTAGTTAAAAAATTTAATAGAAAAAGAATTTAATCAACCATCAACCGGAAGTTAATAAGTTTAATATCGCAATTTAATACTATCTTCACATTTTTATTATAATAATAATAATAATAATAATAATAATAATAATAATAATAATAATAATAATAATAATAATAATAATAATAATAATAATAATAATAATAATAAATATAATAAAAATATTATTATTAGTAGTAGTAGTATCAGAAATAATAATAATAATAATAATAATAAGCAGAAGAAGAAGAAGAAATAATAGCTAGGTAATTTTAAATTTAGAACAAACATCCATTAAACAGGAAGTTAATAAATACAATGTTAACACGTGACTAAAACCAAGACAGAAATGGCGCGATTAAAATTTTTATAACTCGAAGAGATGAATAAAGAGAGAAATCGTAAAGTAAGAAACAAGTGAAAAAATGAAAGTATGTTTTTAGAAACTTTTTTCTTTATTCATATTGATTTTCATATGTATTCTTTTAGTCAAAGGAATAGTGGATGACATTACGGGGAAAAGTGAGACAATTTTTTTTCGAGTGTTTTCTCATGTTGATTTTAGTGTTTTGCCTAAACAACGATGTAACTAGTAGATCTTTTTTTCATTATTAGACTGCTGATAAATTGAGGTTATGAGTAAATTGAAGAGAATAATTTCGAAGTAGTGGATATGGCGACTTCTTGCAGATTCTAGGCTGACTCTGTGAACCGGGTTCGCGCCTCCCGACCGTATGAAATTGTTACTTTCCTGCACTGATGAGAGCAATAAGCTTGAAACGCTAGCGTCTGTAGGTATTAATAATTTTATATATATATATATATATATATAATAAACGTTTGTGACATTTGTTTGGGTTGGAATGAAATTGAAAAGTGTAAAAACGAGAGAAAAAATACATGAATATACTAAGCCGGTTTTCGTCCACACTCATCAGAGTAAATACGTGGAAATAATTCAAGCATTACGACTAAAAACTTGTTAAAAAGTAGAATGAAGACCAGTGACAAGTTCTTTTTTTTTAATAAACTTACCACTGGTCTTCATTCTACTTTTTAAAAAGGTTTTAGTCGTAATGCTTGAATTATTTCGACGTAATTACTCTGATGAGTGTGGACGAAAGCCGACTTAGTATATTCATGTATTTTTTATATTTTTTCCTCTCGTTTTTAAACTTTTCAATTTCATTCCACCCCAAAATCTATCACAAACGTCTATATTCCTAGCTTTAATAAAATTTTGTACCACTAAAAATTTATATATATATATATATATATATATATATATATATATATATATATATATATAAGGATTGCTGCACTCTGAGATAATTTAATAATGAGAAGTAATACTACGGTTTAAATGCGATATTCCAACTTATTTGTTGTTGTTGTCGAATCCTGTCCCTCTGTTCACTGTATCGCCCGCTAATTTGGTGTTTATAGAGTTAAATCTCTCCTAATTTCCATCCGACTACGAGTCGGATACCGGGTTCGAGCACTCCGACCGACGTGAATTAACATCCCTACACTGAAGATTGCGTAAGCATAACACATCGATGTCTGTAGGTAATAATAATTATTATTTTATTAAAAAAATAAAAAATATATACATATATAGATATAAAAAGTAAGTTGAGATAAGCAAAATTAGATTAAAATAAAATCAGTTCCAGTAATTCAAACACAACAATTATTTGGCGTACGATCGTTTCTGAAACAGTTTTGAAAATTGTATTTATTTAGATCATTCAAAAAGACCACTTGATCAGCACCCCTTAAAACATGACATATAGAAGTAAAGCAAGAACACTATCAAATTTTAGAAGTATTTCAAAATACACGTATATTCAGTAAATATTGGAAACAGAACATCTTATCATGTAATTTTATACTACTCCATTCGTATGAATAATAATGATAATAGTAATGAAAATGTATAGGATACTGCAAATTAAATTATTTTAATACAGAATGAACAAAATAGAAAAAAATTGAAACAAATAATAATAGAAAATAAATGTTGATAATAAATCACATATACAAATGAAGTAGAGGTCAAAACAAGGAAAAATAAAATAATTTGAAGAAGCTCTGGTTTATCTTAATAATTAACAATTGAGCTGATACTAAGATCTGCAGTATTTAGAGTTCTTAAATGCATTTATCTTGACTATACCTATAATTACTATATGTATCTTATTCTATTGTCCTTTCAGAGGAAACATTATTTTAATCAATGGGTAGAAAAAAAGAAAATTGCTCAAATTTTCCTTAAGGCCTTATCGTCTGAACCTCTGAGAGGAAACGTCAGAATGATAAATTAAACACTAAGAAAATAGAATTAGATATGAGGGAAGAATTGTTTTTTGTTGGAGAAAACGATTGAGAGAGGAAAAAGAATGATACATCTTTCAACGTTATGGCGGATTTAAATCATTTAACGTCTCGAACTGATGTTTCAAAATCTTTTGTCGACATAGGCTAGGTCGAGAATTGTTAATAACTAACGCCTCAATAATATTGAGATGGTAGTTCTAGCCAGGACTGTGTAAAACAGACAAATCTCCCTACCATGATATTACATATGATGCTATCCAACACTCTTACCTGGGCAACACCGGGTAGCTCTGCTAGTATGTATGCACCACCCCCTCCATACAAATATATATATATATATATATATATATATATTTGTTATTGTTTATTTATCTATGGACGTATACGTTTCGTCTCTTTTCAATCAAGACTCATCAGCATAGAAGTACGACTATTCACTACCGGTCACACGATTCGAAACCCTGGATTACAAGTATTTTTCAACCCCAATCCAACGTCGCTAACCGATAGGCCAGTTCTGAACAATGATAATTTTAACATTTTTAACACATTTAAAGGCGGCGAGACATACAGGCATTCAACTTCTATAAGTGAAGGAATGATGCATATAAAGCAAGTGACGTCACGCTGTGTTATTACTAACATTTACAGTGCTCTACTTTTTAACGAGAAGATTCAAATATAAATATTTGTTATTGTTTATTTATCTATGGACGTATACGTTTCGTCTCTTTTCAATCAAGACTCATCAGCATAGAAGTACGACTATTTACTACCGGTCACACGATTCGAAACCCTGGATTACAAGTATTTTTCAACCCCAATCACACGTCGCTAACCGATAGGCCAGTTCATATATATATATATATTGTCTGAGGAGATCACATCGTTGTTTTTAATTATTAAAGATCCAAACATCGTCATGTCGCTGTCGCTTTTGTACATATCTGTATAAATAAAAAAATATTAATATATACATATATATATATAACTATAAGAAGAATATTCGTGCTAGGAGTGTAAATATATATATATATATATGTATATATAT
This sequence comes from Sepiola atlantica, assembly GCA_963556195.1. Taxonomy (NCBI): domain Eukaryota; kingdom Metazoa; phylum Mollusca; class Cephalopoda; order Sepiida; family Sepiolidae; genus Sepiola; species Sepiola atlantica. The sequence continues at coordinate 35,061,847 of OY744544.1, read as the reverse complement.
ATATATATATATATATATATATATATATATATATGTATATATATATATATATATATATATGTGTATATATATATATATATATATATATATATATATATGTATGTGTGTGTGTGTGTGTATCGTTCGACAGAATATTGCTTAATTTAAATTCTTGGCTATGTAATAAATAATGTTATACATCTTTTAATATATTTATTTATTACTATATATTCACTCTCTTTTTATTTCTCTCTCCTTCTCTCTCTCTCTCTCTCTCTCTCTATATATATATATATATATATATGGGGAGTGTCTATTGTTTTCTGTAAGAATTGTGAGAGAAAAATAATAGCAAATATTTACTCGCAACCTTTGTAAATTGTACTCAAAGAGATTCTCTCCTTTTTTTTGTTATCGTTTTCGTTAAGAGGAGTCTGGCAGAGCGAAAAATCAATCTTGATCGCCGCACGAAATCCATCGAGTTAAGCGCGAAAAGCAATTGCTGACCAATTTACAACGGCGTAACATATCCCCCCATCATGATTGATTGGAACACAGCACAAGACTCTGTTTTCAGCTAACTCTGCAATGACGTGGAACTCAGAGAAAAATAATCACAGATTTCTACACAGGCGTAAATTGACAATATACCAAGATACGTGATTTCATATATATATATATATATATATATATATATATATATATATATATATATATATATATATATATATACAAACATTACTTGGCTACACATTTGCAAAACATGTTTCGGTCACAGCTATAGGACAGCCGGAACTCTTCACACCTAACGTTATATTTCTATACAGCTTCCATTAAATGAAGCAGCAAAGTGATACGTTCAATATTCAAAATATGCGATGCTTTCAATGAAGTAGAATTAATTTTTTTTTTAAATATTGATGTTATGTATAAAGTTTTGTAGGGAACGTGCTATAACATAACTAGCCTGGATGTAAGTTAAAGTTATTATCAAAAGAGATAAATTTTAGAAGCCACTTCATTGTTTAATTATGTAAGAGTTTATAATCAGTGTCATCACTCATTCTAAACTCTGACACAATTAAACAAAGAAGTCTACGGCGATATTTATTTCATTTACCTACCCACGCTAATAATACAATAATTTACAACCCTCTAACTAAGCTAGGAATTCCAACAATACAAGCTCCATCACAAACCATAAAACCTGAAATTTAAAAACAACAACACATTTTCCTAAAACCCTCCTTTCTAAAGCAGCAATATATACTTTATACAAAAAATAACAATTGCATAAATGCACTATTCCTTTATAGATTACAACATGATCATTACCGTTAATTTCATTTTGAATAAATCTCGGCGAAGACTTCTTGAATTCGCACTCATTATATACTCGAACACAATTAAACAACGTAACGGCTTCTACAATTACACTCATTTAACAAACAAACTAATACTAACCTAACAAAACTTAAATTTAAATCCAGGATAGCTATTTTTTTACCATATTTCCAAGATAACTTTGTACATAACATTGATAACATTGATATTAAAAACAAAACAAAAACATTCATTTCACTTCATAAATGCATGAAACACGAGAACAAACTGATCTCAAAATCGTGATGCTTTAAATTTGTGATTTTGTCACTTTTTATAATATGGATCAAGTCTCAGGCACTCGCCGAACACAGCTTTGATTGGGTTAAAAATTTAACCTTTTTGTATTTATTGATATTACCGGAAATGCTTCGTGGAACCACCTGCGTGCGGACGATTTTCAAAACACTTTTTATTAGGACGGCACAGAATAAACATTCGTTACTCTGTACGTTATATTCTTGGCATTTTGGCTAAGATCAAAGTGTAGTATCTGTTCCGATGGATACTGCACCCCATAGACTGGTATTGTCTTGGCCTTCGGGGCTTGATTTACGTCGGTCTATGGGTCTGTCCTGTGCAGTTCTAGGAGGTCCACCCTACCAGGCTTCGCCTCCCCTCTTTGGGGAGGAGTAAGTTTATTGCTTACTGCCCGAGGCGCCCCTACCGAGGAATGCCGACGAGGCTGCCCAGGCAATTTTAAAACCCCACTTTCCCGACCCGACCTTGGGTCACATCTTACTTGTGGGAGTAAGATAAAAACTGGCCTTGTGCCTAACTCCTGGAGAGGAGTAAATCAATACTCTGTACGTTACTTCAGATCTGCGATGGAGGTCTGATAATTCCAACTGTCATCCACGTGACCAATTTAAACAATCGCGTGGAGCATTACATAGTCGTTTCTTTGAAATCGTTGCGTTTCGATTTTCAGATTTGAGACTTTTTTTACAATAGCAACGGTAATCACAATACCTCAAAGAGAAAACAGGCAAATATTATTGCATGTGTGAAGATTCGTGTTCAAAGTAATGGTGACAGCCTGTCTATCAATCGCCGCAAGTACTCAGTCCCCTCGAGTATTCGTAAATAGTTTCTAATGCGCATGTCTTTCAAACACCGTCACATACGCAAGATTTCGACTTAGCGTCAACGTGTAAAAATGGTTAATTAATAACCGATTCTTTGTGTTTCTCCGGCGAAGAAAAACAATCAGTCGCGATGCACGCAATTGTCTCGTCATAATAGATTCGGTGCATAAATGAACAACCGATATTCTTTTGCTAACATTTCAACCACTGCATATATGGCTATAGACATGTTGAAACGCCAGTTCCCGTAAAATCACCGAAGTTAAGCAACGTTGAGCCTGGCCATCAGTAAATGGGTGATCAAGTGTTGCATGTAACACACATCTCTTCAAATTCATACAAATCTATAATCTATCATTTGAATTAAAGTTAGGCTCTGATAGAAGGTTCATCTGACGCCATAGATCAACTAAACTGATAGAATTTCCATCTGACTATAGATCAAATAAGTAGACGACAACATACGGCATTGAAGGTTAATAGAAAGCCTTTTTATTTTGGACTGGGCTGAAAAGGAATTAAAAGCAGTTAATCTTTAGAAAAGGGGCGCCAAGCATCTTTGTAGATTTTATCATGTCGCTGGCGAATTGGAAAGGCAAACGACAATATTCTAACTGCCTAGTCAAAAAAAAAACTGACAGTGTGCGCGCTGCAAGTAGTCCAACACATTGTATTCTTACGCCAAGATATCTGACTGGCCAATCACTTAGGAAGAAAGTGTAGTATCTGTTCCGATGGATACTGCACCCTATAGACCGGTGTCGTCTTGTCCTTCGGGGCTTGATTCCGCCGGTCTGTGGGTTTGTCCTGTGCAGTTCTAGGAGGTCCACCCTCCCAGGCTTTGTCTCCCCTCTTTGGGGAGGAGTAAGTTTATTGCTTACTGCCTGATGCGTCCCATCCGGGGAATACCGATGGGGCTGTCCAGGCAATTTTTAATGGCCAGAGTGCTCACCTTCTCGGGCGCTGGCTTTTCAAGTCCCACTTTCCCGACCCGGCCTTGGGTCACATCTTACCTTGTGGGAGTAAGATAAAACTGGCCTTGTGCCTAACTCCTGGAGAGGAGGTAAATAAACACTTAGTTGTAAACCTATCTATTTACACAAAAAAAAAATAGAATATCGAAATATGTGACTACTATAAATTTACAACCGCATACAAAATCATGTTTGATTACGGCAATAAAATGACCCAACAATTGTTGATATGCCGTGAAACCTACCACAAATTATTCTGTTATTCCTTCGTCTGTCTTTCTAACTTGTATTCTGTTGTTCTAATACTATTTGTCAATAACTTTTTATGTATTTGTGTTTGTACTTACGTACATTTTCGTGTTTCATTGTATATGTACAGGGTGGGCCAAAATAAGGGTCCTATCTTTAAATTTGAATAACTTGAATTTGAATAACTTCCACAAAATAAAAGTTAAACTCACCAAACTTTATGTGTGTGTAGACTGACCCTTCCGAGATTTTTTGAAATAAACAAAACAAATTTTAGCCGAAAAACAATTCTTAAAACTTACAAAAACTAAAGTATTGTTTTTTACACTGTTTTGAGTTTTTTAAGTAAAAATAATGTTTTCTAAATGAGGGTACGTTACTTAGGGCTAATACGGCTCATGCTTGCTTCGGAAGGGGTCCTTTACTTATTCTAAAAAAAAATCTTTTTTAAAATCAATAAATAAAAAAGTTATGAATTTTTAAAAATAGGACCCTTATTTTTGCCCACCCTGTACAAACCTATATCTGTTACCTTTAGTGTTAACCATTTACATTTCATAAGTACCTTTCAAATTTAAAACACTAGATTGTAATTGTTAGGACAATCTTTCGCCCTCTTATTTCTTTAAATTGATTTAAATAAGTTTGAAAAGTTTTTAATAAAATATTTGGAAATCTGTTAGAGTTTGTTAGCCCCTAAATATACGATGCCGTAAAACCCAACACCAAATTATTCTGTTTATCTTTCCGTCTATCCTTCTCACTTGTTTCGTGTTGCGTCCCTACGATTATCATCTCCTAGCAGGGACACGAGGTATTGTCCTGGAATTAAAGTGGTTCTCATGAAGTCAAGGTACAAACACAAACCAGCTTACTTGAATTCTACAAAGGTTAGTCATTGTTAGTTAGACAGAACTAAGCAGAATACACTGCATGTTCTTTTCATCATAATTGGATCAATATAGGGAGTGAACGGTTCAAAATATTTCCGTATCTACGTACTTTTGGTTGTTCCTTTCTGGACCATTCGTTATCAGATCTATTATTGACGTTTACTTTTGTTGATTAATAATAATGACGTTCTAATTCAAAATGACTATAGTTTTTATTTTACCTTATATACAGATACATATTTTATAGATGATGGGACAAAAGAGATGAAGAGTAGCCTCCCCTTCCTATCTCGATAGACAGGCGAACCGCTAACCATCAGCTGCTATATGGCTACGTTAAGCGACGGTGAACCTGTCCAGTACAAAGCGGTTATCATTTAGAATGATCACGTGCTGTATGTAACAAAAATCGGTACTTAAAAAAAACTCTTATATACATTTACGTATCAGGCAGAAATAAGTATTCTCATAACAAATTAAGGAAAATTATCGAGTAGAATTTCCATTAAACCTAAAAATCAATTTTATCGTATTTTTTATTGGACAGAGCGCACTTGAGAAAATTTACGTAAAACAGGGGAGGTAAATCTCCTAAGAGGTCGTAATTCTAAGAAGTATTACACTTTTTTACGCTAGAGCCCATGGACTCCGAAAAATACGATAGAACTGATTTTTACTTGTAATTAAAATCTCGTCGATAAATTTTTCTAATTTTTGATGAGGTTACTTATGTTTGCCTTATACGTAAGTATATACAAAAGCTTTTATTTTCAAATGCGTTTTTCATATATGCTTTCAGCTGTATAAGCATACACAATTCTCTTTAAATTTGAATTAATCTACAAATCAATCGTATGAAAAAAACATGTACGATTACGTCAATGAAATGACCTAACGATTGTTGATATGCCGTAAAACCCAACAATAAATTATTAGGTTAATCCTTTCTTCTGTCCTTCTCACTTGTTTCGTGTTGCGCCCCTACTATTATCATCTACTAGCAGAGGGACCCGGCGTTGTCAGGAATGAAAGTGGCCCTTATATATTTGAAGAAGAAGTCAAAGTCACAAACACCAACTACTACTCCCAGATCCATTCAGGTCCACACCTACGAGTTTAATAGAAACTATCGTTTACCAAATATGTGTCTACAATGCACGGTTTCAACATAAAATGGCCGGATGATGGTTGACGTGCCGTAAAACACAACAACAACAACATAAACTCGGCGCATGTAACGATACAAATGCTAGTTAAAACATAAGCGTAACAGGCCGACGAAATGCTATTTCAAACTTAAGTTCAAGCGCCAGCCCCTGTTCCATCTCTGCAATGTTGCATCTCTGTGCATGTTTTGGAAGCACTTTCACGAAATGTGCTTCGACTAACTTACTGCACTTATGCGAACCCAACTAGCAGCAAAATCACACCCCTTCATTGCAGAGGTGCTAAGATGACAAAAAAAATCTATTCAAATAGATTCTTTTCTCGGACTGATCGCCATTGGAATTCCTTCATCGCTCACTGTTTCCCAGACTGTAACAAAATGGAGAAATTTAAATGTAATGTGACAAACATCTTGCTGCACAACTCTTAACTTATGAGGGACACGATAAATGTAGCTGCTAATCACAGACACCCGATCTTAACCCTCGATCATAATGTGATCTAGGGTTAAGATCGGATTCTAACACTGCCTGATGAGATCTCAGTTTGTAATAGCTGTTGATCGATAACATCGACATGCCAGTGTCGCAGATTTTGTACATGTCTGTGTAAATAAAAATAATCATATATATATATATATATATATATATATATATATATATATATATATATATATATATATATATATATATACCGGGTGGGCCAAAATAAGGGTCCTATCTTTAAATTTGAATAACTTGAATTTGAATAACTTCCACAAAATAAAAGTTAAACTCACCAAACTTTATGTGTGTGTAGACTGACCCTTCGGAGATTTTTTGAAATAAACAAAACAAATTTTAGCCGAAAAACACTTCTTAAAACTTATAAAAACTAAAGTATTGTTTTTTACACTGTTTTGAGTTTTTTAAGCAAAAATAATGTTTTCTAAATGAGGGTACGTTCCTTAGGGCTAATACGGCTCATGCTTGCTTCGGAAGGGGTCCTTTACTTATTCTAAAAAAAAAAAAAAAAAAATCAATAAATAAAAAAGTTATGAATTTTAAAAAATAGGACCCTTATTTTTGCCCACCCTGTATATATATATATATATATATATATATATATATATATATATATATATATATATATATATATATATATAGCGAGAGAGAGAGAGAGAATTATGAAAAAGAAAAAACTGTACACACATTAAGGTTGTATACATTATAACTTATTTCGACCCCTTAATTAGGTCTCCTCAGATGTATAAACAACCACGTCAAAAAACCAATGTGTGTATAGTTTTTTCTTTTTTATTATTCTGTTTTGCTCTGTTTAAATTACATTGAGCTCTGTTATTCGGATTCTCAACACAAAATTGAAATCTACACACACACACTATATATATATATATATATATATATATATATATATATATATATATATATATATATATATATATATATATATATATGCCGGGTTATTTCTATCCATCCATCTCTATCCATTTATCAAATTATCTATCAATGCAGATACAAGTTTTACTGCCATCTTCACTTTCTCTCACCTGTCCTCCATCGCAAGCTCCACTTTCCCCTCCCTCTACTCGAATGAGTTTCCCCTTTTTCACTTCATGCCATCAAAATTCTACAAGAATTAACACTGAGGAGAGAATTTATTCAAGCAGTCCAAAGAAGTGCTTTCGTTCGCTCCAATGGCTCACCCTTCAAGCGAAAATAGAAGCAGAAATGCGTTTCAAGGAGAGAGAGAGAGAGAGAGAGAGAGAGAGAGAGAGAAAGGGGGACATAAGACAGACATACAGATAGAGAGAAGAAGAAGAAGAAGAAAAACAACAACAACAAGATGAAGAAAAAGAAGAAAAAGAAAAAGAAGAGCGAGAGCGAGAGAAGGATAGAAAGAAATAGATCGAGAGAAAGAGAGAGAGAAAGAGAGAGAGAGAGAGAGAGAGAAGGCAAAACACCTTCATTCATCCACTTCTTTTTACCCTTTCACATCCTCCTCCTTCGTATTCTTAATTATCGCTCTTCTTCTTCTTCTTCTTCTTCTTCTTCTTCTTCTTCTTCTTCTTCTTCTTCATCTTTCTTTTTGTTTTTCTTCTTCGTCATTTTTTATCTTCTTTCCCCTCTCTTCTTTTGCTCTCTTTCTTTTCTTCTTTCTCTAAATGCTGTCGTTGTCGTTGTTGTTGTTGTTGTTATTGTTGCTGTTGTACTTTGTTGTTGTTGTCATTCTTCTTATTATTATTCATCGTTGTATTTATTTTCCCCTATTCTTTATCTTTCCTTTTTTCATCGCAATCTTTTTTTCCTTTTACTTAGTCTTCTTTCCTCATCTTTCGTCTTCCTCATCTTTCGTCTTCCTCTTCTTCTTCTTCTTCTTCTTCTTCTTCTTCTTCTTCTTCTTCTTCTTCTTCTTCTTCTTCTTCTTCTTATGTACTCGCTAGGAGTTCTCACACAGGTCATCGTCAGTGATTGCTAACCGACAACAACCGATGGTGTTCCCTGGAGTTTGAGTGGCAACAGGTTTCCCCAGATTTCCAGTGTTTTCCACTTTTTTTTCGATACCAACCACCAATGGTCACCTACCATTAATTTCTCGCTGGTAGCGACCATTTGTCTCCTCTGGGCTTTCGGTGGCAATAAGCCTGCCAAAGGTCCCAGTACTCTTCACACTCTTCCAGTGGAGGTCTGGTTAGTGCTCTCCCTCCTCGGTTTTCCCATCTTCCTTGACCTTACACGACCATTTTGTGTGGTATCAGCCGAAACTGGTGCCATCTTATGAGATTTCTTCAAGTTATTATTATTATTATTATTATTATTATTATTATTATTATTATTATTATTATTATTATTATTATTATTATTATTATTATTATTATTATTATTATTATTATTATTATTATTATTATTATTATTATTATTATTATTATTATTATTATTATTATTATTATTATTATTATTATTATTATTATTATTATTATTATTATTATTATTATTATTATTATTATTATTATTATTATTATTATTATTATTATTATTATTATTATTATTATTATTATTATTATTATTATTATTATTATTATTATTATTATTATTATTATTATTATTATTATTATTATTATTATTATTATTATTATTATTATTATTATTATTATTATTATTATTATTATTATTATTATTATTATTATTATTATTATTATTATTATTATTATTATTATTATTATTATTATTATTATTATTATTATTATTATTATTATTATTATTATTATTATTATTATTATTATTATTATTATTATTATTATTATTATTATTATTATTATTATTATTATTATTATTATTATTATTATTATTATTATTATTATTATTATTATTATTATTATTATTATTATTATTATTATTATTATTATTATTATTATTATTATTATTATTATTATTATTATTATTATTATTATTATTATTATTATTATTATTATTATTATTATTATTATTATTATTATTATTATTATTATTATTATTATTATTATTATTATTATTATTATTATTATTATTATTATTATTATTATTATTATTATTATTATTATTATTATTATTATTATTATTATTATTATTATTATTATTATTATTATTATTATTATTATTATTATTATTATTATTATTATTATTATTATTATTATTATTATTATTATTATTATTATTATTATTATTATTATTATTATTATTATTATTATTATTATTATTATTATTATTATTATTATTATTATTATTATTATTATTATTATTATTATTATTATTATTATTATTATTATTATTATTATTATTATTATTATTATTATTATTATTATTATTATTATTATTATTATTATTATTATTATTATTATTATTATTATTATTATTATTATTATTATTATTATTATTATTATTATTATTATTATTATTATTATTATTATTATTATTATTATTATTATTATTATTATTATTATTATTATTATTATTATTATTATTATTATTATTATTATTATTATTATTATTATTATTATTATTATTATTATTATTATTATTATTATTATTATTATTATTATTATTATTATTATTATTATTATTATTATTATTATTATTATTATTATTATTATTATTATTATTATTATTATTATTATTATTATTATTATTATTATTATTATTATTATTATTATTATTATTATTATTATTATTATTATTATTATTATTATTATTATTATTATTATTATTATTATTATTATTATTATTATTATTATTATTATTATTATTATTATTATTATTATTATTATTATTATTATTATTATTATTATTATTATTATTATTATTATTATTATTATTATTATTATTATTATTATTATTATTATTATTATTATTATTATTATTATTATTATTATTATTATTATTATTATTATTATTATTATTATTATTATTATTATTATTATTATTATTATTATTATTATTATTATTATTATTATTATTATTATTATTATTATTATTATTATTATTATTATTATTATTATTATTATTATTATTATTATTATTATTATTATTATTATTATTATTATTATTATTATTATTATTATTATTATTATTATTATTATTATTATTATTATTATTATTATTATTATTATTATTATTATTATTATTATTATTATTATTATTATTATTATTATTATTATTATTATTATTATTATTATTATTATTATTATTATTATTATTATTATTATTATTATTATTATTATTATTATTATTATTATTATTATTATTATTATTATTATTATTATTATTATTATTATTATTATTATTATTATTATTATTATTATTATTATTATTATTATTATTATTATTATTATTATTATTATTATTATTATTATTATTATTATTATTATTATTATTATTATTATTATTATTATTATTATTATTATTATTATTATTATTATTATTATTATTATTATTATTATTATTATTATTATTATTATTATTATTATTATTATTATTATTATTATTATTATTATTATTATTATTATTATTATTATTATTATTATTATTATTATTATTATTATTATTATTATTATTATTATTATTATTATTATTATTATTATTATTATTATTATTATTATTATTATTATTATTATTATTATTATTATTATTATTATTATTATTATTATTATTATTATTATTATTATTATTATTATTATTATTATTATTATTATTATTATTATTATTATTATTATTATTATTATTATTATTATTATTATTATTATTATTATTATTATTATTATTATTATTATTATTATTATTATTATTATTATTATTATTATTATTATTATTATTATTATTATTATTATTATTATTATTATTATTATTATTATTATTATTATTATTATTATTATTATTATTATTATTATTATTATTATTTTTTTTTTTTTTTTTTTTTTTTTTTTTTTTTTTTTTTTTTTTTTCTTTTTTATCTTTACGTTTTTTCAATGCAATGTAATATTTTTCTCGGGTGGTGATGATTTTTATAAGGACCCATAAGTCTTTACGACTATGTGATCATCCTTTATGTGATTAACCTAATCCGCGCGCTCTCTCCTGAATTTGTAAATAAAACATCTGTGTTCGCGTAGATTAATTCCTATTTTAGTCACAAAAATAATGAGAATAAGAGAATATTTTTGTGTTCATCAAAAATGACAGAAATCTTTTCTTTTATTTGTAATCATCAGTTATAAAGATTAAGCCTCTACTTCTTTGCTAATAAAGATAACATTTTCATACTTGATTATACTTTCTTTATTATTATTAGTATTATGAAGATTAAGATTTAGTCTCCGCTCTTTGTTCTTCAAAATAAATTTGCTTACGTCATTATAAATGCGAGTCGAACACACATACGTTCACTTTCATTATATAGATATAAAGTAGAGTTAGTATCGGTTTACTCGTTTAAATGGTTCTTTTATTCAAACGAACATGGTGATACACATTTATACGATTTCTCTGGAAACCTCGTGTGGTACCAGCACCATTTCCTGTTGCAACGTTATTTGCCTCTATGCGAAGATTATCTCTGACGATTTCTATTACTCGATGGCGATCTGTGACGTCTTTCATTAAGTATTTGATTACGTTGTTCGGTTAGGCTTGCAACGGCTGTTTTTAAGGCGGCAGTTCGGCCATTTTGTTTACGTTAACCATGCTGATATTTTGAGCGTGATAAGTATCCGCGATTTTGTCTTCTACTTCGGCTTGCTCTTGAAATGATTTTTTCATCTGAGAAAGCGATAAGGAGTTGTGCCATATTTACTGGTAATTTAGCCAGAGTTGTCATAAAATGCTCTTATCCATGTGCTTGTTACTGAGAAGACTTTTTTTTATTAAACAAAGTAGTTGACAGTTTTTCTATCACCTATTTATATACTTATGCAACGTTCTTTTAGGCGAGCAGTTTCCGATGTCTCAGCTCTTTGTAAAATCATAAAACGAGGGTTTATCGTCTGGTTGGTTTTCCAATAAATCTTTCACATTCTCTGCAATGTCTGCGGGTAACGCTTCGACAACATAGGCAAACATGCATTTCTGCCAAGCAAGTTTTTGCGCGTTGAAAATGACCTGTAGCTGATGAAACCAAACTCGTGGTCTGTTTGAATTGAAGACCCAATTTAAAAAAAATCTGGATGGAGTTTTCGTTTCCCTATCTTTAAAGATGACGTCTGGATTCAGTTTTTTTTTTATATTAAATTATCCTGTAGGTTTTATGCCCGCAAAAATGTTTTCGAATAGCGTAGCGATCGCTTCGTTTTTTGTTACTTGCTTTTTACTCCACGTGTTTGACAGAAAAATGGCGTCGTTTCTCTAATTTTCAGAGAGTCTGATTTTTAGACATCAGGGTGTTTCTCCCACGTTAGAGTCACAATAATTTCTAGAGGAAAAGCAGTACAAAAAATGACGAAGGCATTCTATACAAATTAAGAATAAAAATCTATTCACGAAACTCGATTTGATAAACGAAGTACTGCGAAGAGACAAGAAAAATCCCATTTGTCATTGTAGAGTCCACGAGAGAAGAGACAGTTCACAAGTGTTGCGGTTTCCTGGTTCCTGTTGCTGCCTCTGTTCTTGTTTCTACTGTTGTTGTTCGCTGCTGTTGCTGTGGGGTCGGAAGGGATTCCACAACTATCTACGTTCGTTCAAGACACCTCTTCCTTTAACAGCGAGAGTGTTTGTTAGGATTAAGCGTGATTAATCTATACGACATTCCCCATAGTATATAAAACACAGCACTTTTTTTATTTGTACTTAGCAGGAACACCCAACGTTGCTCGGAATTAAATAAGTATCACTATTATGTCGATTTTCATTATGCTGTTTCGTCCCTTAATATGGGTGAAAGAAGCTAAAATAGTTTTTTATGCATGTTGTTTATTTTTCATTAAAATCGTATACGTATTTGAAGTTTTAAGGTTGTTCTGTCCTCATAGGTCACTTAAAGGTAAGTAAAAAGGTAAAGGTCGCATAGCCTGGACGCGCACGAGTGTTGTTGCCGACATCGCACACTGCCCATGGCCGTAGCGGCAGTGATTTGTTACGAATCACCGTGTCTAGGGCACAGCATATGGAAGGCGGAGCCCATCCCTTTCCTTCCGCTTCCTTGAACCTTCCCTGAGTTTTAGTCAGGTACCCATTTACTGCTGGGTGGACAGAGGGAGTTTTCAGACCTGAAAATTCGCATGCCGTGAGTGGGATCGAACCCGGGTCGTCCAGCCAAGACAAGTGCTATAACCACTCGTCCACAGGCCGTGGGGTCACGTAAATATCCGCCACATAGAAAGTAACATAGAGATTCGGGACCACTTTAATTGTCTTCCTCGGAAAGAAACTTTGTACATATTATATAAATTTCATCAAAATGGGATATGTTTGAAGTTGTAAAAGAGTGTCGTCCCCATAGCTTCATTACGTTAAAAAGACACTCTGAGATTCGGGACCATTTCCATTGTCTTCCCCAGAAAATGTTATACATATTTTTCTTTCTATAAGGAACTCACAAACATAACACACAGACAGTATCTTATATATATATATATATATATATATATATATATATATATATAGCTTCTTTAGACTATATATATATATATATATATATATATATATATATATATATATATATATATATATATATATATAGTCTAAAGAAGCTTTGAGTTATTTTAAACAAAAAGACAACACAAAAAAAGGAAAATGCAGTTTTAATTCCCAGAGAAACTAACTAAATCCAAAATAGTGCAGACTTACCATTCGTTGGAAAATTCATGGATAAATAAAAATATATAATAGTAAGTAAATAAAATAAAAAGGAGGATTAACTATCTAACAGTGAAACAAAAACAGGAGACCTTAACGTAAGCATCTAATATTAACACGGGGATCATCAGCTGTTTACCATGTAACTGTTTCGGAGATTAAAAAAAAGGACAGTTATAATATGCATGGCTCTCCATATATATATATATATATATATATATATATATATATATATATATACAGACATGTACAGACATGACACGTATATTACGATGTTTCGATCAGTAGTTATTAAAAACTAAATCTCCTCAATCGAAAAGTCTGTCTTTTCATTTAGTTGTTCATATTGAAAAAATGAAGGAAAAAGGAAAATTTTATATTGAACACTGAAAGGTCACATGATCAAATTGAAAAACTACTATTTAAGTAAACCATTTATATGTCTTCAGTTAAAGGGTTAAATGAAATGGCCTATTTTTAGCATTGGCTTCGTATCGTCCGATTAAGTTTTGTCCAGGTCGTCAGACACTATGTCAAAAAAAGGGAGAGGAAGAGGACGGATCTAGAAATTCATACAAGTTGTGAAGGTGTAGTAGGATAGCATATGCAAAATAAAAAAGGGGGAGTTTTTTTTAGGAGAAGGGAGGGGGCTATTATCATAAGGGCTATACTCGGCTTGATATTTTAATATATTTTATTATTTAATTCTATGCGGTTTATGCCATTTTCAAAGAACAAAAATACTAAGATTTGTTTTCCTTAAGTTTGTATAAGAATAAAATTAAGTAAAATTTAATTTGAGAATAATTAAAAGAAATACTAATAATAATAATAATAATAATAATAATAATAATAATAATAATAATTATTATTATTATTATTATTATTATTATTATTATTATTATTATTATTATTATTATTATTATTATTATTATTATTATTATTATAAAAGTGACAATAATAGTATTGATAAAACTTATGAAATAATTATAAATATTATAATAATGATGATAATAAAGTTACATTAATAACGATGCTAATAATTATAAAATAAAAATAATAATAATAATACAAATTATGATTATAAAAACGATAATATTAGTAATGAAAATACTAGTGATAATAATAATGTTAATAATAATATTGATAATAATAATAATAATAATAATAATAATTATAATAATTTTGATAATAATAATAAAATAATGACGATAATAATAATTGTAATAATGCTTACAATAACAATAAAAATTAAGATGATAATAATAATGATTACGATAATAATATCGTAATGTTAATAATTATAATAGTATTAGTAATGATAATAATGTTCACAATAATTATGATAATAACTAAGAGTTTCATCTATGATAGCACTAATAGTTATAACAATAATCCCAGTAATAACAGTAATATTAATGCTAATAATATATTGTACTAGTAATGATACAAACAACAAATATATAGACTAAGGTCAATAATAAAAATAAAATAATAATAATAATAATAATAATATTAATAATAATAATAATAATAATAATAATATTAATAATAATAATAATAATAATAATAATATTAATAATAATAATAATAATAATAATAATATTAATAATAATAATAATAATAATAATATTAATAATAATAATAATAATAATAATATTAATAATAATAATAATAATAATAATAATAATATTAATAATAATAATAATAATAATAATAATAATAATAATAGGAAAACTAGACTAATACTAATAGAAATACTACTAATGATAATAGTTAGACAGTTAATAATAATTCTAATGGTAATAATAGTTGATATTAATAATGATAGCACACATTTTAATAAGAATAATGGTAATTGTACTACTACTACTACTACTACTACTACTGCTGCTAATACTACTACTACTACTACTACTACTACTACTACTACTACTACTAATAATAATAATACAAAATAACACTAATAATAGAATAGCAATAATAACAATAAAATAATAATAATAATAAAATAATGATAATAAAAATAAGATAAAGATAACAATAAAAATAAAATAAAAGTAAAAATAAAATTATAATAATTGTAATAATAATTTAAAAAATCAATAACTAAAATTTCAAATGGACACATTTTAATAGATATGATAATAATAATAATAATAATAATAATAATTACTACTACTACTACTAATACTACTACTAATAATAATGACCATGCACAAGACACTACACCCAAAAGACGATACGAACAGATTTTAGATGAAAAGAAACGAAGGGGGAAGAGGACTTGTAAGTATAGAAGATTGTGTGGAAGACTAAAAAAAAAAGAGCTATACATAACTCAACACATGGAAATCCTTATCACTGCAGCAAGAGACACCATTTCAACGAACAATTCGGGAAACAACAAAACCGGAAACAAAACTACAATAAAAGTGGGAAGAAAAACAACTACATGGACGCTACAGAAGACTTACAAGAGAAGAAACCAACGAAAATAGCTGGGCATGGCTAAGAAAAGGACACTTGAATAGAGAAACGGAATCTTTACTGATGGCTGCACAGAACAATGCAATTAGGATAAACTACATTCAAGCTAAAATAGATAAAACCCAGGAAAACAGTAAATGCAGACTGTGTGGACAGAGACGAAACAATAAATCATATAATAAGGGAATGTAGCAAACTAGCCCAAACAGAATACAGGAACAGACATGACTGTGTGGGGAAAGCAGTACACTGGAAACTGTGCAAACAATTGAATTTCGAATACGCAGACAAATGGTACAAACATAAACCAGAAACAGTACTGGAAAACGAAAAACACAAAATCATCTGGGATATGGATATACAAACAGACAAACTCATACAAGCAAGAAGACCGAATGTTATAATAATCAACAAGAAGGACAAATCTTGCAAAATCGTAGTCTTCGCAGCAGACCACAGAGTGAAAATCAAAGAAACGGAAAAACGAAGCAAATACACGGAACTAGCCAGAGAACTGAAAGGAATATGAAGCATGAAGAAAGTCAGTATAACACCAATAATCATAGGAGCACTAGGAACAATCCAAAAAACCTGGAAAAAAGACTGGAAGAAATTGGAATCAACGGAATCGAACTATACAAAGGACGGCAATGATCAAAACAGCTACAATCTTAAGAACATTCATTGAATGCGGAAACCAACCCGCATAAGCTACGAAGGGTCACACGGAATCTACTACAGGAAGAAAACAAAACCACAGAAAGAACACATCACAAAAAAAGAAACAGAAAATCCAATAAACATCGCTTTATAAGCCCCCCCCCCCCCTCCTAATAAATTACACCGGCCTCAACTGATACGACACAAAAATGAACCAATGAACAGAAATAGCAAGAAACACCATCAGCTCCCCGCCCCTTCTCCACCCCCACCCCCCAAAAAATGGTACCAGCCTAGACTGACACCTGTGTATTTAGGCGGCATTTTATCATTTATGCAAACATTGTTAAGAATAATAGAATTTGTCTGTTTAATTAAACGTTATTATTTTTTGATTATTCTGATGGTCAAAAAAGACCATCAGAATAATCAAAAAATAATAACGTTTAATTAAACAGACAAATATAATATTAAAATCAAAATCAAATCTGCCCTCTCTCTGATTTAAGACACATTCTAGTTAATAACACTAAAATGATACATTCCGAAACCAATTAAAAAACTAACAACACTAGAAGCTATTTACATAAAAAAACACAACAATTTACAATTAATAACATCACGTATGAAACCAGTGGCAACATTTTAAAATGCTTAAGGTAATGCGATGTTATTCTCTGATGACACTTCGGCGTTGCTTAATTTATATCGTCAACATTTTTTTATGGAACAATGCGAAAACATTCTGTGCGCGTTTCTGCGCCGTCTTTAAAAAAAATTGTTCTTTCTCCAGCTTTTTTGTTCATTTGCTTTTTACACATGAGCATGATTAGACTAAGAATCGAAAACGTTCGTGATACCTATGGAAGATTTATTATTTTTTTATTTTAATATAAACAAGGCCATCAGAAAAAGCGAAAAAATAAAAAAAAGGTATAACTAAACACACAAATTCTGTTATTTTGAACAATGTTTGCATATATATATATATATATATATATATATATAGTTTGGTTTGGTAGTTTTGTTTTACGGCATATCAACCCTTTTTGGGTTATTTAATGCCGAATCTGGTCATTATAGTAAAAGTTTTTATGCTTCAAGTTCTTTATATCTTCAAATGTTTAATCATCGTTTTTGGTTTGGTAGTTTTGTTTTACGGCATATCAACCCTTTTTGGGTTATTTAATGCCGAATCTGGTCATTATAGTAAAAGATTTATGCTTCAAGACCTAAAAATAAAATAAAAAAGGGGAGGGAGAAAGGGAGAGGGGCTGTTGTTTTTGTTTTTGGTTTTGTAGAACATAATTAAGTTTTACAAAAAAAAAAAAAAAAAACGTCAATGTAGGTGAATTTCGTCTCAGGGAGCCACAGGGCAGCCTGATCTGGTATCACCAGTATATATATAGTAGATGCTTATACATATATATATATATATGATATATAAATATATATATATGTATTAGCATCTACTTTTCTACCTTGGAAAATATCAAATTTATAAATGTATTTCATACATAGCTATCACAAAACCTTTTTCTGAGATCAACGCGTTTCAAACATTCGCAAATTTATTTGTATATAGATAATTTATGACATTTTTCTTTGGACATTTTGCGTCCTTGAGAATTCTGCATTCAGGACCAAAGTATTAATGTTTCCGTTCCTTCCACGCAACAGTCTTCTGCACAATGAACATAAGTTTTTCTTTTAAAGGGGTTGTTTATCGAAATTCCCAACGCGCGAAAAAAAACAAAAAAACAAAACCAAGATCGTTTGATTTTATTTTTTTGCGTAAATCTCAAAAGAGCCATTTTAAATATTCTCGCCGGAAATGAGAAAACCGGAAAATAAATACATTTCTGGTTCGTGAAGAGACTCGGACGTGAGAGGCAGAGACACCTTTTTTAAAGTTTTTTTATTATTATTATTATTATTATTATTATTATTATTATTATTATTATTATTATTATTATTATTATTATTATTATTGTCATCGTCGTTTTTATTCTCCTACATTGTCTTCCCTCTTCCTCCTTTTTCGTCTTTTTCCTATCTTTCATCCTTATTTATCTGTCCCTCCTAGTTTGTTCACTCTTTTTTTCTTCCTTTTTTATCATCATTGCCCTCCTTCTTCTTCTTCTTCTTCTTCTTCTTCTTCTTCTTCTTCTTCTTCTTCTTCTTCTTCTTCTTCTTCTTTCATCTGTCTTTCTTCTTGTTATTGTTGTTGTTCTTCTTCCTCTTCTTCTTCTTCTTCTTCTTCTTCTTCTTCTTCCTCTTCTTGTTATTCTTTCATCTGTCTTTTTCTTCTTCTTCTTCTTCTTCTTCTTCTTCTTCTTCTTCTTCCTCTTTCATCTGTCTTTTTCTTCTTGTTATTGTTGTTGTTCTTCTTCCTCTTCTTCTTCTTCTTCTTCTTCTTCTTCTTCTTCCTCTTCTTGTTATTCTTTCATCTGTCTTTTTCTTTTTCTTCTTCTTCTTCTTCTTCTTCTTCTTCTTCTTCGTCGTCGTCGTCGTCTTCTTATTCTTCTTCTTCTTTTATCTTTCTTCTTCTTCTTCTTCTTCTTCTTCTTCTTCTTCTTCTTCTTCTTCTTCTTCTTCTTCTTCTTCTTCTTCTTCTTACAACATCCACCCATTGCTCTCTGCAAAATCTTTGAAGCTAGGGAGAATATCAAATGCAAACTGCTGAGTAGATCCTAACGAACAAAGGGAGACAAATCTGTGTTGGCGACAAGAAAAGTTACATCCATTGTTATGTATAACTCTATGGCATGACTTGAAGAGATTGTTTTCGGCAGATTGATAGAGTAGTAATTTGGTCTCTCTCTTAACGTTGGTGAAACATCTCCAAGATCGACGGTAGACTGGTTCCTGAAATAAACAAATAACATTTTAAAAAATATTGTTGCCTCTTGAATCGGCCATGAAGGTTTTGTTGCAGACACAGCGAACGGTGATGTTCACGGTAGTACAGAAACAAAGAAAGAACTCAACCACTAGACGACATCGAGACGGCGCCCCTCAACGCGAATAGGAAAGGAAGGTACAAGAAATTTAAAGACTATGCAACAATAATAGAAATGATAAGAAACCATAGTAAAAAACAGCAATAAAAATGAAAATAATAATGATTATCATGACAACAATATAATAGGGATACATGGAATGTAATAACCATACTACTACTACTACTACTACTACTACTACTACTACCACTACCACTACCACTACTTCTTCTACTACTACTACTACTACTACTACTACTACTACTACTACTACTACTACTACTACTACCACCACCACCACCACCACTACTACTACTACTACTACTACTACTACTACTACTACTACCACCACTACTACTACTACTACTACCTCTACTACTACTAATAATAATAGTAATAATAGCAATAATAGTAATAATGATAATAATAATAATAGTAATAATGATAATAATAATAATAATAATAATAATAATAATAATAATAATAATTATTATTATTATTATTATTCAATTAAAATGTTGAACGTCTCCGCAAAATGACGTTAATTTTAACTGAAATAATGTAAATCGACCTTTTAAATGAGAGTGAAGAATACATAAAAGAAAAAATGAGAAATAAAGAGAAAAATGAAAACCATTTATTTCTTTCTTTCTCCCTCTATTTATTGGAGTAGGCATTTGCAATCTTGTGTATTTGTAAAAAAACGAAAGTTAATGTTACCTTTATACATCTTACTGAATGCAATCTTGGAGAGTAAATAGTATGTAATCAATTAAATCGATTGGAATATAAATTTTCACTAATGAAGAAAAGAGAGCGATCAAGATGTTACTTAAAAAGTTGTATATTTCTAAATAAAATAAGAAGTAAAAGACAACATAAATAAATGTATTTCGAAGAAAAATAAACCTAAAAATGTGGGTAGCCATTTTCAATTTTACAAATTTATTACAAACAGATGTTTCTGGTGTATATCTTGATTTATATGTTAGCAAAGAAAATGTCGGGTAGGATTTAGCATGTTATTTATGAAATCGATTGGAATTTCAATTTTTATGAGTAAATAACAGAGATCGATAAATGACTTAATTAATTCAATAGTCAGAAGCAAATATTGTATCGTCTTATGTATTGCTATTAAGGTAAAACGTAAGAAATCCAACTAGATAAATGAATATATATATATATATATATATATATATATATATATATATATATATATATATATATATATATATATATATGATCCAGGTAGGGTAAAAATCCACAGGGTAGAAATCCAAAGGGTAGCAATTCAAAGTGAATCAAACCGGGCTTATAAAAGAGTGCTCAATGAAAATATAGAGCTGTATTGTGAATGTTTTTTTATTCAAACATGTACAAAGTCTGCTACACTGGCATGTCGATGTTATCGATCTACAGCTAGCAAGAGCTGAGGTCTAATCAGGCAGAAAGTTTTTTTTGTGATCCAACCCGGTCGATGAAATTTTGGAAGAATGGAGCTAAAAAAGATGTAGAATGCCTTGACGTTAAACCGCTGATAAAAGTGTTAAAATTATCATTGTTTATCAGCTATTTAAAATTGGCCGAGCGGTTAAAGACGTTGGATTTGAGTTGAAAAATACTTGTAGTTCAGGGTTTCGAATCGCATGACCGGTAGTTAATAATAATATCTCTATGCTGATGAGTTCCGATTAAAAAAGGACGAAACGTATACGTACAGATAAACAATAACAAATATATATATATATATATATATATATATAGAGAGAGAGAGAGAGAGAGAGAGAGAGAAAGATAGAGTCTGATTTGCATAAAGAATGTTAATCGTATTATTTCTATGCACGCATGCAACACCTTTGTATATAAATTGTATGAGGAATGCATTAAAAACAAACGGAATGACTCACCTTAACAAAACTAAGCTTTTTATATGCGCTCAAAAATATTTGCGCTTATAGGAGGCAGACGCAGATTCTCTTTCTGAAGTAGATAAATAGAATATCATAAAAAGGAAAAGCCGAATTTAAGTAAACTAAATTAGAGTGTTTATCCGTCTCGCTTAGTCGACCCCCACATCCACCGCCGATGTTGTGCGCAGAATCTAATTGTCTTTGATTTTCTATTATGAGTACAATATGGCGAGAATTTCATTTTAGTTGCCGCCGGAAACATTAATTAAAGGATTTCCGTTCCGGCTCCCACATTGTTCTCTCTCTCTCTCTCTCTCTCGCTCTCGCTCTCGCTATCTCTCGCTCTCTCTCTCTCTTTCGCTCTCTCGGTCTTTCTTTCTCTCTCTCTCTCTCTCTCGCTATCTCTCGCTCTCTCTCTCTTTCGCTCTCTCAGTTTTTCTTTTTTTTTCTCTCTCTCTCTCTCTTTCTCTCTCTCTCTCGCTGTCTCTCGCTCTCTCCCTCTTTCGCTCTCTCGACCTTTCTTTTTCTCTCTCTCTCGCTCTCTCTCTCTTATCACTTATTCTCTCTCTTTCTCTCTTTATGTCTATCTACCTGCCCTTCAACCCCTCTCTGTTTTCTTGCCTCTCTGTCTGTCTTTCCTTAAATCTCCCCCATCACACACACACACACACACACACACACACACACACACACACACACACACACACACGTGCGCATTTTTCCATTCTGTCTATTTGTCCTTTTTTATCTTTCCTTTGCTCATTGATTCTCTCAATCTCTCTCTCTCTCTTTCTTTCTATTTGTCTGTCCTTCTCATTGTTTCCTTATCTGTCTGTAACTGTCTCACTCTCTTTCGTTCTCTCTTTCCCTTCGCCTATTTGTCTGTTTTTCTCACTCTGTTTTTTTATTGTCTGTCTGTTTCTTTCTCTATCTCTCTCTGTCTCTGTCTCTCTCTGTCTCTCTCTCTCTCTCTCTCTCTCTCTCTCTAACACACACACACTTCAACTCTTTCTATTTAGCTTATCCTCTATCTATCTTTCTTTTTCTTATTTATTCCCTTTCTCCCCCCTCTCTCTCTCTCTCTCTGCCTATCTGTCCGTCCTTCTTACTTTCTCTCTGTTTCCTTATCTATTTGTCGTTGTCTCTGTATCTCACTCATTCTTTATTTCTCTCTATATATCTCTATGTCTCTCACTCTCTCTGTCCATCTGTCTCTCTTTCTCACTATCGTTCAATTTTCTTATTTGTTTCTCTCTGTCTCTGTCTGCATCTCTCTCTATCTCCATCCCCCTCTCTGTCAGCATCTTTCTCTCACACCCCACACACACACTCTCTCTTCTTATTCATGCCTTGATGGGCATCACTGTAAAAAGTCTCGGCAAAACAAAAAACAAACACGACCAACCCCATTTCTTTTAATTTAAAAAATATATTTCGATATTTCTTAAGATGAGGATTGATACACCTCAAGAACCCGGAGGTTACATCGGCTGAGACGTTGTAAAAAAAAAATCAACATTAGATTGAATAATCCAAATTATACGAATGAAAAACATGTTTCACTATTTATTTCTACTTCCCCCAACCCTACCTATCTCCCATATTCTGTAACATATCAGTGTAACTTCCAGTAAGTTCATATTCTTTTAAAATCTCATCTGACAGCTCCCAATACTGTTCATGTAATCCGTTCAGTGCTACACGTTTCTAAATTAAGAAGGCGGTTTACATGTGTGTATTTCAGGAATATAAGATCTCCCATTGTTATAATTAAGCGTTAACCTCATCCTAAAACTTCCTTTTTTTAATTTTATCAAAATCCACGACCATTTCTCCGTTTCTCTGAACATTCAGAATTTTCATTTATTTCATCGCACCACTTCCCTAAATTCGGCAAAACAAAAAAAAAGACAGGCAGGAGTTGAACACCACAGCTATTCCCCAACACCTGCCGCTTTACCAGAGACATGCTAATTTCTCAACCGCTTCGATATCCCTAAATCTGGACTGTCAAACCTAAATTATTCCTTTACACCTATATGCGAATCCAAGTTTAAATATTTTTTCTGTGTGGTTAGCGCGAAAAGGCGCGGTTCCACTTGAAACAGGATCACTCGCAAGTGCGATCCTTCCCAATTTCTCTATTGGAATCGAATTTGTGTTAGAAAACACCAAATGGAGAATCGCTAATAATTAGACTTGATGCCACCGTTTACTCCCGTTGGAAAAACTGTCAACTTTCTTTTCCTTATATACGATCCTTGTCCAAATGATTTCTTTAGATTTTATCCCACCAACCCCAAATAAGTTTTGTTGTGAAACATTCCTTCCAAAACATACTCTTCCATCTATTCCTAACACTATTAGTTGAGGCGTGCCCAACGTTGAAACACGGGGTTAAAATCAACCTTGGAAAAAACGTCAAAGATTGCATTTTGGATTCTATCAGAGACTTCGATTTTAATCGATAAAAAAGCCCACCAACGTAAAAAATAAATAAATTAAAAAAAACAAAAACTTTTTTTACAATTATCAATGACTCTTTGTCTGTAATTTGTTTTTCTTGATAATTTTTTTTTAATTTCATTTTTAAACATTTTCCGCTACTTTGTAAATACTGCATTCTTTTAAAGATTACATCATAAAAAAACACGCAACCCTTTTAACTACTAACCCTTAGTCCGGGTGGTAAAACAAAAAATACATTTTAAAATATTTATGTATTACTCATCTTTTGCGGAAAGAAAAAACCCACAATTATTTTAGAATGCGAATTGGGGGATCAGTTTTTTATATAATTTTAACATAAAATAATTCACAATTTCGGGGCAATTCTAACTTATTAGGTCAGCTAACCAATTTTCTTTTGCGATGGGAGATACACTCTATGCATTGGGTTTTTTCTGGCGGCATGGATGGGTTCTACATTTTAAAGCGATTACGTGTGATTTTACGACTTTGCTGGTCGGACTTAGGGTTAGTGGTAAACAAAAATTAGTTAATGCCCTAAAATGTTTGAATTATATTGCACATAGACATTTCTTTGTCCTTCCTACTTCCTTTTAATTAGAAACGGGGCAATGAGTTTAGACTTCCGCCCCCCCCCCCATCTACCCCGGCCCAAAACGCTCGTTTGGACACGATGCCCCAGACAATATCTTTATTTCAAGGCTAAAGATAATAAACTCATATTCAACCAACCCATCCCCCCCCCTAAAAACTCCGTTAACTGCTGCTGATGACACAGCCAATTTTGCCTTTCTCAATTTTCTGATTTCTTTTCACTCACAGTCTGGTCAGAGACTCGCCGACCTCGGGCAGATCAAATTTGATAATTGTATGATTATTTTCTTTTCTGCATTTTTCTTCATCCTAGGCAAGTCTCACAATAAAGACGAAAACGTTGATGAATACATAAATAATATAATTTTTTGCTTTGCTTTTTTATTTTCCATTACGTTGGATCATTTTATTCCTATCTTTATATATATATATATATATATATATATATATATATATATATATATATATATATATATATATATATATATATATATATATCAGGCATTGGAATGCTACTTACCCACAGCGCCTGCGTGACGGCCGAATGGCAAAATAGTCGTAGGTTCGATCCAGGCTTGAAGAAGGTTCCTGTCTAGCAACACTGAAGAGCTGTGATACAGCGAAACAGTCTCTATGTGGTCTTGAACAGTATACGTATGTAGATAATGATTAAAATATTTTCTATTGAATAATTATATATATATATAATTATAAAAATTGATATATATATATATATATATATATATATATATATATATATATATATATCGCTCTTCAACATTCAAACTCTTCCGACGATCATCTCAACCACATATCTGAACATTTCACATTCTTCCATATTGAAGAAATCCTTCTATCTCAGATGTTGGCTCCATGACACATAATTATCAGAATCAACGTCACGCGTAACTATTTGAGAAACTTTACAGATTTTCGCATTTGGCCTTCAAAAAGTACAGTAGAGGTTATACGTCAGACCTAAAAATAATGATAAATGACTTAATTTTTTGTCATATAGATTTATTTAAAAAATATAATTTTTATTTAATCTCTCGCACCGTTCCACCTTTTCCACACTGATCATTTGTTCCCCCGCCCGCATCTTTCCAAGCCCCCGTTATCGTTAATTTTGTTGGTAATTCCATTTTTATATATATAGATAAAATATTTTGCGCCTTTAGGAAGTTGATGCCCCCCCCCCCCCGGGATGCCTTACCATTGTCTCCGTCCACGTTACGCTACTGAATATTTAATGAGCAGTAGCTCTCGTTAGATATATCTCTATCTATCTATCTATCTATCTATCTAAATATTTGTTATTGTTTATTTTTTATCTATGGACGTATACGTTTCGTCTCTTTTCAATCGAGACTCATCAGCATAGAAGTACGCCTATTAACCACCGGTCACACGATTCGAAACCCTGGACTACAAGTATTTTTCAACCCCAGTCCGACGTCGCTAACCGCTAGGCCAGTTCTGAACAGCTTATAAACAATGGTAATCTTAACACATTAACGGCGGCGAAGCGTACAGGCATTCAAACTTCTATAAGTGAAGGAACGATGCATATAAAGCAAGTGACGCTACGCTGTGTTACTACTACCATTTTACAGTGCTCTACTTTTTAACGAGGAGCTTCAAATATATATATATATATATATATATATATATATATATATATATATATATAGATATAGATATAGATAGAGATAGAGATATAGATAAATAGATAAATAGATCGATAGATAGATAAATAGATAGATAGATATATAAAGATATAGATAGATAGATAGATAGATAGATAGATAGATAGATAGATAGATAGATAGATAAATAAATAAATTTTAATAGAGAGCGCACGTGAGAGAAAGAGAGGGCGTATCGAAATTGCCAAATCGCAAAAAAAAAACAAGGTAGTTTTTCTTTTATATATCTTAACAGAATACTTCTTAAATATTCTCAGCTGAAATATAAATAAAGAATAAAAAGAAAAGAAAGTTTTTGATAAAATGCACCATTCAATCTGCGCGTTTTGCGATGAAAACTGAGACGTGACAGACCAACCAACTGACTAAAAAAAAAAAGCCCCTAAAAATGCGCATCTAAAAGTCAAATAAACAAGCAAGAAATATAACGCTTAGATGATGGGGTACGGCGATGGAGTAGTGAGACTATCATATGCACTCATTAACCTCAGCCAAATCCTTTCAAGTTGTTGGGTGTGTGCACGACAAAGCTGAAACAGCGGGGAAACAGCAGGGATTGGCAGGCGAGGTGTTGGATGCTTTCAGGATTGGGATCACGTACGCATATTGCCTTTATTTAATTGCCACTCCCCACAAGGGCAAAGTTAGACACAGTGTCGGTTTTTAATTTGAGGGATATCAATCTCTCTACAATGGGGTACCCTGGATTAAGGACAAAATAAAATAGTTCAGTCATTCGTTATGAAACAATTATTCTTAAGATATATTTATTCAAAATGCGCGTTCAGTAAAGTATGTTGTATTTCAAACAAAGTGTGACAGACCAACGGAAATGCTCTTTTAATCTTAAACGTCACGTACGAACAAAGTGTGACAGACCAACGTAATGCCAGTTTAAACTTAAGTGAACAGACTAGCGAAAATGCCATGTTAATTCTAAGCGCCACGGACGAAAAAAGCGGGACAGATCAACAAAATACCATTTTAAACTAAAGCGTCACGGACGCACAAAGCGTGACAGATTAATGCCATTTTAAACAAATAAACTGACCAACGAAAATGGCATGTTAATCCTAAGCGCCACGGACGAACAAAGCGTGACAGACCAACGAAATTCCATTTCAAACTTAAGCGTCACGGACGAAGAATACATGACAGATCAACGTAATGCTATTTTAAAACTTAAATGAACAGACCAACGAAAATGGCATGTTTATCCTAAGCGCCACGGACGAATAAAGCGTGAAAGATCAACGAAATTCCATTTTAAACTTAAGCGTCACGGACGAACAAAACGTGACAGATCAACGTAATGCTATTTTAAACTTTAATGAACAGACCAACGAAAATGGCATGTTATTCCTAAGCGCCACGGACGAACAAAGCGTGACAGATCAACGAAATTCCATTTTAAACTTAAGCGTCACGGACGAACAAAACGTGACAGATCAACGTAATACCATTTTAAACTTAAATGAACAGACCAACGAAAATGGCATGTTATTCCTAAGCGCCACGGACGAACAAAGCGTGACAGACCAACAAAATACCGTTTTAAACTTAAGCGTTACGGACGAAGAATACATGACAGATCAACGTAATGCCATTTCAAACTTAAATGAACAGACCAACGAAAATGGCATGTTATTCCTAAGCGCCACGGACGAACAAAGCGTGACAGACCAACAAAATACCGTTTTAAACTTAAGCGTTACGGACGAAGGATACATGACAGATCAACGTAATGCCATTTCAAACTTAAATGAACAGACTAACGAAAATGGCGTGTTAATCTTAAGCTATTAAACGCAAGCGCGGCACACCGACCGACAGAGCTTTTCGTACAAGTGCAAGGGCGCATAAAAATACATGTTTATTTTTTGGAATTAAATTTCAAAGTGTTTTTGATTGTTTTTTTATTCAGTAAGAATTTGGTTTCGACATCAATGAAGAATGTGAATAAGAATCAGTCGAAAGAATAACATTAGGGAATGTAGATATGTGAACTATTAAAGGTTTTCTTCTTTTTTAAAAAAAATGGCGACCGGTGGGGGAAGTGAGGCATTGTGGGAAGGGGGTTTTGTACTCTGTGACACCGAGTATTGTTTGTGTATATCTCCCTCTCGTAAAACATTGGAACTCTTTACTTGCCTCCTTACAAGGGCAAAGGCACAAGGTCAGATTTTACTGCGTGAAATATCCAGCTCCCTTGAATTAATAATTTTTGATTGGGAATATTTGCCTCAGTCTAGAAGGACTTCTTATCGGTCGGAGAAGGAGAACTCCAAGTTTTAAAATTTTTACTCCAACCATAATGCCCATTTCGAGGGGTAGCTGGATATCCCTCACATTAAAATACCGACCCTGTGCCTATTTTGGCCTCGTGAGGAGTAAAAAATCGTTTACAGTGGCGTCCTGCCTTGTTTGGGGTGAATCATGTAAAAAAAAAAAAAATAAAAAAAAATAGAGATTCATCCTCTTTTGGTTTTAATACGAACAGATAGTACACTTTTATCCCGAAGACCGCAACATTAAGTTTTGCACTGTTATGATCTCACTATCCACATGCACACACGTTAGTAAATGAGCTGAAACAGTCCCGGACAAACTCGAACCCGTCACCCCAGGACCACAAGCTGAGCATTACACCACGTCCACAATGTTGATTGCTTGATTTTTTAAATATTTATTTCCCTCCTCTCCGGGGAGGTTATACACAAGATAAAGTGAGGTTTTGAAAAGCCAACGTACAATGTGAAGTGCACTCTGGCCTACAAAATATGCCTGAGCAACCCCGTCGGCATTCCCAGGCCGGGGCGCCTTAGGCGATTAGCAATAAACTACCCATTCTCAAAGAGAGAAGATAAAGTCTGGGAGAGTAGACCTCCTAAGACGAAAATGAACCATACCTCAGTCCAACAAAGTAAAGCTAGTGTTGGGGTGATTAATCGGAATCGGAACCGGGAATCGAGAAAATCAGAACTTTTTGGAGTATCGGTATCGGAATCGGAATCGGTATCGGAATCGGAAAAATGTGTGCCTATTTTCCGATGCTCAAAACGATTCTTTTATTTTTTTTTTTAAACTTAATTTTCCATTGCTAGTCCTAATGATCAAATGATAAATATTTATTTATTAATTTTCAACTTCCAGTAAAACTAAAATCTATAGATTACCCCACCCTCAAGTTTATTTTTACGTTTGCGGAAATATATGCACGTACTACATAGGGTTTTACGGTAATCCGAAAATAAAAACAAAAAGCAACAACAACTCTATAGCTAAATATGAAGAGATTTAAAAAGAATCGGAATCGGAATTAGGGAATTTTATCGGAATCGGGAATTTAGAACAGAATCGGTAATTGTATCGAAATCGGGAAAAATATTGGAATCGTGCCATCACTAATCAAGGTCGTTGTCGAATTGATTTTCGAGAACGTATCCTCCACTGGTATGGATAGCACAATTGTTATAAATAAATTAGTTGGACGCCGTAGAAATTTCACGGTGGCTTACCTGCTATGTTTCTTTTATAACAAAAGTTTTAACACTTTCATTCATCTATTTATTGAAACGATTGAAATCTTTTAAACATAAATAGTCGTTTTCTTCCTGTACAAATATTTGTCTTCGAAATGTTTTTTCAAATACATAAAACGAATTATATTTACGTAAATACATATAATTAAGCACATGTATATTCCATGAAAAATGCCAGTATACTAGAATAATATACCCTTAATAGGGTTAAGATGAAAATTCATATACACTAAATGTACAAAAGCAAGGAAATTCCCAAATTTTTACACTTTTATTGTCATTAAGGGTATGACTACATATCAACCAAACCATTTCATAATCACATAACTACAGTATAAATCTCTATGCATGATGAAGTGTGTAGGGTGTGCTGAAGAAAAATCCCTACCAGTAAAATACATAGCCCTGTTGTACTCGCATAGCCTTAATGACAATAAAAGTGTACAAATTTGGGAATTTCGTTGCTTTTGTACATTTAGTGTATATGAATTTTCATCTTAACCCTATTAAGGGCATATGACTTCAGTATACTGGCATTTATCATGGAATGTCACTACTTTTGTAAAGGCTATGCCTCAATACAATGGTCATTTCAAAGGTTTTTTGGTATTTTCTGGAAAACTAAGGTATATGGTAAACTGAAATTAAAATGCCATCAACTAAACCCTAGAACCTCTATGTCTGCCAAAAATCAGCTGAATCCATCAAATAGTTGATGAGATACAGGGTGGCACATACGTACATACGTACGTGCGTACACAGATAACATGATTTCATGATTGAACTTTCTGGATCTCTGGGTTGTCTTGACTAATGATGCTGGAATTCTACACACTTATAGAACCTATCAAATAAAAAGTTTGTGCAAAGTTTTAACTAATTTGGTTTATTGGTTTTTAAGTTATGATTGATCAAAGAAATGAGATTTCCAGCATAGGCCATTCGTGTAGTCTATTAAGGGATAGAGCGCTCTCGCGCTTCCCTTGATTAAATCGGGTTTATGTGGAGTATGTTTGCCTTTGACTCGGCCATTTCTTGTCTTAACAAGCTGACCTAGTCTTATCTTTGAGAGAAATAGAGTTAAACATCTGTTGTATCCTCTTCCTTGCATAGTATGTTAAGGTCTGTATCCTGTGGTCATGATAAGCTTCAAACGCTTCTCCCTCTAAGAGCAATAGTTAGTTATTTGTTGTATCCATTTCCTTTAAAATGTGTCATGGTCCCTATTTACTTGTCTCCCCACGAGGACAGAGTAAGGCACAATGTCGTTTTCTATGTGGTGATCACCTAGCTCCACTATAGGGGGTACTCTGGATTGAGAAAAAAAATAGAAATTGCCTCAGTGGGACAGAAAAAGTAAATTGTATTCTGTTCTTTTCACAATACGTTGAGATCTGTATCTTGGGAGAGCCTCAATGTGGGGCAGGTCATAAGCACTGCAAGAACGCCCAATGTCGGCTGGAATAACCCATAAATACTGCCACAATTGGAATGATTCTTCCTCTTTCTTGTGAATCAGATGATTCTGGTGTTGGCATTAGTTTCCCCGACGTTTTTCTAGTTAGAAATCTTTCTGGAAAGACATCGGGTACTTACGGGAAGGACAACGAGAAGGTTGCCAACATCCCTAACTGAAAGTGGTACTGTGGAACCGACTGGATTCGAACTTGGAACACCCAGGTCTTCAGTCCGTGTCGATATCCACTAAACCACCGTCACCTCCCATTGGAATGATTAATTTAAGTCTACAACGAGGAAAAAATTCTATTCATGACGTTTTTCTCTTTTGAAACATTCATTTTGAAATATGTAAAATCTTAATTTTTGGAACACAACGACACCAGATATTTCGTAATTACTTTTTGGAGGAGATCTCATCTTTTTATGACGGCTGTTAAACTTGATAACGTACGTATAAACGAAGATACGCACGTATTATTTATTATTTCTTGTCGATTGTTAGAAAATTCTCGCACCGAATGACACCCTCTGTGCTAAACAATAGAAATAAAAGAAAAAATGACAGAAGCTCTGCTGTTTACTTAAAAAAACAGTTTGGATCGACCCTTCGCCACCATACCAATACATCCCCTTCAAAAATTAATTAAAAAACAAAAGACACAAAAACTGTAGCCCTAGTTATATTCCATTCGTATGTTTATATAAATTCGGTTAGTCCTGAGAGAAAGCCAGTGTTTTTTATCCCTCGACATGTGGGCAAAACCAACGCGCAAATATCATAGGCAATAGCTGAATCTTTAGAGAATGATTTCCAGTCTGTAATGGAATGGGGCCATAAATAGATGGTTATATTTAATGTTACAAAGACAAAGCTCCTTTTCAAAAATATATGGTTACATTTAGTGCTACAAAGACAAAGCTCCTTTTCAAAAATAGATGGTTACATTTAGTGCTACAAAGACAAAGCTCCTTTTCAAAAATAGATGGTTACATTTAATGCTACAAAGACAAAGCTCCTTTTCAAAAATAGATGGATACATTTAATGCTACAAAGACAAAGCTTCTTTTCATAAATAGATGGTTACATTTAATGCTACAAAGACAAAGCTCCTTTTAAAAATAGATGGTAACATTTAATGCTACAAAGACAAAGCTCCTTTTCAAAAGTAGATGGTAACATTTAATGCTACAAAGACAAAGCTCCTTTTCAAAAATGGATGGTTACATTTAGTGCTACAAAGACAAAGCTCCTTTTCATAAATAGATGGTTACATTTAATGCTACAAAGACAAAGCTCCTTTTCAAAAATAGATGGTTACATTTAGTGCTACAGAGACAAAGCTGCTTTTCAAAAATAGATGGTTACATTTAATGCTACAAAGACAAATCTCCTTTTCAAAAATAGATGGTTACATTTAATGCTACAAAGACAAAGCTACTTTTCAAAAATAGATGGTAACATTTAATGCTACAAAGACAAAGCTCCTTTTCATGATTAGATGGTTACATTTAGTGCTACAAAGACAAAGCTCCTTTTCATAAATAGATGGTTACATTTAATGCTACAAAGACAAAGCTCCTTTTCATAAATAGATGGTTACATTTAATGCTACTAAGACAAAGCTCCTTTTCAAAAATAGATGGTTACATTTAATGCCACAAAGACAAAGCTCCTTTTCAAAAATAGATGGTTACATTTAATGCTACAAAGACAAAGCTCCTTTTCATGAATAGATGGTTACATTTAATGCTACAGAGACAAAGCTCTTTTTCATAAATAGATGGTTACATTTAATGCTACAAAGACAAAGCTCCTTTTCATAAATAGATGGTTACATTTAGTGCTACAAAGACAAAGCTCCTTTTCAAAAATAGATAGTTACATTTAATGCTACAAAGACAAAGTTCCTTTTCAAAAATAGATAGTTACATTTAATGCTACAAAGACAAAGCTCCTTTTCAAAAATAGATGGTTACATTTAATGCTACAAAGACAAAGCTCCTTTTCATAAATAGATGGTTACATTTAATGCTACAAAGACAAAGCTCCTTTTCATAAATAGATGGTTACATTTAGTGCTACAAAGACAAAGCTCTTTTTCATAAATAGATGGTTACATTTAATGCTACAAAGACAAAGCTATTTTTCATAAATAGATGGTTACATTTAATGCTACTAAGACAAAGCTCCTTTTCAAAAATAGATGGTTACATTTAATGCTACAAAAACAAATCTCCTTTTCATAAATAGATGGTAACATTTAATGCTACAAAGACAAAGCTCCTTTTCAAAAATAGATAGTTACATTTAATGGTACAAAGACAAAGCTCCTTTTCAAAAATAGATGGTTACATTTAATGCTACCAAAGACAAAGCTCCTTTTCAGAAATAGATGGTTACATTTAATGCTACTAAGACAAAGCTCCTTTTCTTTAACAATTATAATAAACCTTTCCAACCACCGATTGCCATGGATAATATCAACCTTTCCGATAGTCCAACATTATAATGCCAGGGTCTAACATTTACAGGTAACATGAATTAGACCAAAAAATAGAAGATATGGCCAAGTCTGTTGAAAAAAAGGTTGGCTTTCTCTACCGAGTTAAAAAAATTCACACCTGCCAGAATCGTATATCTATGCAAAGCCACCATTCGCCGATGCATAGAGTATTGTTACCACATCTGGGCGGCTGCATAAACTATTAGTATCTCCCTCAAAGACAGGGCCCATAATAGAACCTCAAATCTAATAGGTTCCAAACTGCCCTCCAAGCTCAATACCATAGCAGCAATGTTGCGACCCCGTGATTATTTGACAAGTACTCAAATGGAACGTGCTCTGACGAATTTGTTGCATTTCCCCCCGTCCAACCCGACAAGCAGCAAAATCTCACCCCTTCACTGTTGATGTCCCCAGATTTCGAAAACCTTCCTACTCTAGTAGCTTATTTTATCGAACTTCTTGACTTTGGAATCCCCTCCCTGTTCCCTGTTTCACCGACTGTACCAATATATAGAAATGTAAATTTAATGTAAACAAGCATATCGCTGCACAACTCCCCACTTATGATGCCCTTATAAATCTGCCCTCTATTCACGGTAGCCCTTTGCATCTTATTAGCAATGTGTTTTGTTTAGGGTGAATATAAGTTTTTAAAAATAGAAGGATCGTATTTATTTTACGAAGGATTGGTTGATACGTTGTTGCGTTTACGGCATATCAACCGTCGTTGGTGTTATAATAAGCATATGGTAGCAATGAAAACAGAGACATCAATTTAGATATAAACGATGTATTTTTTCAATTTTTTTTTAACATACGCACCCTAAACAAAGCAGACCGTCACTGTAGACGTAAGGGGCTACTGAGAAAATAGGAAGAAGAGTTTTTTTTTTTGGGGGGGGGGGGGTTCAACCTAAATTGGGAGCTGCGCAGCGAGATGTCTATTGATGTGTATTGATTATGAATGGATACAAGATATAAAGATGCGTCCTGATCTGTGATGTGGGCTCGTCAGGATAGATGCCCCCCTCAGCGTCGGCGTAACGTCGTAGTTGGCCCTGGACTGATCGTCGGTCCGAGATCAGGTGTGGCTGGAATTTTGTCAGTAGAGATTAGTGGTTAGCAAACAGCTGACGATGATGACGTGAGTTATTCGCAATTCACTGTAGTAGTTGATATCTCGTCCTTAAAGGGGCAGGTTTATTGGTTGATCCGTTGTCTGGGTAGCAAGTATAGGTCGTCTTAATGGATTCGGGTCGATATAAGGGGACCTCCCGCTGGCTGGCTTCTGGTTAGAGTGAGCCTGGGAGTCAGTGTAAGTAAGGGGTAACTTCATACTCCCCAAAGCTCATAAATTGGGACTGAACCGCCAAATGCACTTCAAGGTCATATACAAGGTCAAATACGAAGGAATAAGCCTGTTATTAAAATATGCAGTGCGCACCCTTTTACCAATTGAGAAATCATTATAGGAAGTAGTGTTTCAGTTGATGTCAGTGAAAGGGAGTCAGAGAGAGAAAGAGAGAGAGAGAGAGAGAAAGAGAGAGAGAGAAGGCAATAACAATAAAAGCAAAGCCACACAAAATGAAACCCCCTCACCCCAAAGAAACATCTTTCGAGAAATTATGTATCTCATATAAATAGGGATTTTGTCCGTCTGTCTGTTAATCACAATTTTTTTAGACGTAATAAATACATTGCGGAATTTGTCTAATTTCGAAATATCAGAGATTTCTTACTACTTTTAGAAATGGAGACATTGCATTAATAGTAAATAATAAATTCCCAATAAATAAGGTGGATGCCAAAACCTAAAATCGAAACCGAAACCTTGAGATCTTCAGCCTAAGGTTCTACCAACTAAACTATTTAGACTTTCTTATAAATACAGCTTAAAACATTACCATAAAATAATTATAGCTTTGGAAGGTCATATATTTATTTTTTTTCTAAAACCTGAATTCAAACATATACGAAAATTAAAACAATTAAATAAATGAATGGGTAAACATCATCAATAGATTTGGGAATTATTTAGATAGTCAGAAACGATTTATTTTGCTTTATTTAACTGCGTATTTTATGTAGTCATTCAATGATTATATAATCTTCCAATCCTAGCAAAAATATGCCCCCTCCGGTCGCATAATTTTGCCAGTTTAACTTAATACAAAGTGAATGAAAATTATTCAAAGATTCTATTTTATT
Organism: Sepiola atlantica; assembly: GCA_963556195.1. Lineage (NCBI taxonomy): Eukaryota > Metazoa > Mollusca > Cephalopoda > Sepiida > Sepiolidae > Sepiola > Sepiola atlantica. The sequence goes on along the minus strand of OY744544.1, from coordinate 35,025,235 downwards.
TTATTTGTACGATCCGATTTTAGGAGAGGGAGTTATTTGAAATACATTTCTCTTTACGAAAACTAAAGACGGTTTGAATTCATATTTACATCAATTCGAGGCATGTTTTCTGTTGTACTGAGGAATATATAACCTAACTAACTAGATGCACAAGTTGGGCTATTACTCGCATTAACGGTAAAGTCTTATTTACCTCCTCTTCAGGAGGTTAGGCACAAGGCCATTTTTATCTTACTCCCACAAGGTAAGATGTGACCGAAGGTCGGGTCGGGAAAGTGGGGCTTAAAAAGCCAGCGCCCGAGAAAGTGAGCACTCTGGCCATTAAAAATTGCCTGGGCAGCCCCGTCGGCATTCCCCGGTAGGAGTGCCTCAGGCAGTAAGCAATGAATTTACTCCTCCCCAAAGAGGGGAGGCAAAGCCTGGGAGGGTGGACCTCCTAGAACTGCACAGGACCGTCCCATAGACCGGCGTAAATCAAGCCCCGAAGGCAAAGACAATACCAGTCTACGGAGTGCAATATCCTTGGCCAAGGTAAAGTCACACAACAGAAATACCACATGATTTTTATATACTGCTTATGTATATACGATCTAAGTCAGAAAGCTAACCAATTTGCATATTACTTTGCAAATGGGCATTTTATTAATTAACTAGTCTTTATCATTGTTTATTTAATTCAATTATTGTTTTGAGTTTAACATACGATAACGTATACGTAACAAATAGTGCTGCTTAGAAATATTGTTTTGTTTCGTGGACAAATGTTGTTGTCGTTGTGTGTGTGAGGTGTGTGTGTGTGAGAGGGGAGGAGAGAGGCCATCTCTTAACCTACGATCAACTCTTGGAACAATTACATTATTATTGGCCCTGGTACTAAAACACTATAATCCGGTTCTATTATATGGTAGAAGTACATGAAGAAATTAATGTTTTCCTTCGGCTGAAGAGCATAAAAGAACCATAATATTTGAAATTTCCCTTTCAGGCTAAAATTGCTTTCTAATCCAACCTTTAAAGAGTTAAAAACAATATTAAACGATGGTCGATGTGTTTACTACCGTGAAGCTTTCACATAGTATATTATTTACTAATCATTCACTTCAAACTAAGCATATTGTCACTGAGACATAAAGTGCTACTGAAAAAAAAAATGATAATAAAAATAAGGGGCTACTGTGAATTAGTGGCCAGATTTATAGGGAGTTGTGCATCAAGATGTTTGTTCACATTATATTTAAATTTCGTCATGTTGGTGAAGTCTGGGTAGCAGGGAAGGAATTCCAAAAGCAAGTGGTTCGATGAAAGAAAGTATTAGAGTATAAAGCTTTCCAGCACTTGGGGACCTCTAGAGTGAAGGGGTGGGATTTTGATGATTGTCGGGTTGGTCGGGGATATTTACGTTTAGGAGGAACACGTTTAGAAAATTTATCAGAGCACATTCAGTTGAAGTACTTGTGAAACAAGCACAAGAATGCAGCATTGCGGCGACGAGACAGGGGCTGGAGCTTGGTAGACAGTGTGGGACCTATTAGGTTAAGGGCTCTTTTTTGGATCCTGTCTAAGACGAAAAAAGTAGTGATTGGTGCGCCATCTCAGATGTGACAACAACATCTATGTAAGGGTAAATGGTGGCTTTATAGAGATATCAGATAGTAGCAGGTGTGAGACGTTTTCTAGTCTAGTAGATGGAGCCCATCTTCTCTGCAGCAGTCTTGGCAGTATCTTCTTTGTATTTGTTCCAATCCACGTTACATGTGAATGTTAGGTCGAGGAGTTTGAAGTTTTTACTCTCGGGAAAGATGCTATTAGTAATGGTAATCGATGGTTGGAAAGGTTTCTTATATTTGTATCATATCACAAAGAGCAAGAAATTTAAAACTAATACTATATATATATATTGCTTATGTCCATACTAGAACGAGTATTCTAGTAGTATATATATATATAAAGTTAGGGTGCATATATATATATATATATATATATATATATATATATATATATATATATGTGTGTGTGTGTGTGTGTGTGTGTGTTATTTATTTATTATTTTTTATGAACCGATCATTATAAAGTTTGAAATATATACGCGCCGCAACCCAGTAAGTAATGTATGCACATTATTTTTTTGTTGTAAACTTTACCATTTCGGGGTGCGGCCACCCAAAACCGCACTGACCCCCCCCCCCAAAAAAAAACTTTTAAAAAGTTTTTTCTTTATTTTTGTTTATTGAACCGATTATTATGAATGTTGGAATATATATTCTCGTCAACTCGATAGTAACATGGTCATATATTTTACTCTTTTGTAAAATTTTCTATTTTTGGGGGAGTGCGCCCAGCCAAATTCTCACCCATCCTAAAAACTTTTAAAATAAGTTAGATACAAAAGTTTTATAAAAAAAAGGATTGCTCTACATCAAATTTTCAGTTATATTTAGTAATGCATTTTTAAAAGTATCTGTGTGCGCACATGAGCGTCAATAATATGTACCTGTTATTGAACTTATCATTATGAATTATGGAATATGTATTCTAGGCAATAGTGTGTATAACAGCCGGTTGTCGTTGGAAGCAAAATCTGGAAATTAGGCTATTCGAAGTCCAGTTCATGTAGTTTTGTCATCATTGTGATCGACTTGTGACACGGTGCATTATCTTCGTGAATGAGCACTTTTTTCATCTTCATTTGTGACTGATTTTGGCGATTTCATCCTTCAAACGCACCGATAATGCTATATAATACTCACTATGGACGGCTTCACCTTCTCTTGTCCACTCAGTTGACTGTCGATTTGACTTCTGTGTGATTAGGTGGATCCATGTTTAATCTACTGTAACATATGGATGAAGAAACTCATTTTTGTTACGTTGAAACAGTTGCTCTAAATCGTTGACATGTTGTTTTTGATCGACTGTGAGCAAACGCGGCACCCACCCTGGATGCAGCTTTCTCACTGAAAAATGTCCATGCAAAATGGTGAATACACTGCGTTCTGATTCTATTTATCTTCCTCCCACAAGGTAAGATGGGACACAAGGTCGGGAAAGTAGGAAAAAACCAGCGCTCGAGAATTTGAGCAATCTGGCTGTTTAAAACTGGCCTGGGCAGCCCCGTCGGCATTCCCCGGTAGGGGCGCCTCAGGAGATTAGCGATAAACTAACCCCCCCTCTCAAAGGGTGGAGAAGGCAAAGCCTGGGAAGGTGCACCTCCTAGAACTGCACAGGACGGACAACCGATAGACCGGCGTAAATCCAGACACGAAAGCCCGGACAATACCGGTTTATTAGGCGGGGTAAAACACTCCTCTGCTATCTCATCCAACTTCAGTTTACGATCGGCCAAAACAAGATTGTTGACTTTTTAATGTTTTCTGGACAACTGTCAAAATTGGGTGGCCTGGGCGTCCAGGATCATTTATGTTTGTATGCCCACATTAAAAGTCAGGATACCACCTCTTAACCGTCGTTTCCTCCCAACAAAGCAGTGTCCGAAGCAAGCCATATCTTTGCTTGAACAGTATTTTCCCCATCAGAAAGCAATGCTTTATCAACACACGAAATTCAGATCTTTCTATTGTTTTGAAATTTTGCAAACGTAGCTTAACTTAAATAATTGTAATTTGTTACCTAATAAACCGATTTGACTCAAATTTTACCACGTGCAATTTGAAGATAAGTACTTTATGAAAAAATAATAAAGATTTTTAATTATTGACCCCATCGATGTGTCAAACCTATGATTTATTAAGTGATGTGTTATTAGGGAACACAGCCTTACAGCTGTGTTCCCAAATACATAATGATCGGTTAATTATTTTAGCAGTGAATCCTGCACATACACACATACCTTACTTTATATAGATAGAGATATAAACACTGACCATCAAAATACAATCGAGTTTCGATCCCTGCTTGAAGCGCTTGTCTTTCTAGTCACAGCGAGGTGTTGTGATACAGCAACACAGTCTGTCTTGGGATTATAATATTGAAAGGAAAGCGATACATGCATTATCATCCTTTGCCGACTTGCTGGTGACTAAAGAGCTCAATTCATAACCACCGCGGATGCAGGTAAGCATATGGTTTCTATTGAGAGCCATGCCTTCACCCAGTCTGCCTTTACTACTCCTGCCCCTCAGAACAGTTCCTGTAGCCAGGGTAGACAAGTGCCGATAATCAATATGACACGTCTCCAGCGGGGATTTCAGACGCTCCTTAAACCTAATTCGCGTTGCTTGAACGCTTCGGTGTGCATAAGACAACTCGCCGTATTATGTTTGGGGGCAGGCGATTATCTTTCATTCTAGACACGTAACGCACTCAGCATCTGGGTCTTTAACGAGATGAATGCGATGTTTGGAATCGTAGCAGCATCTCGAGATTGGTGAAAATGTCGTTCTAGAGATGAGACCATTAAATATTCACCACGATCATATGGAGAATGTGATGAGACAGAACATTGACCCCTTTTTTTGCTACCAGCAGAGTGTAGTGTTTCTTCTGATACTACACTTCATCTTTTCTTTCCACGGTCAGTGAAAAAGAAATCCTTCTAGACTGAAGCAATTTTAATTTTTGTCCCAATCCAGAGAACCTTTTTTTAGGATTTCACCACATTAAAAATCGACCTTGTGTCTTACCTTGTCCTCTAGTGACAAACACGTTGTTGCATTGAATACGATGTCACCTGAGAAAAGTATACCACGTATCAAAGTTCCAGTAACAAGAGTATCAACAAGGGCCATCATTCCCGCTGTTTTCCCCCTTTTTATTATTATTTTTTTAATTTTTTAAATGATGATTTTTCGGGTGATATCGTCAAGAACTCGTATTTTCATGTAAGTCAACAAACTAAGATCTCATTTAGCTGGGAAAGAAATTAAAATTGAACGAATGGGTTGACACTGGACAATAAATTACAGAGACTCTCGATCCCTTTTTGGGGTCTAATTATGTCATGTGATGAAACATGGGTAATGCACTTAAATTTATAGAAGGAAACATCATTGATTATTCCCAGATGATTACGGACCGAAAACTTTTATTATGTGTTTGGAGAACTTATCAAGAAATAATTTATTTTGAGGTTTTAAACATGGGAGAAAGAATAAATGCTAACACACATTGTGCTTAACTTGAATCCGTTCAGTAAAAACTGCCCCCCCCCCCAAAAAAAAATGGAACTGGTAGACAATAAGGAAGTTTTATTTTTCCAGGACAATGCATAAACTTGTGCTATAACAAATGGCTATGGACAAAATATTGGGACTCAATTGGGAAATCACGTCTCATCCGCCATATTCGCATGATCTGTCACCAACAGATTATCATTATTTTAATTAGTCTAGAAAATTATCTGAAAAACAAGACGTCCAAGAATGAAACTTACTTAAAAGCTCCCTCCCACCACAGTAAAATGTGATACAAGGGTGAGAGGTGGAGATTGAAAGGCTGGCGCACAAGAGGAAGTGAACTCTGGCTTATGAAAATGCCTGAGCAGCGCCGTCTGAAATCTCCGGCAATCAGAAAAAAAACCCTCTTCTCAAAGCGCGAGAATTTAAAGCCTAGGAGGGTAGACCTCCTTAAACTGCATAGAACCATACCTCAGCCAAAAAGAAAAAAACCTAACCTAACTTTAAAATGGCCCAGACATTGTCGGACTGATTGTCGAAGACGTATCTTTAACTGATATGAACAACCGAATCAATTAGGTTTCAAGGACCCCAATAAATAGTTCTTTAGGTTATGAAGTCGGGTTTTGAATCGGGAAGAAAATCAGAATGACGAACTTACCTGGAAGAGTAATACGTCTGGCCGAATCTGACTGAAATAGAAATGTTACATAAGCAAAAGGGGGTCACCATTCTTCCATGAAAAAATAACGTCTCTACAAATAAATAGATATGCGGTTTTATTTGCTGCAACACATGACCAAAATGAAGGTAGTACAATGAGTTGATTTATGACGGTAAGACAAAATAATATCATCCCTGAGTTCGCTAACTCACCAGCTCAAGGTTGAGGCTGGGTGAAAACGGGAAGAGCACGTTTTGTCAGCTTGAAGAAAATCGCGAACTGAAGATTCATGTTGACAAGATGAATTAACATTATCCTGGAGTTCCTCGACTCATCTACCGCTGGTCCGGGTAGAGAGCGCAGGGTATACATCTTGTCTATTTGAAATTTAGACTGGAACTGAAGTTCACCTCATGGTTCGTGTTCGTCACGTGGTTTGGTTCCCGCGCCAAAACGACTTTATCACGTATAAATCTTATGGGGCGTAGGCGTCTTGTTTGTCCATGTCGTGAAGAGGCAATGGTTACATAATCCCAAAAGGAATCACAATCTCACTGTCGATCACGTAAACCGATACAAAATAGTTCGCTCATGCAACCGCTACAAGCCAATTGAATGGGACGAATGTAGATCTACACCAGTTGACCTTCGCACACTCACGTGGCATCTGTAAACAAACGTGTAATAATCCTGAGTTTTAATATAGTGAAAGATTTTATTAAAGAAAAGGGGTATACTAAATATTTAACTTTTAATAAACAAACAAAACATCGCAGAGACCGTATCTCTTGCGTTCGAAATTCTCCTTTTAAAATGACTTCATTCTCTACGAGTATGCGATTTATATTTAAATTATTATAATTCTAATAAATATATACATTTTTTTTCTTTTAAAGGGGAATGATTATTTTACATTTTAATATTTATATTATTTTTTTGGTAACCATATTAACATTTAGCGTCTCTAATTCACTTTTCGTTATTCCATTTATGGTTTGAAAATAACATTGCAATTTAAGATGTTGAAACAAAATAATGAAAAATGTATTGAAAACGAGTATCTTTTTCGAGGTATGAAGCATTGTTCATGGGAGTTCTGAGAGAGATAGAGAGAAAGAGAGAGAGTTTTTTAACCACGTAATTTAGGTTAATTATAAATAATAACTTGTACATAAATGGATGAACTATCAAGAGAAACGTTTAACAGATTTATTAAAACTGAACACAGAATGAATTAATGAGTTAATGAGTTAATTGGCCGCTGGACGCGATTGATATATTCACAGTCTGACGCCGTGATCTCTGTTTTCTTTCTCTCGTCCTTTTTCCCAAGGGCGATAACTCTTAACTCCCGAAATGGTTCAAGGGAGGTAATTCCGTTTTTGTTAGGTGTCCTAACACAGAGAGAGAGAGAGAGAGAGAGAGAGAGAGAGAGAGAGAGAGAGAGAGAGAGTGTGTGTGTGTGTGTGTGTGTGTGTGTGTGAGAAAGAGAGAGAAAGACAAGTTATTTGCTGTGGTTGTAACCAGACGAGTTCTTGTGAATTCTTTACAGAGAAGAGACCAGAGACTGGAGCTCATCGAGGCCCTAGCATGAACATCACGATACAGTAGAGAGAGGTTAGCAACATCTCTTCTGTGGGAAAGAGGCTGTAGGGACAGAAAGAGATCACCCATCCCCACTAGATTTCGAAGTCAGTTTTGTATTCTGTCAAGGCAAGAAAGAGCACTCTGAGCGGTACCTCCCCATATATGACAGCAATACCTCCCCATCTTAGGGCATATCTGGCTCTTATACAGGCACTTGATTGAGTCAGGAGTGAGGTACTTTCAGGAGCGGTAGAATGATCCAACCATTTTTTTCCAGTAACCTTAGCAACAGATTTAATGTAAGTCTTCCGATGTCGTCATCATGAAATGAACCGGAAACAATGAATGGGATGGGCAGACGATTACTTAAGAGGACTTGATTGTCTAAGAGGGCGGCTCAACAAGTATTTGTTTACATTAGACTTGACGACGACCATACTGTACCGGGGAATGCCGACGGGACTGCTCAGGAAATTTTTAATGGCCAGAGTGCTCAGCTTCTCGGGCGCTGGTTTTCTAAGTCCCACTTTCTCGACCCGACCTTGGGTCACATCTTACCTTGTTGGAGTAAGATAAAACTGGCCTTGTGCCCAACCTCCTGGAGAGGAGGTAAATAAAAAAAACTACATGGTTTCTCAGTCAAAGTCTCCATCCCCTTTCGGGTTTCCTTTTCTACCACGCTACTATGTACTGTCTGAAGTATTCTTTTGGGATGCCATCGAGGGCCTACTCGTCTCCTAAATCATCTCCAAGAGTATGGGTGAAAGAAATTAAATTTCATGGAGAAAGATCAGCCGAAAAAGGAGGTTGTTTTAATATAGGGGTAATTTTTTCAGCCATGGAACTGTCGGATACTCAGTGCATTGTGAGCGGGTGCATTGTCGTGGTGAAGAAACCGAAGTGTAAACAAAACATGTGAAAAAATACAATTGCTGTAGGAAGTTAAGATTACACTTATATACTCCTAAGATATCAAGTTGGATGATAACACGATGCGTTAATCTCTCTTTCGCTCATAGATCACCCAATCCCGTCAATTTTCAGACACACGTTGTATAATATTATAATAACGCTGGGGAACAATTTTTAATACTTTCTGCTGAGTTTGATTATTTTATTTGATTCACACATGCTGATTGGCACGCGCATTTTAAAGCTGCACCAGTTTTCTTCTATCGTGTCGCCATCTTTATCCTCGCAGACTCGTCTTTATCTCTGCAGCCGCATTTTTATCTTTGTCGCCTCATCTTTGCAGCATGGCTCTATATGTTCGTCCATGGAACAGTGAAATAAACCACAAACACCCGTAATCGTATAGAATGCGACTTGTTGGTTTTATAGAACATGTGTGATACTTTCGTGTGACTCTAGTGCGTTCTTCTGATAGCTGCCCCTTGTACCCAGTAAGGCTGACTCCTTCTCCTTCTCCTTCTCCTTCTCCTCCTCCCTCTCCTCCTCCTCCTCCCCCTCCTCCTCCTCCTCTTCCTCCTCAACAACAATAACAGCACCAACAGAAACAACAACAACAACAACAACAACAGAAATAACAACAATAACAATACCGTCATCAACAACAACAATAATAATAATAATAATAATAATAATAATAATAATAATAATAATAATAATATCTGTCAGAGGATTGAAAGGGATATGGAGCATGAAGAAAGTCAATATAATGCCAATAATTGTAGGAGCAATAGGAACAGTTTCAAAACAAAAAAAAGCTGGGGAAAAAGACTGGGAGAACTTGAAACCAAAGGGATCACTGAGACTATACACATGACAGCAATGATAGAAACAGCTGCAATCTTAAGGAACATCTTCAAATGCGGAAACCAACCAGCATTAGCTACAAACGGTAACCAGTCATATGCAAGTTACACTAGGAAGAAAACTAAACCACATGAAGAACACCACCACATGAACTCAAGGAACAGAAAGTGCAATAAATTTCATAACCTTCACCCCCCCCCCCCAAAAAAAATGATTGAACTAGCCTCGGCTAATATCACACGACATAGTCGTGAAGGGTCAAGGAGGATGGAAAGACAAAGGAGTGAGAGCACTAACCAGACCTCCACTGGAAGATTGCGGAAAGTACTGGGACCTTGAGGAGGCTTATTGCTATCTAAATCCCAGAGAAAACCAATGGTCGTTGCCAGCAAGAAATCAATGGTAAGTGGCTGTTGTGATAACGCAAAGTCATTTGCAATGGTTATCGTATGAGGTGGAGAGTCCTGGAAATCTGGGGAGGCTTGCTGTCACTCAAACTCAAAAGAAACACCACCGGTTATTATCAGTGAGCAATCACTAGCGATGACTTGTGCGATAACTCCTGGTGACTACAAATAATAATAAAAGAAATAAAGAGATTATTATTTTTAGTTATGCAAGAAAGATGTCTTATACAACATGCCCCAGTTTATGAATTTTCCAATGAAATCACAGTAGAGTAAATAGTTTGATTTTTGATTTTTTTCTAATGATAGGTCACCGCTTATCAAGGCCCGGGGTTATTTGAGGATAAGGGTTAAAAGGATTATCAGTTGGATGATGTCGTCGCCACGAGAGAATTGGGAACAGTGAGTTGCATGCGTAGAAGATTACTTAAGGGAACTTGTTTATCCAAGAGAACGACTCAAGTATTTATTTACGTTAGACTTGAAGACGCCCATATTATAGTTGGCTGGGAATCAGCCTCGCGATATGTTTTTCCACAGACGAAATGTTTTAGGAAAAAATACTTTGTTCATGGAACTTTCGTTTAGTTTTTGGTAAAGAGGGAGAAAAATAAATTTCTTTGTTGTTGTTTTAGCTAGACAAGTTCTGGCTGTGAATGTTTTACAGTCGATGAACATAACGATACAGTTAAAAGAGGGTGTTCGTTTTTGTTATGACTCAACGGGCAACGGATATGCCTCGTATAATATTAACACTAGGAAGCGTACAAACTAAACATACTAAAATAATAAAAGGAATAAAAAGATCTCAATTATAAAAATCGAGAAGGATGAGCGGGGATTTAATTAGGATCTTCGAAATAATTACTGCAACTTTTTTACATATTGAACAAATATTTTTTAATATAACTCTTCGCGTTAGGAATTTGTTTACAAGAAATATAAAAAATATAAACAACAACTTAATCTACTATCCTATAATTATATATTTTTTTAATAAAGTAACATATTTTTGGAACAAATTAATTAATCAAATACAAATAGTGTGATAATATAAGGCAAAGGACGGACACCTTGGGTAAGAAACACGACGAAGTCATCTCAACTCAAAGCGACACAGTTTTAAATGCAATTAGGAAAAATTGGAAATCATAACATTCCTTTGGTCTAACTCATAAAATCGAACAATTATGACTAAAATTAGATGACAACTCCTATTATTAATCAGACGAAAAATTGGACAAGTAGAATCTGGGGAAAAAGTAGTGCAAACATAAACACTTATAAACTCGATAAAGAGAATTTCACAAATAAGTTTTAAACGGGGTCAAACCATAAATTAGAAATATCGTTTCGGAAATCGAAGGCAAATGGATTGACGTAGAATGGTGTAATTGATGACTATATTAATAAAATGTATGGTGGGGTCTTATAGACAGAGCAAGATACACACGGGGCCAGGGTTTACGCAAAATACCGTGAATTGTACATCTATACCAAATGTGAAATAAGCAAAAGAATAATATGATTTTTGTACAGCTTACCAAGTCTTGTCTCAATTCTTCAACAGCCGAAGAAGGATTCGATCTTATCAAGTGACCAATTAGTACATAAAAAACAAAGAGGGTAACTTTGTAACAGCCGACGAAAGACTCGAAGAAAGGGGAGCAACTTTGCAACAAACAAACGAATGCACGAATCAGGTTGTCTCCCTTATATCCTAATTGGTTTTACAATTCATGACAATTAAAACCACATCTCTTAGTGGTACAATAACACCACGTAGAACATTTTAAGAATAAAGTAGATGAATTCAGAAAAAATGGTGAAGAAAAGTAACGTCAACACGATCTTGAAAAACCATTTGAATCTGAAATCAGCAGTTGAGAAACAAAATGAGGCGCTTGTGCATGAAAAAGCATCTTGAAATATGGCAGTTAAAATAAAATGACAGCAACACTTTATGAAGTACTTACTTGATATTAAAATATATCACCGTACACCGAAAATTACGGTAAATGGTTGAGTATTTTTATTTTTATTTATAAAATTGAACTATGCATCGTAGTCCAGATAAGTCTGCCATTATCAGATTTTCGTCTTAGTAAATCACTTAAAACTTACTGATTTTCTCCCCTTGGCGTCAACGGCGTAAAATCGCTAAACTATTATTATTTTTGTGTACATAATTTTCGTTGTACGGTAATATTTTTCAATACCAAGTAAGTACTTCATCATTTTATTTTTAACAGCCATATTTTGAAGGTGGCTTTTTATGCACACACACCCAAAATGACTGCGTTTACGTACACGTGATGCAACGCACCGCTTTCTGATCGGACTTTGTGCTATTTTGGTCTTGTGTTTTGCTTGTTTTTTTTCCGCACGATTCTCCAACAAGGTTAGTGGGGGAGTTGTCGATGTTGATGACAAAAAAGGTGTCCGAACAGCTGGCATTCCTAGATCATATATTTTTCAAAGGAAAATACATTAATTCCTATCGCACCAGTAAAGCTCGACGACCTCTGTGTTGCATATCTCTTCTTCCATGATCGTCTTTCCACATGTAAACCGGGTCAAGGTCATCATATTATCGGCGATATCGTCGTCTTCTTTTTTTAACTGTATTTTTACTATAAAATAAAATAATTATCAAAAATCCTTACTTTTTATTAGTTGTATTAGTCCGACTTCTAGTCTCGTCTTGGTTGTTATTTTCACAACGTTTCAGCCGATGTAATCTCCGACGTGCTTAAGAGGCATCTTTCCGAACTCGGGAGCCTATACGGAATTCAGAGTTGAACTCTTCATTTAATCCAAGGAGTAGATTGTTCTCGTTCCGTCAGCCATAACCGAGTAGAAGTGTTAGTTATTATATTATTCTTAGTTATTATCGCCCGTAGTAAGGATTGAACCTTCAACCTCCAGAAGACTGTCACTTAGCACTGATTGTTAATCAATGCCTTTAACCGTTGCGTTGTTCTATGTGGATAATTCTAGTACAACATAATTGTTTGATTCTCTATTGGTTTGGATATGAACGGTAATGGCGTCTTTGTAAATTTACCAAGACGCACACTGGTAATAAAAAGGGTTATTTTTGGTTGATTTTATAAGAATTGAGTATTTCACACAGGCTCGTTAAGTTTATCGTTTCAAACGAGAGGGAATCATTTTCATTGAGAATGTAGAATTTCGAGGGGCGTATCATAAAAATAAAAGTTCTTATATTTGTATTTACTTCATCACTCAGTCAATATCCTGTCGACAGGTATCCTTTTAAATGCCACTTGTTTCATTTTACATAATCACCATTGACCACATAGGATTGTGTTACAGCCTCACTCGATACAACATCAGTTCTGAACCAATAACCATGATTAGGATAGTTTTGTATCATTGCATCTAATAAGTAATTGGACTACGAAACAAATTCAATTCCTCACCTAGTAGCGTGTGATTTGGCTACATGGTACCGTTGTATAGGTATCGAATAGGCTATGGATTTTGTATTGTTTGTATTATTCGAATTTCTGTTCTCATCTTGGATGTTATTCTCACAACGTTTCGACCGATGTAACCTCCAACCTTCTTCAGGTGCGTTTTGTCGAACCCGGGAGTATTTATGTCAAACTCGGGAATCTGTACCGAATTTTCAACGGAATCCTTTATTTTTCGGGAGAAGCTTGCTCTCGTTTCGTCAGTCATGAGCGGGTAGAAGCTGAAATAATTCGTAATTGTATTTTTAGTATTTCCCGATTGGAACTAAACCTCCAGAATACTGTCACTTAGAACTGATTATAACTTAGCACTTTTAACCGTTGCGCCACAGGTCTCTTTCGTATAGATTCCTTTTCCAATCCTCATCTAAAAAATTATGGATGTTGTCGGCTCCACGGTCAGTGTTTATGGTTTGAATCTCTTTGCCCCCCCCCACCTCTCTCTCTTTTCTCTCTCTTTCCATTCTCTACTCCCTCTCTCTTGTTTCTGTCTCTCTCGTTCAAGTTTCTGGAATCTATTGAAAAAGGTGATGGCGACCATGTCAAACTTAAACTTATATTAAATCTATTCGGTTTATCCACGTCTTATATACGTTTTGCCTCTGACCAGATCATCCCTTCTTGACGAGTATACTGATTAATTAAAATATAATTGTTCAGGCGAATCTGTCATTATGTTGTAAACAAGATATCTTCTAGATAGATATCACGAAAAGGTTGCGGAGTCGAACCTGCTGGGAAATAATCTGGGGTTCGTGAGAAAGGAAGCAATACAATTTAGGAGTAAATGACGTCGTTAATGCGAGAGAATAGTAGTTTCCAATTTCTCGAACTCTCGATGGAGGCTTAGATGAAAATATCGCATTTTGAAGATGGGCTAACAAAACATGATGCGGTTAAAGTAAGCCACTCTCTACTTCTCTCTACTTCTCTCTCTCTCTCTCTCTCTCCTTCCATCTTTATACACACTTTGACCTTGCAGTTACGAGGTTAACTCAACATGGTGTTCTAAAACATGAACTTAAAATAAGTCTCCCTCTCTTTCTGTTCCCCCACGCACTTTGACCTTGCTGCTTACTGTGGAAAATAGGAAGAGCGGTGACTTACCAGAGTGTGGCTGCTGGCGACTGGGGATGTTCTTCAAACATCTAAGAAGAAGGAAGATTGCCGCAGAGAATTTATATCAGTAGGGGGTGGCGTTCAGTTGTTATATAAACCTTCCTCACTACTGAAGAGCGTTACTCGTCAATTTGTCACCAAACTACAGAAGGTATTAAACCTAAGGAGAGGGTCGCGAAGGAAGCTTTTATTTTTTTCGCAGCCTCACTCTTCAGCTAGCTTCACTCTTGGTTACCTATGATTTTTTTCGACATTACTGGACATCATGGCGAATAAATCGTTCATCTTCTACAAGAACATGTGGTACTAATTACTTAATTAAATAAGTATTATTCAATTTCGCTTCAGCTAACAACATCTCGGAACTCGGAGGATCGCAACACACATGCACTACGAGAAGGCAATGTATGTTTTTTAAGTCATTAAAGTAAAGATCATTAAATGACATTTTGTAAGTAAATGATTACTTAAAGTTCAATGCTACGACGACCCCTTGGGTTATGTAAGAGTATTACTCACAACAAAATGAAAATTATTCTAAAACATGAAAGAGACTCAACTTGTTAGCATTTAGTTTAGTATTAAATACTAATGTTCTTGGATTATAAGGCAATTGAAAACCCGGCCTCCGCTAATTTCAGGAATTCAGATCCGTATTTTTAGTGGCCAATTTATTTTTTAAAGAGGCGGGAGAATCGGAAGTGGGAGTTTTCTTTTGTTTCTTTGCTTTTTTTTTTTAGAAATTGTGGTAAACAGAAAAAGAAATTCAAAACTTTTTATTGGTTAATGATCAGTAATGTCCTAAAATAGCTCAGATGTTTACAGTCAGTTCAGAAAGTTGTTATTCCTGTTGCTCGAGTCCGTGTTGAGGTCAGCTATGTACAGTTTATTTATTTACTCCTTCGCTAGGAGTTAGGCACAAGGCCAGTTTTTATCTTACTCCCACAAGTAAGATATGACCACAGCTTGGGTCGAGTAAGTGGGGTTAAAAGCCAGCGCTCGAGAGGTGAGCACTCTGGCCATTTAAAAATTGCCTGGGCAGCCCCGTCGGCATTCCCCGGTAGGGGCGCCTCAGACAGTAAGCAATAAACTTACTCCTCCCCAAAGAGGGGAGGCGAAGCCTGGGAGGGTGGACCTCCTAGAACTGCACAGGACAGGCGTGCAGTATCCATCGGAACAGATACTACACTTTGATCTTAGAGTTTATATTGGGTAATATTGTTAAGCTGTCCTGCATAAAAAACAACCTTCTCTTGGTGAAAGTTTTTTTCTTTTATTTATTTCCCATTTCTTTTATTACTTTTCGTTTTTTCTTTCCAATCTTTCCTCGGATAACAATCCTCGGTAACTACAGTAAATACGATTCCAATTTTCCGCTATGCAGAGTGTGTAGAAAAGTGATATTTAAAGTTGAAGTAAAAGCAAACAAGTGTTTTCATTTAAGATTGGGATTTTATTGACCAATAGGGTCAGCTAAAAAAAAATATGTCACTAATAATGCACAACGACAGTAAACAGTTCAAACTTGATAAGTCTAAAAAGCAAATTATTTTTAACAATCATGGTCGCAAATCTAACGTACTGTCACCCTCCAAAACAAAAATCGAACTGAGCGTTAATAAAAAAAACACAGCCTTTTATTTACAAGACGAGACTTCCTATTTGTCATGATAACCAGAGAGATAAAATAAATTACCATATCAAATGATATTTAAGTTGGCAATATCTTGAATTTATTTTGTCTACTGATATCACTTATCGGTGGCAATTTTTGTTCGCTCTCACTATACGCGACATCTTATTTATTTGAATTTTATCATTACTGATTGCTAAACTTTACACATGTTCGGAAAAGTTGAATTCATTTTGTCTACTGATATCACTTATCGGCGACAATTACTCTCCGCTCTTACAATTAGCGACATCTTATTAATTTGAATTTTATAATTACTAATTGCTAAACTTTACACATATTCGGAAAAAGTTAGTAAATGGTTATCATTTTTAATGACTGCATGGGGTAAATATACATTTAAGTAGTAATTGGCAGGGAAAGATAACTCTATCAAACTAAATCCTGATTTAATATTCAAAATGGCGGCCCTGCATTTTCTACTAGAACGTTTTAAAAAAAATTTAAATCTTGAATAAAAAAAAATGAACTATTTTTTAAATTTTTTTACTAAACCATGAACTGTTACTTTTCTACACAATAGTCTTCATAGCTTTTATAATCGTATTTATGTTGCGTGATGACTTTTGTTGGAGTGAAGTGAAGAAGTGAAATGAAGGAGACGTTTTTGGTTAATCTCTTTCGGGGCTGGTCGGGGGGGGGGGTAAATACTGTTCATCTGGTGGATATATTATAGCGCTTGGTTCTGTCTTAGTTTTGATATGAACGGTAATGACGTCTTTGTAAATGTACCAAGACGCACACTGGTAATAAAAAAAAGGTTATTTTTGGTTGATTTTATGAGAATTTAGTATTTCACACAGGCTCGTTAAGTTTATCGTTTCAAACGAGAGGGAATCATTTTTATTGAGAATATAGAATTTTGAGGGGGGACCAAAAAGTAAAGAGTAAGCTAAACGATCGAGAGAAAGAGAGTATCTTATATGAGCTAGTATTTTTTACGCTCGTTCGCATCGCATCTTCGTCACCCCACAATACCTCGTTGATGGGGATTTTATTCATGACCCTATAGTCTTCATGGATAATAAAACACGCGCAGACATTCGCATAAAATATATAGTTATTTATATATTTTATACATGGTTGCACACTGTGTCGGATAGAGAGAATGAGTGAGTGAGTGAGTGAGAGAGAGACAGACAGAAATAGTGTGTATGTGAGAGAGAGAGACAGAAATAGTGTGTGTGTGTGTGAGAGAGAGAGAAAGAGGGAGCGAGAGAGAGAGAGAGAGAGAGAGAGAGAGAGAGATGGGGGAGACTAGCTTGGGGTATTTCCCAGCTCGGCGTATACCTTTTGATATTTAAAGCTTATAACATTTGGACACCAAAGGGCGACTTTTAATACACTTCTGTCAAACGCGAGTAAATAAATTGATTTTATATTTTACATGTTAACCGTAGATGTTTAGGATTTGTTTTGTCTGCAGTTCTTATTTGCGTTCATCCAACATTATAAATCGAGTAATCTAATAATTATATACAAGCGACATTTGGCAATTGTTAAGACAATAGTTGAAGATATTTCACATTACATCAACTATCGCCAAAACAATTTCCTTTTTTTCTTTGTTTCGTTTAAATATTTCTTACTTTCAAGCTTTTTTATTTCTGTTTCCTTTTATATTCATTTCCTTCTTATTTTATTCCCTATAATCCATTGTTATAAATAATGTGTCTGGTTATTATTCTCACCGCTACGTGACTTACGCATTATTTTAATTTTATTTAGTATTATTATTGAAATCAACACTACCATAGCGTTAAATAAAACATTTTAAAATCCTATTTATGAAATAATTCAATTACGAAATTAAATTCACCAGAATGTATTTCGGTTTCTTCGTAAACAAGTCAATCATTTTAATCTTTTGTCAATATCGTGGAAAAAAAGAATGAATTACTTCGAAACCTTTTAAACTTGAAAGGAATTTAAACTGTCTAATAGAAAGTAATTTAGGGCTTTGAAACGCTTAGCAAATCCAGGTATCTTTTACAATAATCCGCAGAGTCGCTAACGGGGTCCAAAAAACGAACGAGAACGGGGTAAAAAAAAATGTAACAAGTGAAGGCGACCTACGATATTTTCCTACTTACATATGACATTTTTTTATATTTTTACGTAGTATAAATGGGTTTTTATTAGATGTAAAAAAAAAAATTCTTGTTTTTTATGCACGGATTTTTACTAAAAAAAAATGGCGTCTCGGCCTTACCTCGTTACGATACCCCTTGTCTTGTCTAATGTTCGTGTGACAAAAATATTGATTTCTAATAAGTAGCAGTTGGAACGGTTTAAAAATACAAACAAATGTCACAGATAAGTTGGAAAATAACTTTTATCGGCTACAGTTACTTTTATTTGTTGTATATTTGTTTTTTGAGCGTTTTCATTCTGCGGATTATTGTAAAAGATATTCGCAAATCCTTATCTATTAAAATATTGAAAGTTTTGGAAGCTATTTACATCCAAAAAATCTATACATAGAGATGTAAGAAACAAAGATGTATGTAAATCTCTTGTAGTCGTAATAAGTTTACAATAACTACACAAACTTCAGAAGGAACTCCTATTCTTCCAACACCGTAATAACACTGACAAATTTCGAACACTATCGTTTTGTCTCAGCTGTCCGAAAGTCGACTCTCCGTATGCTTTAAACCCGTCTTTTTTGAAAACTCAGTTGCTCTCTACATAAACAAATTAGTTTTTGCCGCATGCAAATTAGTCCAAACTATATAAATCTGAAAATGTGAATAGAATTCTTTTCTATGTGGAAAACGGTTACCCGACACGCAAACCATCTCATGCGCTTTGAAGCTGGTAAATTCTCGTTTCCATCTCTATTGTTACAGCACCGTCACCTTAAAGAAAATTATGGTTTTATTAAAATAGGATTTAATTAATAATTTGATGACTAAATGATGTCGTAATTATCTAATTTAAGTTTCAAGATCTTATTTAAAAATAATGTGGCAAAGATAACAAACAATCAGCATATGTTTCGGAATATTTTTGATGAGGGTTGATAATTTGTAGAATTTGGTATATTTGGACTATTGTTCTCATCTTGAGTGTTTTTATCACGACGTTTCGGCCGATATAACCTCCGATCTTCTTCAGGTGGACCTTGTCGAACTCGGGAATTTTTCTGCCGAACTCGGGAATCTGGACGGAATTTCGAACGGAACCCTTTATTAAATCCACGGGGTAGCATGCCATCGTTCTATCTGCCATGACTGGGAAGAAGTCTTCAGTAATTCGCAATTCTTCGCCCGAACTGAGAATTGAACCTTCAACCTACAGATGACTGTCACTTAGAACTGAATTTTACTTAGTAATATATCCACTGCGCCACGGGTCCTTTCATTCGAAATTCCGTCCAGATTCCCGAGTTCGACTGAAAGATTCCCGAGTTCGACAGGGTATACCTAAAGAAAGTCAGAGGTTACATCGGCCGAACGTTGTGATAAGAACACTCTAAGATGAGAACAATAGTTCGAATATATCAAAGTCTACAATCAGCATAGTTAAAAAATCGAAACAAATGGAAGAAAAAAGACTCCCAGACAACACCGGGTAGGCATAGCTAATACAACATAGATGAATCTACTATAATAAGAATTCAGGTAAAAATCTATAATTTCAATATAAAAATTTACGAAAAAACAATTATTCATTATTCTTTTAATAGTTTTTTTAAAACTATGCCTGTTTTTTTTTCTCGTCTATTCTTTAAATTTTTTTTTCTTTTTCTCTCTTTCTTAACTTCTTCCCTTCTTTTCTTATTCTCTCTGCTTTTCTTTCTATCTTTCTTTATCTCGTAGTTATCTTTCTTTTTCTCTTTATTTTCTATTTACTACTACCCTTTCTTGTTTCCTTTCTCTTTTTCTTCTTCTTTACTTTCTTTCTCGTTCTTCTTTTTGTTCCCTTCTACTAATAATACATTTTTTCTTTCTTTCTCCCTTTCGTTCTTCACCCTGTACACCCTGTTCTTTCTTTCTTCTTTTACTATCTTAGTTTCCATTTTTCTCCTTTTTTTTTTTCATCTTTCCTCTTATTATTTCACGTTATATTTTGCGTCTTTTTTCTAATTTCCTTTCCCTTTCTCGTTTCTTTCTGTCTCTTTTTTTTTTCCTTTTTTATCTTTCCCATTCCATTCTGTCTCTTTGGTTCTCTTTCTCTTTCTTTCCTCATTTATGTATTCTTCATTTTCCTCCTGCCTTCTTTTATTTCCCAAACTGATTATTTCCTTAAAAACCCATCCTCCATCGATCTCAATTCAAATCCTGACACGTTCAGTATACACACTCCACTCCTTGGAGAGAAAGAACGGAGCAACTAAGTACCCCCATCTGTTGGCGCGCAATAAATACTTGCAAAGACCCAGCGTGACACAATCACGAGCGACAAGATCGTGATATTATTTGATTTGATATTTAACTTTTTGATAATATTACTATCAGTATTTATTGGATCATATTCTTATATATATATATATATATATATATATATATATATATATATATATATATATATATATATATATATATAGTAAGTTATGAAAATATATTTATGGTAATTAAGCTACACATAGGCTTCCGGGGATCATATTCTTATATATATATATATATATATATATATATATATATATATATATAGGGTAATGTACACGATAAGTCATTAAAATGAAATGCCTTGGTAGACAAAATATTTGAAAAAAGACAAACGGAAAACAGGTTAAAAACAAAAACAAGAGATTCGACCGCTTTCGTCTGTATTATCGAACGTCTTCAGAAAATACTTTTTCTGAAGAAGTTATGGAAATATATTTATGGTAATAAAGCTACACATAGGCTTCCACGTTTCATCCCCGTAGGGAATCGTCAGAATATATATATATATATATATATATATATATATATATATATATATATATATATATATATATATATATATATATATATATACATATACATATATATATATATATATATAAATATATATATACACACACACACACACACACACATATATATATATATATATATATATATATATATATATATATATATATATATAGTTATCCACATACAGACTGTGCTGTTTCACAGCTCATCAGTGCGGCTAGACCAGTTAGTGCCTCAAGCCGGGATTGAAACTCGACCGTCATGCGACACTGACTGAATGTAAGGTATATCTCAATGTAAACATTGCAATTATATATAAATATATATATGAATAAATATATAATAATAAATATTTGTTATTGTTTATTATCTATGTACGTATACGTTTCGTCCTTTTTAGTAATCGGGACTCATCAGCATAGAGATATGACTATTCACTACCGGTCATGCGATTCGAACCCCCTGATTACAAGTATATATATATATATATATATATATATATATATATATATATATATTAATCAAGTAACAATATGTAAGTAAAATAAACATAAAACCAATATTTTCAAGAGTGCTCAATATTAAGTAAAGCACTTACAAAATTGAATAAATATTATTACAGTCTATTCCAAATAGTCAGCGTTTCGATGATATTACATCTTTTCACATACTGAATAAAAATAAAAAGTGAAAAAAGAGAAACTCGCATAAGTATGCCCACTAGAAGACAACCGAACATGAAGAAAAAGAGAAGAAAAAAGAGAAAAGATAAAATCAAATCTAGTCCAAGGTCGCGTTAGTAAAAAATCGGTCACTGGTCGTTAAGCCTTCAAAATTGCATTAATGTTATCCTCTCTCTTGACAGAAGCCCCATCTCCCTCACTATGTTACTATCATTCCGAAAAAAGCTAGACATAACAGCAAAGAGAAAGTTTATATATGTATATATATATATATATATATATATATATATATATATATATATATATATATATATATATATAAAGAAATTAATTCGTATTTGAAACTATGAAATACGTTTGATCTAAATATGTAAATAAAACTAAAATCATGTTTACATAATGAACAATACAACTATGATTATTTGTAAATAGTAGTAATAGTAATAGTAGTAATAGTAATCATAATCGCATAATACTAATAGTAATAATAATAATAATAAATGTTATAGTAATTTATTCGTGGGACCTATGCTTATTCAAATCATAGTGCTAACTCATATAGTTATAGGTGGGTTGAGTAGTAGTACCTCACTCGGATCGCTAGTAATAGATCAATTAGAATTTTTATAATTTAGAAATATTCACAAATATATAGTTCAATTTTCTGATCAAAATTATGTAAAGATGATTTTAGTTTTATTTAGATATTTAGATAAAATGTATTTTATAGTTCCAAATATGAATTAATTTTCGGCCTTTCTTCATTTGTGAACAATCTGGAAAATAATGGTCTTGTGCTTTCCAGTTATACATTTTTCTTAGACTCGTTTTGAGGGTTTTTCTTCGCCAATTTCAGTTTCTGTCTTCTTTCATGGATTTCCCATATATTGCTCCAGAATTGTTTAGTTTCTGTCAGCTCGGTTGTACTGCTCTTCCTTTATTTAAGTGTTTGTGAAACTGGCTTCTGTTTTTTTCAAAAGTTTTATTTTATTTGTACTGTTCAGATTTGCATCTGTATCTTCTCAGTCTTCTATCCTTTTCTAATATATTTTGTTCTAGTTCTCCATGTTTCCTGTTTAATCTTTCTTTTTCTTTCTCAGCCATATGTTTCTTCTTCCATCGTTTTCTGTTCTCTTTGGCTTTCTTCACAGTTTTGGCTTCCTTTTATAGTTTGTTGGTTTAGGTTTCCATCTGGTTTTCCATTTTGGCTATTTTGTCCATTCTATTAACGGCGTTTAGTTTCTCTATTTAGTCTCGTAATTACTAATTTGGCCACAGCCTAAACTAAGTAATTTAGGTCTGTAATGTTATACGTTGAGATGCATGAGAGGAGTCTGTTAACGTTTTCTGTTTCTGAGTTTACTTTCGTCCATTATTTGTTCCTTAATGATAGGAGTCTCGTTTTGTCCTCGTTCATATTTACTTTGATATTTTTAAAAGCGGTAAATTATTATGAAAATTATTTTTGTTTTGTTGTTTTGCTTATTATTATTATTATTATTATTATTATTATTATTATTATTATTATTATTATTATTATTATTATTATTATTATTTATTTAAAATTCAAATTTTCAATTCATAAAAGAATCTTCATCAGGATGGTACAGATAATATTTTTCTTTTTTTTTAAGCGACATGTTGTCACTTATTCTTCTGTTCTTATTGAAGTTTGGTGTGTAATAGCCGAATAAAAGTGGTGTGCTTTGGTACGCACGTGTATGTTACGAATAAAATATTTCCAATGCTTGAATGAATTTTAAATTTGTAATTTTAATAATATTTTATTTAAAAAAAACCCTGCATTTATTGATCTCTTTACCGCTTTAAAAACTACAAATTTAAAATGCATTCAAGCAGTGGAAATATTTTATTCATATCATTACTTTGATATGTTAGACCGCTGCTGTTCCTTCCATGGTGAGTTCTATGATCTTGTAGTCATTGGTTTCTGCATTTACGGTGTTTATGTTGTACCCGCTATCTACCTGTGAGTTTTTACTGGAAGTTATATTCTCATGCATAATTGACGATGACGATCCCATCGCCTTTCCTGATAGTGGGAGTTCTTAGAGGCGCCGCTTAGTGGATATATCTTATGCAGCATGTATTATACTTATAAAACCTCACGACGCTCATCCATCTCTGAACATTAATTAATCTTTTTAAAATTTCTGTTAGTTCCAGTCCTGAGAATCATCTTCTCTTAAGGTAAAGAGGTGTATTGCTTAATCTACAATCCGCTGTTTCATTGCTTTGTAACAAGTAGAAATGCTTCATCGGTTCTTCATGCAATTCAGGGAGACACTTTGGGTGGAGGTTGCTTTTGAAATAACATTCCATCACTAGATTATTTTTCTTTGTGGACAATTTTCTCCTCTGGGTCATCTTTGGATTTCCAGTATTCTCCACCTCTTTTCGATAACCATCGCAAATAACCTTGTGGTATCGCAACAACCGCTTGCTATTGATTTCTCGCTGCTAAGGACCATTGGTCTTCTCTGGGATTTGGGTGGCAATAAGCCTCCCCAAGGTCCTAGCACTCTCCGCACTCTTCTAGTGGAGGTCTGGCTTGTGTTGTCCCTCCTCGGTCTTCTAATCATCCTCGACACTCTACAAATATTTTGTGTGGTGTCAGCCTCGTCCGGCACCATTTTTTCTTTCTTTTTTATTCTTTTCTTTTCTTTTTTTATTAATTAATTAATTTAATTTATTTATTTAAAAAAAAATGTTTACATTATTTTTTTAGGGTGGGGGAAGGGGAAAAGGGAAGGGGGCGGGGGATTATTATTATTATCATTATTATTATTATTATTACTACTACTAGAACTATTATTATTATTATTATTATTATTATTATTATTATTATTATTATTATTATTATTATACTTCATAAGATATCTTGCAGTTTCAGTTCCCTTGGGTTCATGTGGTGTTCCTTTTATCTTTTGCTTTTAATTCTATAGCAGTTTCCATCTGGCTTGTTAGTGTTTGTTTGCTGTTTTCATTAACGCCGTCCGTTTTATAGTCTCACTCTTCCCCTTTATTCTAATTTCTCCTGTTTTTTTCCAGGTTTTGAGAGACTACTCCCAGTGCTCCTACAATTATTGGTATTATATTGACTATCTTCATATTCCTGGTGTTATACTAGCTTTGTTCGTGTTCAGCCATTATTATTACTATTATTTACTTACTAGGAGTTTTCACATAATTCATTATCGGTGATTGTTCACCGATAATGACCAACGATGTTCCCTGGAATACGATTTACAACAATTTTCCACAGATTTCCTGCCTTTTCCGCTAGCTTCGAAAACCGTTGCAAATAATTTTACGTTATCAGAACAGCCGTTTACCATTGATTTATCGCGTGCAAGGACCGTTGGTCTTCTCTGGAATTTAAGTGACAACAAGCCTCCCCAAGGTTCCAGTACTCTCCACACCTTTCAAGCGGGCGTCTGGTTTGTGCTCCCTGGTGTTTCCATGTTCCTTGACCCTTCAGAACCACTTCATTTAGTACCAGCAGACGTTGACACCTCCACATATCTATGTGTATGTGTACGCGCGTGCGTGTGTTTGATGGTGGGGGGAAGGCAGTTCATTGTATTTCAGGCCGGTTTACTTTACTTAGATTCTGGCTTGATTTGCTTGTTTCGTTTCTTCAAGTTCTTTATATCTTCAAATATTTATTCATGATGCTTGGTTTAGTTGGGGGTTTTACGGTATATCAACTCTTTTTGGGTTATTTAATGCCGAATCCTATCATTTTTGTAAAAGTTTTTATGCTTTATTTTCTTGATATCTTCAAATATACAAGGCCTATCTAAAAAGTATCCGACCTTTAGCCAGAAAAAATATTTCAAACAACTGACGGGGTTGGGACCCTAACCCCTTTTTAAAGTAGGCCCACTGTGCTTGCACACACCGATCCATCCACTGCCGGAAACACTCCTGGAAGTTTTATTTTTTAATGGTGTTCATCTCTGCCGTCGTGTTCCGCATTATCTCTTCTCTAGTCTCAAAACGGGAACCTTTCAGTGGCGTCTTTAATTTTCGAAACAACCAGAAGTCCATGTCTGGAAAGTAGGGAGGTTGGCGAACGACTGGAATTCCATGTGTGGCCAAGAAATGTTGGATCAATTAGGATGAAAGTGCGGGACGCGTTGTCGTGATGCAGTTGCCATTTTTTTTGCCGTCCACATGTCTGGTCTTTTGCGCCGAACTGCGTCACGGAGACGCCGCGGAACATCTTGATAGTATTCCTTTGTCAATTTGATGCAGAACCTTTGCTCAACACGTTCAGTCATTTTGAGAGAATCTCACTCAGCGACCGACAGGCAACGACTAACGCGCAGGAAGGCTGTGATAAAATTCACACATGCGCATCAAGGTGTCTTCCTTCATTGTGTAGAGTGGTGCCTCCCTATCGTCTGTATTTCGCACGGAAAAAATAACGGTTGGATACCTTTTAGACAGATCTCGTATATTCATAATATATGTTTTTATTTTGTTTTGTTTTTTGTAGAGGAAAATTGTTGTTGTTAGCTTTCCCTTTGCAAAAGTGAATCATGACTTTTGCAAAGGGAAAGGAAAAAAAGAATAACATCAATGTTTGGTGCATTTTAAGTCAGGGAGCCGGTATCTTCAGACAGCCTCATCTGGTAGCAACAGGTGGACTTTTGTAATGCTCTTTGGATATTTTAATTTTTAATTCTATTTAAGCTTACCTGTGGCTGCTTGATGTTCGTTGTTTATGTTGGTTGGTTTCCACACCCAAAGAGTTTTCATCTGTCCCTTGCTTTATATGATGTCAATTAGATAAGTGCAAAATGAATGGCCGATCCCGAAATTGTAAAAACACTTTGACCACTCCCTTCATTTAAAAATTCACCAAAATTCAGGAAATCAACCAATTTTAAGGAAATTTTCAGTATTTATTAATCAACGATTACGGATTATAATCAACCGATTATTTTATTTAAATTTTAGTAAAAATGTATTATTTTGTCAAAACAATTTACCCCTTTACTCAAGTTATATTTTTAAGTACTAATAAAAAAAAAAGCATGATTTTCCTTTTTTAATTTTTAATGACTGTAGATGTTAACAATTAATTTTTTTTCAATATTTCTTATATATTACAAAAAATCCCCTAAATTCCGTATTAAAAAAACTAATATAACTCGAAGAAAAATTAACTTCTCGAATTAACGATATAATCATTAAATAAAGCATTGTTTAATCAATATTTACACGCACAAAAAATATAATAACAAAAAATATTTTATGTGATTTTAATGATAACAGGTCCCGGGAAAATTTAAAACGCGATATTATTATATTTCCTCTTCACGCATGAACGTGTAATCATCAGCGTAAGAATTTTTTCTTATAATCTTGAAAATAAAAAATCGAAAAAACTGAGAAACCGGGTCGTTCTTAAAACATTAATTAAAAAAATGGGATTATTTCTACTAACGATTAACTTAAAGGTATATGGATGCTCAGTATTACAATAAACAGACGACATTTGTACCGCCACTCGCTGCTATCAAAATAAAAAAAACAGCGTCTGTTTATATGACAAAGAAATGTAAACAACCTCGTTTTCATTTCGCCTATTTTGCTCAAGTTTTGGATGCTATTGATTGTTAGTCTTCATTGTATTTCTTGTCCTGAAAATAAAATTCTAATTTACTTTTAATGTTTTGAGAATTGAATTTTAATTCAATGTTTTAATGACTGGCGGCCATATTGTTTTTGCATGCACTAAATTGTTTTTACGACGTAAACAGTTTTATTACATACGAAAAACAAAGAAAATATGGTATAATCATCATACAATTTATGTAAACTATTACAAAGCTATATCTTCTTTATAAAAGAAAAAAAAATGATATATTATAGCGATTATGAGCTCCCATATAATCTCTGAATGTCGCTAACAACAGTTTTCATTTCAAAATTCATTTTCATGCGTAAAATTACATTTTTCTTGAGATTAACTTTAGGCTTTTATCTTTCAAACATAATCAACATTTAAATAATAAATAATTAAAATAATTATGATAAACCCGTTTTAATACCCATTAAACGTATAAGCCATGGCCATTTTTGCACGTACCTAGTGTCAATCCTCCTTTTGTTTCCAATTTCTTCTATTCTTGTTTCCCAAACTATTCCGAGTGCTCCTACAATTATTGGCATTATAGTAATTATCTTCATGTTCCATATCTCTTTCAATATGATTATTTTCTCACTGTGAGGTTCCAGTCACCCAAGTCATTATTAGTGATTGCTTTCCGACAACAAGTGTTACATAGATTCTGAGTGACAAAAAATCTCTCTAAATTTCTAGCACTCTCCGCTTTTTGTAACAAGTGTTACATAAATTCTGAGTGACAAAAAATCTCTCTAAATGTCTAGCACTCTCCGCTTTTTTGTAACAAGTGTTGCATAGATTATGAGTGACAAAAAATCTCTCAAAATTTCTAGCACTCCCCGCTTTTTTGTAACATGTGTTACATAGATTCTGAGTGACAAAAAATCTCTCTAAATTTCTAGCACTCCCCGCTTTTTTGTAACATGTGTTACATAGATTATGAGTGACAAAAAATCTCTCTAAATTTCTAGCACTCCCCGCTTTTTTGTAACAAGTGTTACATAGATTATGAGTGACAAAAAATCTCTCTAAATTTCTAGCACTCCCCGCTTTTTTGTAACACGTGTTACATAGATTATGAGTGACAAAAAATCTCTCTAAATTTTTAGCACTCCCCGTTTTTTGTGATAACCGCTGCAAATAATTTTGTTTTATATCGCAACAGCCGTTTACCATTGATTTCTCGCTGGCAACGACCATTTGTAATAATATGTTAATGAAATTTCATGTTTGTACATATGTTATCACCATCCGCTTATTTTTAAAAGATTGGATCGCCCGATTGTCAAAGATCACAGATACTATTGGAATTATTTTAAGCGCAGTGACTTCTAATTGCCCTGTGATTGGATGAAAATCAGCCAATCACAGACCACTGCTTCAATCTCTGCAGAAAACCCAGTAGAGCGCTTATTTTGAAAATATCGGTCTCTTCTCTCCAGCCTTCGCTGTCGTCAACATCGTTTCTCCTCTGCTGTGTCAGGTGCGAGCGGGCACATACTTTTTAGCGTATATAATACGCACGAGGCCATAATGAATAGGCCCTCCGGTCTTTACAGCAGTCGGCTATCCCAACCCGTTGCCGAGGGCCCTATAGCCTATAAGACAGTAGCCATTGTCTTTTCACACAATGCGGGCTAATTCAGTCGAGCGTGTGTGCAGTGCCCATTTGAGCGAAAGAAGCCATCTTGATGTTCTGAACTATTCTTCACAGCCTTGTCCCCAGAAGGAATCATGTTACAAGACAATTGGCATTTTCAGTGAGTCCGCAAAGGCACTTCTTTTGCAAGCAACATTCTCTTTGTTTCTTCTCTTTTTTGTCCATATAAATATCCTTTCGTTATCTACCCACGTTGTTTGTTATCTCTGTTCTTGTCTGGTCACGTTTATATGCCACCAACATTTCTTCCAGCGGACTACAGTCTTCGTCCTTCATTCTAA
Organism: Sepiola atlantica; assembly: GCA_963556195.1. Lineage (NCBI taxonomy): Eukaryota > Metazoa > Mollusca > Cephalopoda > Sepiida > Sepiolidae > Sepiola > Sepiola atlantica. The sequence continues at coordinate 34,996,164 of OY744544.1, read as the reverse complement.
CGGGAAAAATTCTAACAATGCAATATAAAAAAAAATATTTTTAAAATTTTCATCTGATGTTGCTGTTGTGTCGAACGTGAAACTCGAGTAAAAATACACTTTCTTGGCATTTTCTGGCAAAAAAAACGAGAACATCTTTTTAGAATCTCGTTTCACGGCGTCTTTTTTTTTTCAGGAACTGAATTGTACCTCCCCGCTAACGAGGTGGGCGGAAACGGAAATTGTCTGAAAGTCGCGCACATGTGCAGAAGTGTTCGAATTGTCGAATGTTTTTTTCTATGCGAGTTTTAACCTGGCTGTTTTAGCCAACCGAACTACAATTGAGCATTACGCAAGAGATTGTTTGTACATGCAAAAGAAATAGATGTTCGTCACATAACTACTACGGTACAATAACATCGTGGGGCATGTGTTCGTGCTGGACGTTCAGATAATGGAAATATTTTTAAGCATGGCAGAAATATAAAACAGATAAAAAATTACAATGAGTCCCACTAGTTATTATTATTATTATTATTATTATTATTATTATTATTATTATTATTATTATTATTATTATTATTATTATTATTATTATTATTATTATTATTATTATTATTATCATTATTATTTGTACTCACTAGGGGTTCTCACACAGATCATTGTCAGTGATTGCTCACCGACAACAACTAGTGGTATTTCCTGGAGTTTGAGTGTCAACGATGCGGTATCGCAACAGCCGCTTACCATTGATTTCTCACTGGAAAGGACAATTGGTCTTCTCTGGGATTTGGATGGCAATAAGCCTCCCCAAGATCCCAAGGTGGTGGTGGTGGTTGTTGTTGTTGTTGTAATGATGATGATGATGATGATGATGATGATGATGATGATGATGATGATGATGATGATGATGATAAACATTTATATATTGCAAAATATTGGTTAGAATTACACTATATTTGGTATAGAGAGTCGTAGGGTGTTGGGATGTAATAAAAATAGAAATACTAATTATGATATTTACCATCCAAGAATCATCTTCAAGAAGTCGACCAAAAGCCGAGATTTTGGCAGCTTTTTTTCTTGTGCAATCAAAAAGACGGGTGCAAATAGCATTTAAAACACGTGACTTTTGTCAGCATGATCTAAACTTTAGGGGAACCTAAAAAAACAAAATGAAAGAATAAAACAAACAAAACTTGAAAGACTAAATAAGTTTTGAAATCAGGACAATTCCTTAATCACCCAAAGTTTGGATACGATTATTAAGGATTTCCTTTTCCGCTTTTCTCAGAATCTCAACAGAGTTTCGTTTGCCTCTGCTGCCGTTACTTACAAGTTAGCGTTTCAGAAGGGAAGCTCGCGAAACCGTTTATCTGGCGACGTGTAACATGAATGATGGCGGATATTGAGGGCGTGTTCCAATGGATTCAGGTCTGGGAATGACGTGCACTTTAACGAACACTTATCAGTTTTAATTAATTTCATCTGTTTCACGGGTTATAATTTTTTTGGCGAATTACTTATTTTTTATTTATTTACTTTGAAAGTGCAATCGACTTTATTTTATTTGTGTGCATTCAGGCAGCAAATGTATAACACTGCAGAACAGACACCCGACCGATGAATATATTAGAAACATATGGCGCCCCCCTCCTCCGTCCTGGCTGTTTCGTTTATCCAATCTATTACGTAAAAGCCAATGAGCTGTATATAGTATTACTGTGTCAGTTCTTCTTTGATTTAGTCTTTTTCTATGTTTGACAAACGTTTTTTTCTTGAAGACGATCGAATGAATGAATCGGAAGAACTCACGAGGAATGAAACATAAAACCTACGAATCTTACGTACAAAAATTTGACAAAAATACTTGATAAATTATTCGAAAAATTAAAAAAATCAAAAGACATATCAAGCAGAATCATATATATATATATATATATATATATATATATATATATATATATATATATATATATATATATATATATATATATATATATATTCATTTGGATGCTTAAAAAAATATGAACTTTAAATTTATACCTAACTCGCGTGCATGCGTGATTTCATATTTGAAAGTTGAAAAAAACAACACCATCTCATACGCCGGTTTGCACCAGAAAGAGCCGGACAATCCGATAAGATCAGGATCTACAAACACATTGAAAAGGCCAATTCTATTTTGGCGAAATATTTGTATTACTATAAACTAAAATGAAAGTTTATAAAAAAATTTTTTTAAAAGATCGGTTTCGATTTGTTTTTCTTTTAAAATTAATATCGCATCTTTAACATGCTTTGTAGGTATTTTATTTTACCCCACTCCTTATTATATATATATATATATATATATATATATATATATATATATACTTTTCTGCTGTATCACAGCTCTAGAGTGCGGCTATTCTAAGTCAGTTCTTCTTTGATTTAGTCTTTTTTCTGTTTGTTCACCTCAAACAAGGCATATTGCCACTAAGGCGTACGGGGCTACTGTGATAGGAACCAGATTTATAGAGAATAGTCTTGATGGAGAGTTCGACAGGAAGATGTTTGTTCACATTATATTTAAATTGCTGTATGTTTGTATAGTTGGGGAAAGAGCAGGGAGGGAATTCCAAAGGCAAGCAAGCAGTTCGAGGAGAGAAGTCATCAGAGTAGAAAATCTTCTATCATCTAGGGACCTCTGCAGCGAAAAGGTTGGGTTTTGCTTCTAATAGGGAGTATTTACGTTGAGGAGGGTACTACAACAGAAAAGAGCTTACCTTTCTTCCTCCGTGTGCCTAGCATCAGATTTTTCTACTAACAAAGCTCATTTCCAAAAAATTCCGATCCGTGGAACACATTATCACGGGAGTGCTTTTCTGTAGACTACCACATAGTCGTCTTCAAATCTAATGCCAACAAATACTTGTCATAAACTATCCCGATAGATATTCAAATTCTATAATATCATTTTCAATCCTCTCGTAATATTTTTCATCATTCAACAAATAATCCATCCATCTTATTAACTCTTATCCTCGAGTGGGTTTTGGCCTTAACAAGTAGTGACTAGTTAGTAAAAAAAATCCTTTTTGTTTTTTTCCTGTCGTTCTTTCTTACACTTGTGATATTCTTACTTCCTTCCTTTTTCTCTCTTAATTTTGTTTCTCTGTTTTCTTCCTTTTTTTCTTTCTCCCTTTTCGTCCTTTCTTTACTTTTTTCTTTTTTGTTTTCTTTTTCGCTCTTATTTCTTTCCTTTTTACTTTTTCGTGTTTGTTTTTCTCTTTCCTTCTTTTTATTTCTTTTTATTTCTTTATTTTTCGATTTTTTTGTTTTCTCTTTGTTATTTCCATTCTTTTTCTTATTTAAATGTTACTGTTTTTTTAATTTCTTTTTTCCTTCCTTCTTTTTTCCTTCTTACTTTCTATCTATTTCTTTCACTGTAGGTTGTTTAACCCGCCCACCCCCGCTCTTATTCTATACGTCGTCTATCAATCTCATTCCCGTCTCTCTCTCTCTCTCTCTCTCTCTCTCTCTCTCTCTCTCTCTCTCTATCTCTCTCTCCCATCTCTTTCTCACCTATCTGTTTATTAACCGTCGAAGGTACAAATGAAAGGAAAGTATAGAAAAATTGTAATCGTTCATTAAAAGCAAAAGAGGAAAGATTATCACAGGCAGTAATACTATTTAATCCTTAGTTCGAGAGAAAAAGAAGGAAAGGGGGCGGAGATACATAGCGGGGATTCTGTCTTTTAATTTTTAATATATATAACTGGCTTTGCCAACTAACCTTTTCCCTCTTAAAACAAATTAATCCGAGATCAATGGATGACCTAACGTGTCACATTTGTTCTAGTATATTTTATTTAAATACTATTTTCTTTTATGGAAATCGCTCCAGACAAGACATTAAGCCACTTAATGTAAGGCGCTTACAAGAACGATATATGATTATTGCAAAGACAGGATATACCTATTGACCTTAGTCTTGACAAGGCTAGACGTATGAGCAAAACAGTCAGTAGGAAGAGAGTTCCACAAGCCTGCAGTTCTTAGAAAGAAGCTACTGGAATAGGAAGCTGTATTATAATGAGGTATCAAAACAGCGAATTGATGGAGACTACTAGATCAATGAGTCAAACGAGCTGGAACAAAAGAAGCAGGAAATAGATCATATCATTCTGAAGAACACATGCCGTAATAATATTTATAGAAAAGACTGAGACTAACAACATCACGTCTGAGGGTACAGAGAAGAAGAAAGGGTGTGACCAATCAAATTACAGATCCGTTTCTGCACCTTATCAAGAACCCTCAAATGGGACAGAGATTCACTAACCCAAATATGATAACAGTACTCCATACATGGTCTGATAGTAGATTTGTAGAGATAGAGAATAGACTCAGGTGTGACAAAGTGTTTGGAGCGATAGAGAGAACCGTCTTTACGAGCAGAAAGAGCAATTGATCTCATGTATGAACTCCAAGAAAGATTTGATGAGAGAGAAAAACCAAGAAGTTTCAGAGTCGATTTCTCCTCGGGAGCAGAGTCATCCATGAAGATTTCAGAAAGAAAAGAGACACACATACGATTGAAAGACACAAGCTGAGCCTTAGCAGGATTACACGAAACAAGCCATTTCGTACCCTACTCCACAATCTAACCCAGGTCAACTTCTAGATCAGTTGCATATTTCGCCTGATCCGAGTCAGATGAGGGAGAAGCAACATCAGAATAGAGAGTAGTATCGTCAGCATAGATGTTAATTTTCTGAACAATATTCTCTGGAAGATATATTTATATAGAGAAGAAACAACGTTGCCCCTAGAATAGAGCCCTGAGGTACACCAGCATTAATAGGAAAAGAGAATGAAAACTTCATTGCAAGCTTTGATCAGAAAGAAAAAAACTAATAATGTTAAGAACCTCACCACCAATACCATAACCCTGAAGTTTGTGTAGGAGACCAGAATGCTATACTCTCTCGAACGCCTTCGAAATGTCAAGCGCAATGGTTCTACCCTCTCCTGAATTATCCACAAACCGACAGATCCGCTCAGTTACAAGAGTTTAAAGAGGCTCAGACTTTCCAGAAAATGAACAAGCTTGCCGTTGACCAACCTTTCAAAAACTCTGCTAATACCAGAGAGGAGACTAACAGGGCGATACTTAGTTGGGTCGGACCGATCACCATCATTTTGAAAGACAGGGACAATAGCGGACTCCGTCCAACAAGAAGGGAAACAGGACTGAGACAAACAGAGGTTGAATAATTTAGAGAGGATAGAAGAAACTTCAGAAGCACAACGCTTGAGAACAACAACAGGAATTGAATCAGGAACGGAAGCCTTAGACTGGTCAAGATCAGAAAAAACCCTAGCAACCGTATTCGGAGTGATAATAACAGAATCAAGAGACTGATCGGTTTTCAAAGGAAAATCAAGAAGAACGGCACCCGAATGATCAAGAGAAGAATTGTCAGCAAAAGACGAGCAAAGAGATCAGCCTCATCCTTAGAAGATTAAATAACCTGAAGACCATTAAAAAGAGGAAGAATAGCAGACTTGCAACTATTAATAACACTATTGTAGATTCTCCAAAAATCACGAGAGCCAACATATTGGGATGAGGTAGAGTCATGAAACGTTTGAGAATAGCTAGATTTAGTCTCAGAGACAGATCTCTTGAAAACATTGCTAGCTTTTCTGTAGGATTATCTAGAAGTCTCAGAACCATCCCGACGATACTGATTCAAGTAATGGTTACGATCGGAAATGGCAGACGCAGAAACAAATCAACACAATGAAGGAGAATGGGGTTTGGTTTGAAACTTACGATGAGGAAATAAGGTGTCATATAAACAAGGAAGCCAGTCAGTAACCTCCCTAGCAGGAGCATTCGGAGACATACCAAACATTGAACTCCATGGAACGTCACATAGGAAGCTGCGAAGCCCATCCCATTTATACATTACAGTGTCTATTAGGGGTATCCGATTTTCATAAATTTGGTTCTCCTTGATTAGGATAAAATCCGACTGGTCATCGCAGAAAGATTTACGAACCTCCCTTTGGTATTGAAGGTTCCAAAATCGGGATTAACAACGGGTCAACGGTGTTCATTTTATTCCTTACCCCCATAAAGTTTATCCCATGTGTTTAATAAGCTGCCTGCTGTTAGTTTTTTGTTTGGGCGGGAATTCTTTTTATTGAATGTTTGTTTATTTAAAAAGATTCTTTATTTAGGCGTGTTGTATGTTGGGTCCTGGTGCTACCAGATCAGGCTGTCTGAAGATACCGACTTCCTGATTAAAACTGCACCAAACATTGTTTTTTCCTTTCCCTTCGCCAAACTCGATCATGTTCTGCAAAACTAAACAAAAAAATGCGTAGATTAAGGATCTATTATGAGCCTATCCTCTTCCCGACCTTCATCAATGATCTTCCAAATCATATTCTGAGATAATCTGATGACATCTATGCAGAGAACACACCTGTCTATGGTTACACTTCGATAAACATTGGTCATCAAGAAATTGCCTATGCTCAGATCCTTGTTAAACCTCACGTGTAATTAATGCCCCACACTTTGAGCGAACCCCTTTCTCTGATCAGCTCCTAGAACTGACTTTCTCTACTGACCTGAAATAGAAGACTAACATCAAATATGTTGCTAACGTCGCTGGAAAAATAGTTCAATCATTATATCACTCCAGAAATTACCTGACTCCTGTTGCAACCCTATACCTTTGCGTCCCAAGATGGAATATTGCTCCCCCAACTGAGGAGGTGCCGCTCAGAGAACTCTTTTTTTTTGTCTTGTCAGAGTGAAAAATCGACTTCGGAATTTAATGGTGGATGGTATCTTCTCTTCTTCAAAGCCTCTTTTTGGCAGAAGAAACGTTGTTAGTCTCTCTCTACTCTATCGTTATTTCCAGGGAAGGTGCTTGACCGAATCCCAGTCTTTGATTCCTTCTTGTAAGACATTCACAGCAAGACCTCGTCTTCTACCACAATGAAAACAAATATTTCCCTTCTCCCTCCATTTGCATAGCGCCATGCAAAATTTCCATGGACAGAACTTCTTTGCAAGGGGATCCCACCTATGGAACACATTATTCCGGAACTGCTTCCTTGCTGGTTATAACTTGGTCATCTTCAAATAAAATATTAGCAAATTCTAATCATAGACCGTTTCATAAGCAATTAAACACAGTTCATAGCATTGATCAATGTTAGTACTCCCATAGTGTTAATCATCTTTCGGTTGGCAATCATCCTATCTCATTAACCTTCATCCTCGAGTGGCTCTCGGCCGTTATAAGTGGCGACCGTTAAAGTAAAAATAAAAGAAATAAGAAAATAATAATAATTCAATTAGTCTGGCCTAATATTTATTATGTATGATCTTGTTTTTTTTTTATTCCTTTATTTTTTATTCCTTTTATTCTTTTATTCCTTTATTTGTTATTCCTTTATTCTGTTTATTCTTTTATTCCTTTATTTGTTATTCCTTTATTCTGTTATTCTTTTATTCTTTTAAGCTTATTTTTATTCTTTTTATTGTTTTTGTAATCTTTCTATAAACTTTTATTCTAAGCGACATAAATATGGCAGCTACAGTGAACACCTTGTTTGTGACCAGTCAACGGTGACTGGCATTAGCACCGTATCCTGCAATAAAAATACCTTACAACCACGCAGATTCCTTTGCCTTCAAAGCAGCCATTTATTTTCTGTCCCTTCCCCATTACACAAATCTCGTCACCATAAAAGCAAAAAAAAAACAAAAAAAAAAACAACCACCGTCGTTTTGTTCTCTCACTCCTGAAACCTAAAGACAAAAAGAGCGACACAAGGTTTTGAAAAGACGCTGAAAAATTCTTAACTATTCGCAGAAGGGGGTATGGGGTGTGTTATGTGCTTCCCGCTTTCAACAAAGTTAGACATGAAGTCAGTTTTACGTGGGGGAAATTCTTTCCCCCTTGAATATATTAAACAAGAAGTACATGAATAGATTATCTTCCTTGTCTCATAAAATAGATTATCTGTCTTTGTTGGGAAGTCAGTCTGTTTAAACTAGTGATAGGATAATTCCAATACTTTTCCCAATTCTGAGACAATTATCTCTTCTAAATTCCCGATTCCGATTATTTTTAAATCTCTGAATATTTTGTTATACAGTTGTTACTATTTTTCCGGATTACTGTAAAAAATCATTTGATTTTATTTATCTTCCTCCCACAAGGTAAGATGTGACACAAAA